>CAKNYM010050534.1:76469-89163 GCA_932195095.1 Andricus curvator | reverse complement strand
TGTTGTCGTACAAAAAAGGCGTTTTGCCGGATCTCGGCGGAGTACTGCAATGGTAGTAGCGTAGAACAGACTATATGAAACGGGATGAATAATAAATTGCGGTCGTCACTTTTCAGTCCGTAAAAAGTAGAGCTTTAGCCCCGCTTCATAGGCATCGAAAAGGGCTGAAATCATGCATGTGTCATAAAAAACAATAAAAATAACACCAATTTTTAAAGAATAGGTGTTATTTTGAATGTGTTTAACCTTTTTTCTTTTTTAGTGCTCCTCAGGGATTCAGGCACATCAATTTTTTTAATATTTGACAGCAAAAAAATATTTGATATGAACTTTTTTGTCATTTAGAATGTTTACTAGCGGCGAAAGCCGCTAGTGCAGTAGCAATACTGGTAGTCTGTACTGAACATCATTATCATTTCTGCCTCATGCCAGTACATCGCCAATACTGGTGCCCAGTACTTCACCGGCTTCTTTGACAGTACTCATTCACCGTACTGTGCTAATACTTACTTCCAGTATACCATTAAGCCATTTCCCTTTCAGGGTAGGCGTGAGTACTTCAGTACTTCACTATTACGTATACCCACGACTGCCCCAGTATTAAATCACAGTACTTATAGTCATTACTGCGCCAATACCGATGCCCAGTACAGTATTTTAGTACAGACCCGAAGTTGGCAATCAGTACTAAACAGCGTTATCATCCCAAGATTACGTCACATCGACGCCAGTATTGGCTATCAGCACCATGCCAATGCTGTGGAACTCTGGCCAGTACTGACCCAATGCTGCGCCAGTTGTTAATGAGTTAATGAGAGAATTTCCAATGAAAGCATCGTTTAAAATTCAGGAATTAATCATTATTTTAAATTTGAATAGATCAAGCTTTTACATTTTCAGTTTTGAATTTGTAGTAGTGAAAGTGTTATTGTGAGCCTCGAAATAAAGTATTCAATTTAGAAGGTTTTTGCTTTGTAATTGTATATTTTTCAATATTTATCGTTTCGATATTTAGACGCTTAAAGTTGTAAAAGAATTTTCAACGGAAATATTTAGGTCTATTTTGCTAAATATTTCATGTTTCTGAAAGATCGAAATTAAAACGCTTTTAAATTCGAAACCATTAGAGTGAACTGTTGAAAATTTGAAGAAAACTTTTAAGTTAAGTATTTTAAACCTATAAGCTTCAAATTTTCGGGCCGAACTTTCAACTAAAGTATTATTATACACTGACAATCCAGTTATCTCTGTTTTGATACATTTTTTACTAGTTGCAGCACTGAGCGCTAATTTGATTGTCACGATATGGCATTTTCAGCTTGTTTTATTATATTGTAGATTATATTTTTTTTATTATAGGGATCAATTTAGCGACAGGAAATAAAACGGGAAACGGAAAAAATTGCAGGTAGAAATAAAAGGATGGAAAGGATAATTTAATATTTCACGATCTTTGTCTCAAACAGGGCCCCATTTGGTACGGGGCCAGCGGGGCCCCCACAAATTAGGGGCCCCCACCAATGCGGAAAAATGGTAACTAGTCGGCAAATCAAAATCGCTGCGACTCTAAAGGATTGATACATGCACATACTTCTGCATCGGCTTCTAATTCGATGAACTTTTTTTTTTAGAAGCCAGACCCTGGTCACCGCTTAAGGTCCCCCACATTTTGACCGGCCCTAGAGCCGGTATAATAATAAGCCGGTAATAATAAGAGCAATATAATTTCGTTCGATTCAATTTCTTAAAGCGTTTAATTACTTTTATGAATTATCATTTCAAAACTTTATAAGGTGAAAATGAAATTTATGAATGGAATAATGTTAAAATCTGATTGGAGTCCTTTATTTCAAAATTCATATTTGAAAGCTTTCTTCTTGATTTATACAAATTGGCCATCACAAAAACATTACGACGGCTTATATGCGCGTGGATCAGGTGGGCCGGTTTGTTTACTGTTTTCTAACCCCTATTTATAAATAAACAGATCTTAAGAAGTGAGCTGAATAAGTCAATTAGAAAGGAAGAGATGTTTTGGAAATTATATTATAGCACACGTAGATAGATTTGTTATTACAGCTAAAAGATGCTGAGCTTCTAATATAAATTTTTTAGAAAATAAGTAATTTAATGTAGTTTTCCTTACACCTGTTGAATTTTCATGAATTCATAATTTTAATTTTGATAAACATGGAAGTATAATTTATTACTCAGTTACTTAGTTTGTATGTGACACGATGTAATAAATAGATTTTAATACATTTGAAAGACTGCATAATAAATCATGTAAATAGTTTCAGTGAATGTTGAATCTTTAATTGTACATTGTACTACAGTCACGTTGTTTCCATTTTTGTAATTTAAAACGTATTTATTGAAATAAATAATAGTAACAATTAGAATTTTAATTTATTACGTGACCTTACTTATATTCGAAAAAATTAACTACAACAGTTAAATATTTCGTTTTTCCTAAATGGCATGCGTTACATTATTCACTTTTGAACTTTTTAAAAGCTCACGCTCTCTTTCATTAACCTCCTAACCTCAAATCCACTTTCCGTATTTCATGTACGAATTTCATTATTATTTCCCTGGCGGACCGAACGAACGGAGCGGATACGCTACAGCGTATCTTTATAGTATCCACATCGTATCCTCTCCGTATCATGCAAGAAAAACTCATTTAAAAAGGAAGATGAACATTTCACTTGTTGAAATTCGGATTCTACGTGAAATTTTGCGTTAAAAGGTCACGGAGTAATCGCAATAGTTTTTCTTGCAACATTAAAAACTTTAAAAAAATATAATACTTATCGATAACATGGGCTGAAGGCGACTTCAAACGCATCGTCGACGGATAACGCCTATTAACTGCTACTGAACGACGATGCATTTGAAGTCCCCTTCAGCGCACGTCATCGATAAGTATTATATTTTTTCGAAGTTTTTAATGTTGCAAGAAAAGCTATTGCGATTACTGTGTGACCTTTTAACTCAAAATTTAACGTAGAATCCGAATTTCAACAAGTGAAATGTTAATCTTTCTTTTTTAATGAGTTTTTCTTGCATGATACGGAGAGGATACGATGTGGATACTATAAGGATACGCTGTAGCGTATCAGTTCCGTTCGTTCGGTCCGCCAGGGTTCTTATTTTCATAACTGCCCTTTTTGGATTTTAAATTTTTAGATGTGATAATATCAATTTCCATTATGAAATATTTAATTAACTATATATAGTTAAAAGTTTTTCATAAGGACAACCGCGGGATTTCAGCCGTAACAACCACGTCTCACGACCGTGAGATAGGTGGTTACAGTCTGCGATGGACTCAATACGATGATCCCGCAAAAGTCTCGCGCACCCTGAGGATACGGAGCGACCCAAGGACGACCGCCTTCTGAATTTTCTCCGCAAGTGTCTTAGCATTTTTTTGACACGCAGGGATGATTTTTAGGCTATTAACCAGTGAGAGCTTGGCACCTCCAAGAGCATCGTTGATCAGGACGACTAGCTTAACACAATATTCCGGATATAACCAGCGCAATCCCCTTATAAGTTCCTCATACCTTTCTTTCTTTTCATTCTCCTTGAGTGTGATGTTTTTTCAGCTGGTGCCGAAAATTCGATAAGGAACATGATTCGTTTCTCGAAGTCAAGAAGAACTTTGTCAGGCCTCAAGTGCGCAACAGAAACAATTGTCGAGAATATTAAGTTCGCGTATAAGCGGCACTTCTCATTTTCGACAATTGACTCTATTTCCCTAGGAGCGTTTGGCCTTGTTTGTGCCTTTGGATGTACGTCGTTCCCGCATGAGTTGGACAACTAGATTGTATGTGTCCTAGGTGCTCGGGGTGTGCATGACACTCTCTGCAGCTATCATCGGAAATGTCTTGGTTTAAATGTGGCGAAGGTATGCTAAAGTGGAAATGACACCGTTTTGACACGCCAAAATGAAACCCTCCGTACCGGACTTCAATCCGGGTGATTTAAGGAAAGCAAACGTTGGCTCATACGACATCGACTGATCCTTCACATTTCTGTGGAAGATGCCGTGCATCCACTTGTCGACGACCTGTTCGCGGAAGTTTTTCTCCTGTGCTTTCTTAATCCAGGCCTTCAGCATTGAGTACTCGAGATGGATAAGATTTGATGCATTTTTCTCACCCGTGATATTGAAGTCAAGGCTGAGTGTTTCAGCAGCCTCCTCCGCTGCTTTGTACAGAAACGCTCCTTTGCCCACTTCTTCGTGATTCCTGACTATTTTAAGAAGAGTGTCTCATCCATTTGCGACTATATGTGCAGTACCCAAGATAATCCTGTGGTTAAGACATTTAAGATTCAGGATTCCGTGATCAACTAGACGGCGTGAGATGTAAAGTCGCGAAACAGAAGACTTAAGGTGCATGCTTTTGTTCATGTGCATAATCTTTCCTGACCCGATATCGAGGGATCTGAGCTCGTCCTTCGTCCATGGAACCACTCTGAATGAATAGAGTACTACTGGGACGACAAACAAGTTCGTTGCAGATACTCTGTTCCTCGCCGACAGTTCGGAGGATCAAATCTGTTGGAGAAGACGTTTGTATCTCCATCGTAAAGCATTCTTTATAGCTGTTACATCGTGACTGCGGCTCAGTGGCACATCCAGGTATGTATTAGGTCTCTCCAGCGCCAAGATGTCGCATAGCGCTTCTGCCGATGAGCTCAGGGTCTTCGGGGATGCCACTGAGTTTTCTTCGCTTCAAATAAACCTTTACGTATTTCGTAAAGGAGAATCTGAATCTGTGATAAAAAATTGGGGTTGCCATTTGAAATGACAAAGTTACCCCCACCACTGCCTCCTGTGGGGGTGGGGTAAATTTTAGCAAATATTTTTTCCCCCTCGAAAATAAAAAGTTTTTATTCCAGACATTTTTTCCGTAGGATGCGTATTTTTTGAGATATTTCGTTGTCTCAAGTTAAAAAAAACACCCTATATTAAATAAATTAAAACCAACAGCCATACCACGCTGCAAAAACCAGTTCTCTTCGGATCACTGAAGTTAAGCAGCGTTGGGCGCAGTTAGTACTTGGATGGGTGACCATTCGAGAATACTGCATGCTGTTGGCACATCGTGGGTGTGGTGAACCCACACTTGTAGTTATTTACTACAAGAAACTATCCACCTAGAAACACTACCCGAATCGGGTAGTGTCACGCCTACCCTGAAAGGGAAATAGCTTAATGGTATATAATGGTATATAATGGGTTGTACTTTTCCCGCTGCACAGTGGGCTGGCTCGGGAATTTACAATTAAAAATAGTCTACAGGTCGCAATTGTGAAGGAATTTGAAAGTTTTTTTTTTAGAAATGATCAGCATTAAATTTTTAAGAAAACTTATGGAGTATATTTATAAATTTTGATTTCAATATGATTACTTATTCAATGCAAGTTTTTTTCTCTAAAAAAAAATATTTAAAAAACTCGATATGTATCATGTTTAATGCAGATGTACTTAGAAAACATAAATAATTCATTTTTAATATTTTTATTGTTCTCTAGTGTAAATAATTTCTGAATTCAAGCCTTTTCAGGACAGCCGATTATTTCAAGCGAATTTACAGACTATTAATTCCATACAAGTCACCAGTCTTTTATTTGTAATAATTAGATTATTAATAACAATAATTGTTTATTGTTGATTTGTTTGATGAAAAATGATTCAATATATGTGTAAAATGCTTTCTATCATAAAAGATAGACTGTAAAATGTTATAGATAAAAGAAAAAAAAAACTACAATATTTATTGTAAACACTAACTTTCCAGTAAGAAAGAGCCAGCAATAGATGTTTCGTTCTAAAATGTGTTATTAACATTCAAAATATTAATTTATTGAGATCGAAAATCACTGTTTAGACGATGCTACTAAGATTTAGTATGGCAAATAAAAAATCTGTCTTTGATTAAAATAGGCAAATTGAATATCTGGGTTTAAAATGGTTTATAACAATAATGATTTTAGTTATTGAGAGTTTTTAGACACCGAATATCATTTTTAAAAACTAATTCTTAGCAATTAAACTTCAAAACAAAATTTCCTTTTAATGTCGTATTAGTTTCGTAACTAATGGAAAATTTATCTCCCAACTCCCTCCCACCGCCCTTTTATTTAGGTACTGACGCACCTACATAGTTATCCTCAAAACGGCAATAGTTTAATCTAGTTCTTGACGTGGTCGTGGTAGTTTGGAAGATTTTTGAATAGAAGTTCTTGATCTAATGCTGGAAGTATTTTAAAGAAAGTGTCTACGCGTAATGAAAAAATCCAGCTATACGTACCGAAATTACGGTACGAATAGCCCCTTTTCCAGCTTCCCTTATTCGTACCGAAAAAATCTGGCTACATGTACCGAAATTTCGGTACACGTAGCCACGGCCTATTTTAAATGTAAATTTTGTATTTGGAGCTTCAGTGTAGATTTCCGAAAACGTTTTTTTATCGCTTCGGAATAATATCTATGAATCGATAGTGTTTTTGAAAATTCTTAACAATGGCTGCCGTAGCGGAAAACCAAGCGATGAAAATCAAATTCGAAGACAAATTTAGTGCCCTCAAAATTGCAGAAAACTCGTCGCGTATTTCGAATTTAGAAAGATACAATGAGATCGTGAAGGAAGTTGAAGGTGCTAAAGAAAAAAAGGAAAAACCATCGTTGGATTATAGGCGTCTTAAACTTTACTATGTTCTCAAGGTTGGAGATCACAAGAAACTGATTACGCCACTTTCCGAAAAGCAGCAGGATGTGAAATAATTTTTGTGTGATAACGAAATAGGTGTTTTGTTAAAAGAATTTGTTATCAACAATTAAAATGTTCAATTATTTAAATCATCAATTACTTTTTAAACAATGATACTAAGGTTTAGTGAAAAATAAAAAATCTGTCTTTAAGTGAAATAGCCAAATTGAACATTTTAAATGTTAATAACAAATTTTATAAACGAAACACCTATTACTGGCTCTACTCACTGAAAAGTTAAAAAAAAATTACAGTTCATCTTGTATGACTGAAAGCATTTTACACGTATATTAAATCATTTTTCATCAACTAAATCAACAATGAACAATCATTGTTATTAATAATATAATTATTACAAATAATAGACTGATGACTTGTATGGAATATATAGTTTGTAAATTCGCTTTAAATAATCGGCTTTTCCTGAAAAAGCTTGAATTCGGAAATATTTTTTTTGGAGAAAAAAACTTGCATTGAATAAATAATTATATTGAAACCAAAATTGATAAATATACTCCATAAATTTTCTTAAAAATTTAATGCTGATCATCTAAAAAAAAAAACTTTCAAATTCGTTCACAATTGCGACCTGTAGACTATTTTGAATTGTAAATTCCCGAGCCAGTCCACTGTGCAGCGGGAAAAGTAAACCCCAAAGATTTTATTTTTACTCCGGACCTTGCCTGAGCCTGTCGGAAACTTCGCGATTTGACCAGGCAGAGTTCGAAGTGAAAGTGCTACTTCGGACTTTGCCTGACACCGCTCAGTCAAATCACGGAGGGACCAGGCAGACTGCGGTGTGACGGCACATCGGACTTTGCCTGTAACATACATACTACAACTGATAGTCCAGATGTTCGATTCTTTGGAAAAATCTCCACGAAGCTCGCCAACCAGTTCAGCCAGATTTTTGGGCTTGAGAGAAACATTGATGTTGACGTTTCTCCGGGTCCTGCAGCATCGAGCATCCTTTTTTTGCATGCCTGCCCGCGGTTGGTCTCAGTGTCGCCTCTCTTTCTCTTATGCTGGCTTGTTCTGGCTGCGGTAGATTAGGCGTTCCGCTTTCATAGCCCCTTTTCCGGAGTTGTTCGGCATGGTTTCGCAGACGTGGATGCGAAAAGTGCGAGAGCTCTGGGTGATTCTCGCACCACAGAGCATGCAGTCGTGCCGTGTAACCTTCTCGTTGATGGGCCATACTGGTATCGAAGCACTCTAGCAGGTCGTCATTGAGTCGATCCGTCCATCTAAAAGTATTGAGATTCCGCCGGTCAGCGCATTGACTCCGTCTTGATTGGCTCCCGCAACTTGAGGGTAGTGGGTATTGTTGTCCGACCCATTGTCGGGAGCCCGGCGCGTTCCATTGTTTTGAACCGCACTTACTACAGTTATGTCCCGAATGCAAGGATGAGGCTGCATACTCTGAGAGGTCGCCCGGTATCCAAGAGACGCCGTTAGAGACACCTCACCCTGGTGCTATTCAGCTTTCGGCACGGTTGTTACGCCTCCGTTTGGGGGTTAATTCCTTAATAGTAATGACCACATTTAATAAGTTAATAAGTTATAAAGTTAATAAGTAACCACTTTCAGCAGAAACCCTTGGTACAGAGACCCTCTATCCGCAACCCGAGGACGAGTTCTCGACTTCTTTTCGAGCTGAGCAGGCTGTACCAAGGCTACAAAGTCCATCTTGTAGTTCTCATAATCGGCTGTCTTGGAGGTATGAAAGCTTCATTTATTAGCCAATTCAACAAGATTCCGGCTTGCCAGCGTCAGGCTCACCCCATCGCGAACAGGACGCAAAAGGCTGTTCTTCTGGGATCACTTCATCTGGTCCGTCAACACTGTTCCTCATAACATTCTACAAAGATTGGTAGCTCCAGAAAAGTATCCAGAGGTGAAACCTTCATCTCCAACTGTCCCGTCTGCCGCGTAAGGTCATCCGCGGCTAGAGACCTGACTCCACGGAACAGTGTTGCCCGATGTTATCTCGCGTAAATTTCCCGCTCTTGCTTACCTTCTAGGAGAGAAGGAGCAGAAGCGGATGAAGTACACGTTCCAGTTGCGTCGGGATTGGTTGCTTCAAGGAACCATGATCGTAGCTTCCGGAGCCCACAACTTCTCACATAATAAAATTGGTGTCATGGTAGGGCTTGAGCTTTCCTCTCATGACTTTGACGACTATGTTGGCAGAGAACGAAGAGGAAAAGGGACTAAGAAGAACACCAAAACCCATAATTATCATGGAGAGTCTCTTAAAGATATTGAAACGCTTGTTGCTTCCCGAAGATCGCCGGGGCGCCACTGGAGCCACCGCTGGGGGCCACAGCATGCAGTACGGTGGTGATGGTGAGCTGCGAGATGGTCAGGCAGATCTCGCTAATCTAGCAGCTGGCCAGCAAGAACGTCTGTGACAAACGGTAAGCAGTGGAACATCAACTGTGCCTGCTGAGGATGCATTGGCTAGCGTTAGCTATTTGCAGTCAACCACCACAACAGAAATACCGCGGGAGAGCATCAAGTGGGATACCACAATGAATGAGGAATTGATGCGTCGCACTATGAAACTGCGAAGTTTGAAACCGCATGCGAAAAAGGATACAATTTTACGACGAAATTTACTGCAAAGTATCCTTATATAAAGAAAGTCGCACTAAGAGATCTTATCGCTAAGGTGAAGGATATCAGGACTAATCTAAACATCTTAGAAGACCGACCAATGAAGATTAAACAACAGGTTGATTTGGCGTGGAAAAACGACGGCAAGGGACATCAGTTAGAGGAAGCCGCGTCACAGGACCAAGGAGCAACAATTGATGTTCTTCCTTAACCTGTTGATGATTCAGCACCTATGAAAGAGCAATCACAACACAGTTCCAGTTTTTTACTGCTCATAGAATTTATTCCTGTATTACTAGAAGAAAATGTCAAACAGAATGTTTAGAACAAACGTTTCAATATTTTTAATTCTCATAAGCAATGCAAGTCCGTTATTATTGAGATTTTGAACTATTTGCCTTAGTAATTATTTGCACTTTCAATTTTCTGCTGGAACAGTTGAAACGCTCAGAGCAAAAGCGAACGAAAAAAAAACGTACGCAGAAGCGAAGTAAAAACGCGCGAGAGCAAAAACGACGTAAAAATTGGCGAGAGGAAAAGCGAGCCAAGAATGAACGGGGAAGGTTCCCCCACTTTGCTCAACTCTGCCAGCCTCGTGTAAAGCCGAAAATGCACGAGCACGAACCCGAAGCTCGGGTCGAGTTCGCCCGACTTCACGATTCGGTTTCGTTCGCTATTAGGAGGTTTGGGTTGATTTTTGTTTTCAAAAATTCACACCTAAAGGAAAGACTTCCAATACATGTAATGAAGTCTTGAAATATTTAATGATTATATCTTTCAGGAATTCTTATGGATTGTTTTAGACTATCTGATTCTACAGGGAATACATTATAAGACACTGGAGGTTTATAAAGTTCAAATATATTGAATATTGTATATGGGATTTTAAAATTAGGTTAATAATATGTATCACTTTCAAGTGGTTTCATTTTTCATTATTTATGTTTTATTTTTCAATCGATTTTAAATATTGTAAAGTTGAAATGATAATAAATAATAATTATTTTTAATTTATTAAATTAATCAAAATTTTTACTGTATATTCTTTCTTAATATATAAAAACTTTATAAAACCTTCAATGTCTTAAAATATTTATCTCAACATCACAAAATTTTTTTTAATTATTATTATTATTAGTTCTGGGTTGAGACCTTAGCAGCCCCTGACGCTTGGGTAATCCCGTTGCGTCCCCTTGTAAGCCTAAGCATGACCCCATAGCCCTCTCCATAGGGAGAGGACCGCAGCCACGCTATTGGCCGATATCTCCAACTCACTGATAAAATAATTACCTGTGAGTGTTAGACGTTTCCCCGCAATAGCAGGGCAGTGACAAAGGATGTGAGTAGATGTCTCATTATCCTTTCCGCACAGACGACAGAGGGGACTTTCTGCAAGCCCAATCTTGTGTCTGTGATATCCTAACTTCCCATGTCCTACGAATAGTTCTGTTAGGACTTTAATTTCATTCCTCCCGAGCTTGAGTATTTCCCTAGCTCGGTTGGAGTTAAGCTTTAAGCCCAAGAGTGTTTTGGCCTGTCTGCAACCAGAAACCAGGTCCCACTCGTTCTGATGTTCCTCAGTCAGCCAACTGTTAATTACTTCAGTGACTAACCTGCTGGAAATACCTACCACTGGCTCGGGTCCAGTAAAATTTCTTCCTGCTGCTAGCTTGGCTAGCCTATCCGATATCTCATTGCCCTTGATACCACTGTGTCCAGGGATCCATAGCAGAGTGACTCGGTTTTCGGTCGCTAACGTATTTAGTGCTTCAAAGCATTCCAGTACTAATAGCGACGTAGTCGTTGTTCCATTCAAGGCCAGTATAGCAGCCCTGCTGTCTGAGCAAATACGGATGTTCCTTTTATTACCGTACTCCCTTGCCTTATAGGCACACTGGAGTATGGCCATAGTCTCAGATTGTAGAACTGTGGCGTAGGACCCCATCTCAATTGTGAAGCCCATTCCATTCCTTCTACGATATACGCCGGCTCCTGCCTTCTCCTCGTTCCTGGAGCCATCTGTAAACCAGTTGTCTCCATCACAGGGCAGGTATGCGTCGCCGTTAACCCATTCCTCCTTCGTGGATAGGCTAACTCGATACTTCTTGTCGAAGAGGTGGCGAGTGACCATTTTGTCCCTGGGCATGTTCAAGGTCGGCCTTCTCGCAATGTCGAGTGGGATCTTCACTGCTGTCGAGATCCTTCTGTCATTTACCAAATTTAGCCTCCAGGCCGCCTTCGCAGCCACGGCCTTGATGGTAAGATGGAGGGGCTCTAAACCTATTAGTGCCCCCAGTGCCATCGTGGGTGTCGACTTCGAGGCTCCAGTGACGCCTCTCAAGATCAGTCCCCTGATCCTTTCCAGTCGAGACTTCACAGTGGACAGCTCGACCCTGCTCCACCAGACTACCGCCGCATAGGTTAATCTGGGTCGCAAGATCGCTGTGTAAATCCACATAAGTGTCTCCGGTTTCAGGCCCCAGCTTTTCCCTATGGCTCTCCTACAGAGCCATAGGGTCGCTACTAGCTTCTTGCACTTGTTTTCCAGGTGCTCATTCCATGACAGCTTCTTATCCAGAATTACTCCTAGATATTTGGCTCGTTCTTTGATTTCCAGCTGTTGTCCTCCAAGTTTCAATGTACTCGTAGTTCCCCACTTGTACCTTCTGGTGAAAACAACCGCATCTGTCTTACTAGGATTAACCGATAATCCAGTTTTCTTGCACCATGAGTCTACTATCATCAGTGCTTGCTGCATTACTCCGAAGAGCACATCCAGATGCTGACCGCGCACGATAACTAATATATCGTCCGCATAGCCTATGACGTGAAAACCCTGACTCGAGAGTAGATGAAGCAATTCATCCACTACCAGGCACCACAGCAAGGGAGATAAAACTCCCCCCTGCGGACATCCCGAGTCAATGGTTCCACTTAGAGTGACATCACCCTTAGTCGTGGTTAGATTCCTGTTGGCCAACATGTGGCACGTCCATTCCACGACTGCCGTGGGCACACCATGTGCAATCATGGCCGCCCTGATCACCTCTCCAGAGGTGTTATTGAAGGCTCCTTCGATGTCCATAAAGGTTCCAACCGCAAGGCCTTTTTCCTTCAGTTGGCCTTCAATTAGGTTCACTGCTCCGATTAGGGCCGTCTCCGTCGAGTGACCAGCCCTATAGGCGATCACAAAATTTAGTTTTAGCAATTTTATTTTTATTGTGAAATAATTGTAATTGGAAATTAATTGTGAATAATTGTAAAATAAGTGTAACAAAATTTATTTTATA
>CAKNYM010050534.1:57920-71469 GCA_932195095.1 Andricus curvator | reverse complement strand
TATAAAATAAATTTTGTTACACTTATTTTACAATTATTCACAATTAACTTCCAATTACAATTATTTCACAATAAAAATAAAATTGTTAAAACTAAATTTTGTGATGTTGAGATAAATATTTTAAGACATTGAAGGTTCTATAAAGTTTTTATATATTAAGAAAGAATATACAGTAAAAATTTTGATTAATTTAATAAATTAAAAATAATAATTATTTATTATCATTTTAACTTTACAATATTTAAAATCGATTGAAAAATAAAACATAAATAATGAAAAATGAAACCACTTGAATGTGATACATATTATTAACCTAATTTTAAAATCCCATATACAATATTCAATATATTTGAACTTTATAAACCTCCAGTGTCTTATAATGTATTCCCTGTAGAATCAGATAGTCTAAAACATTCCATAAGAATTCCTGAAAGATATAATCATTAAATATTTCAAGACTTCATTACATGTATTAGAAGTCTTTCCTTTAGGTGTGAATTTTTGAAAACAAAAATCAACCCAAACCTCCTAATAGCGAACGAAACCGAATCGTGAAGTCCGGCGAACTCGGCCCGAGCTTCGGGTTCGTGCTCGTGCATTTTCGGCTTTACACGAGGCTGGCCGAGTTGAGTAAAGTGGGGGAACCGTCCCCGTTCATTCATGGCTCGCTTTTCCTCTCGTCAATTTTTACGTCGTTTTTGCTCTCGCGCGTTTTTACTTCGCTTCTGCGTACGTTTTTTTTTCGTTCGCTTTTGCTCTGAGCGTTTCAGTTGTCACTTTTCAAGATTTTATGTTCAACAAGAGAATTAATGTCGGGAGTGATTTCTGTTAAAGATAATCTCACCAGTGCAGAAAGACTCTCCTGGGTCAAATTAGCTGACTCTTTTTACTTTATATAATTCATGATAGAAAAAAAGCTTTCGCACTGATAAGTCGATTCAAACTTAATTCTGACCTTAAATTTTCTTTCTGATGGTTTACAACTGCACCGAGAGGATCAATAAATGATTCCAGACCTGGTTTAAAAATGTCAAAGTCTTTAAACGTTTCCTGGAATTCGTTTTCAATACTATTAAGGTCTGAAGCATACACTGCGAACAATTTCGGGAATTTTCCCCACTTTTTAGTGGAGAAAAATCAACATTTTTGTTGAGAAAAATAATTTTCCCCAAGATTTGGGGAAATTTTCCTAAATGTTCTTATAATTCACTAAAAAATTGGGGAAAATTCCCTAAAATTCAGGGAATTAGATAATACCTACCATTTTTGGGGAAATTTTCCTAAACATACGGTAATTTATACAAAAGCTTGAGAATATTCCTTACAATTTGGGGAATTAAATTATTCTTGCTGAATGTAGGGAATCGTTTCAAAAATAATGTTTGATTTTCCACGCAGATTAGGTAAATTTTCTAAAAATTCTTGAAGTATTACCGTATGTTCAGAAAGATATTTTACACTAAAATATTTTATAAACTAGCAGAATATTTTGAATAATTTTACACATTTTTTTGGAGAGCAGTCGACGCTAAGCAAAGCATGCTTACCTGGCGCAGAGGCTACCGTGATCAACAAGGCGGTTCCTTCAGGGCGAGGCTCTTCTATTGCTATGGTCGAGCTGACCCTTCATTTTTTATTAATATTCAAAAAATTTTGGGGAATTTAAAGCTACTACACAATATCATAGGAAATATTCCTCATCAAATCTTGGGGAAAATTCACAATTTTTTGGTTAATATTGCAAAAAAGTTTAGAGAGATTTTCCTAAATAATGAGTATCAATATTCACGAAGTTTTAAGCAATATTCCACAAATTTTGGGAAATTTTTCCTACATAAAGTTCGAGAAAATTCCTGAAATTTTATTTACCTTTACATAGTAGCATAGGTAATTTTGCCCATAAAATGTTTGGAAAAATTCACCACATTTTGGTTAATATTCGACAGGAATGTTTGAGGAATTTTCCCTACTAAACTTTGGGGTAAATCCCCTAAAATGTGTGAAAATTAGCGTCAACACAATTTGGGGGAAAATTCCCCAAGAAAATTTATACAGTGCATCGTTCAAAATTCAACTCAGGGAATTCTTCTTTTATTTCCTTACAGCGTCGGAAATGCCTCAGTTTATTTTTCTGCAATTCACAGGTGAATTGCTCACCTGAAAACCTCGGATGAAGACTCGGGACGAAAAGCTCGGGATGAAGACCTACGAATAGACGATGTTTTTCTCCCCTCAAGGGTTCTCCCAGCGGCTTTGCCCGATAGTGACACCCCATCACGTCTCCATTCATTTGCGGTGTCCACTTGATCCTCTTCTTGGTCTGCGCACCCTAGAGTCTCTGACGGAATGGAGTCTCAACCTCAGATCTTATTCGGTTCATGGTTCTTCTAGGGAGGAGTTTCTTAACTATTATCTGATGCCTTCGCTGTTTAAAGTCATCTTCAGTTACTGTCAATAATTCCGGGAAATTCGCTACAAAAGTTTAACGAAAGGCCATCCCGTCAAGAGAAGTTGTGGTCGCTTCCATCTCGCGTTCGAATTGGCAGCGCATCAAGTACTCATCATGATGAGATTGACAGTTGATGCGCTGCCGTGGCATTCTGAACAGTAGGCCTTTCGGGTATCCCGGTGAGATCTACTTGTCCATTACGCAGCTCACCACCACCGACTTGCATGCTGCCACCCTCAGCGGTGGCACCAGGGGCACCCTGACGATCCTCAGGAAGCGACCAGCGACGATATATATATATATATATATATATATATATATATTCATAAACTTCTCAATGGATATTATGGGTTTTTGATGCTCCTCTTAGTCCCCTTTTCTCTTCGTTCTCTGCCTGTCTGGCATGGAAAACCCTGCCAGTAGCGATGCTACGGCCAACGCAGCCGTCAAAGACATGAGAAGGAATCTAAAGCCCTACCGCAATGCCAACGCGATAACACCTTCGGTAGGGGAATTATTATTACTTCTTTATTTTAGGAGTTGTAGGCTCCGAAAGCTACGATCATGGTTCTTTGAAGCAACCAATATCGATGCAACCGAAACGTGTACGTCATCCCCTTCTGCTCCCTCTCTCCTAAAAGGTAAGCAAGAGTGGGAAATTTACGGAAGGTGACATCTTACAACACTGTTCCTTGGAGTCTGGCCTCTCGCCGCTGATGACCTTACGCGGCAGACGGGACAGTTGGAGGTGAAGCTTTCACCTCTGGATACTTTTTTAGAGCTACCAATCTTTGTAGAATGTTACGAGAATCAGTGTTGACGGACCAGATGAAGTAATCCCAGAAGAACAGCATTTTGCATCTGGTTCGCGATGGACTGAGCCTGACGCTCAGGGCGAGCAAGACGGAATCACGTTGAGTGGTCTGAGGAATGAAGCTTTCATACCTCCAAGGCAGCCGATTATGAGAACTAAAAGATGGACTTTGTAGCCTTGGTACAGCCAGCTAAGCTCGAAAAGAAGTGCTTCAAATTTCTTTCGCTTTTCTTCCTCCTTTGCCGTGATATTACCATCGGCTGGTGCCGAGAATTCAATAACGTAAATTATCTTCGTCTTCAGATCTTGGAGGACAATATCAGGCATTGTAGCACTGATCCGCTGATCGGTGGAGAATGAGAAGTTCCAGTAGATCTTACACTGATCATTCTCCACAATGGACATCAGTTCCACCTGAGCGTATGGCAAGACGGACATTAGATCAACACAATCGAATTTCCGAAGATTGTAATATATCACTTTTAGAGCCACATTGTGTCTATCTATGTACCCGTATCGTGCATATTTTGAGTATCCACTGAGAACATGTCCAAGTGTTTCTGGCTCTTGCTTGCACGCTCGGCATTTGGTATCGCTTACAGGCAAAAAGAAATTCTTCAGTCTCCGATCTCAATACAGCTGACCTGAGAAACATGTTGGACAGACCCATCGATAGCTCTTATCCACGACTAATGCCGTAGAATTTACCATGAAGAGGCTTGTTAGCATGTTCTCTTAGTAGGAACGAATGTTCTCCTTCTTGTACACGACGGTTTAGCACCAACGGTTGGTGTTAGTGATGCTAGGTCATGTGTAGTGTCGCTGGAATCAGATGGGAGATCAAGCTCCTCTGCGGCCCTATATATGCACGGTATAGAAACGCCGCAGCAGTGACGACTTTATGTTGAGGTACGAGTCGCATAAGAGAATCTGTGCTATTTAGAACTGAGCAGGCTGTTGCCAGAACCGTTCTTCGATGTAAACACTCCAAGCTCAGAAAACTTCTACCTCCTTTATCTTGAGGCAGGTATATTCGAGGTACGTAAGATCTAGGATGATGACTTCGATGAATTGTTATCATCTTAAGTATGATTTGGTCAAGTTGCTTCAACTCATCGACGTTCCATTTTCCTCTACCAAACGTGTAAAAAAGTATAGGAACGGCCACCATATTCGTCACCTCGATCTTATTCTTGCCAGATAATTCGGAAGTCCAAATTTTTCTGAAAATTTGGCGATACCTTTTTTCAAGGGCCGTTTTTAATACACGCACAATTTTGGGTTTTCGCTTGCGGTATTCCAAGATATGCATATGTCTCCCCATTACCAAGATGTTGTTTGGTATTTCCACCTATGAGTTGAACATCTTGATCGTCGCGCGGTGATGTAGTTCCTAGTCCTCCTTAGGTGTAGGTGGACGCAGACACACTTGTCCACTCCAAAGCTCATGCCGATCGCCGTAGAGTACCTATTTACTGCCGCCACAAAGATGTTAAGAACATGTTTTGAAGAGGCGTACAGTTAAATTTCGTCCGTATATAAAAGGTGGTTCACCTTATTTTCTCTTCTGTTCGGCGGGCCACATAGGTAGCCAGAGCTATTGCCTCGGAGCACAATAGATATAGGCAAGAGGGAGATGCAGAAAAGTATCGAACTGAGGGAGTCTCCTTAAAGGACCCTCTTCTTGTATGTGACATAGCTGGTAGTCACCTGTCTTTTGTCAGATGTTATGACAAACCTTGTCCGCCACAAAATCATCAGCTCTTTCATGCATCTGACAGTCAAGCCAAGCCATGGACAGTTTGCGTCGATACCTGATCGAGTTCTGGGTAATACACCTGTCTATTAACAGGTTCTCCCTGCAACCTGCAGCCTTCTCTTGCATCCACGTTGTTCAACTCTTGTACTCCATATCGCCTGGATAGATGTTAATAACCTCTCTTTGAGGATGCCAGTGCATAGCTTACAGCTGGTGTGTAAACAAGCTATGGGCCTGTAGTTCTTTGGACTTGATAAATCTCCGGTCTTAGGGATCAGTTGCGTTCGCCCTTCCACTGGAGTCCAGTCAACGAAGCTCTGAAATAACATTTTTAAGGCTGCATCAGAAATGGATGCATTTTTGCATACACCCTATTTTTGGGGTGACAAACCCGAATCTGAAATTAATTTTCAGTTACAATGCTTTTCTCTCGCCGTAAATTGATTTTCCGACGTTTTCCGCTTTTTTCGCTGGAACTACTGATCGTACTCTCGTCGGCGAGAGTAGCACGCGCACTATATCTATATATACCGCCGTTTCAAACAATCGCTCGTTTCTCGAGATTTTACACTTATTAAAATGTATTTGACAATCGTTATCTATGTAAAATGACCTCCTCGACAACGTGGTCGCATTTTTTTTTCGGTACCATTAGTAGTTTATGCGAAAAAAGCGGAAAATTTCGGAAAATCAATTTACGGCGAGAGAAAAGCATTGTAACTGAAAATTAATTTCAGATTCGGGTTTCTCACCCCAAAAATAGGGTGTATGCAAAAATGCATCCATTTCTGATGCAGCCTTAAAAATGTTATTTCAGAGCTTCGTTGACTGGACTACTAACCACTGCGGGATGGGTTGTTCTCCGTTTAAGAAAGTAGTAAATATACGAGCCAGATGTTCCCAGTAAAAAAAAAACTAATTCGGGAGGATTGCGGTGAATTAAAATGTTTAAATTCGCCCGAATTCTGCTTTCTGATTCGTTGAAACGAACCAGTGTATAAAATCCAGAGCATGACCACTGAGCTACGGGACTCATTGATATTTATTTACAACGCATCCTTTATGCCGAGCGCGTTGGTTATAGCTTACGAATTCGATTGAATAGGCCAGTCTTTAACTGTATTCGCGCTGGGGAATTTTGGCAAATTGGAGCTTGACTTAAAATCTCGCGAATTAAAATGAATTGGCGGACACTGAAAATAATTCGTGCTGACGCATTCAAATGAATTTGATCCCCTAAAAATTGTTCGCTGAATTCGGGCGAATAGGATATTAGAAGACTTTATTACTTTTCACGAATTCACCACCATCTCCAATTCAAAATTGTCGCAAAGCAAGATTCACCGGGGCTCCTGGCGAATTCTTCTCAATTCGTCCCAATTAGTTTATTTTTACTGGGTTGGTGTGTGGAAGTGAACTTCTTCCACCAAAAGTTGTTGATTTTATCTGGCCGTGGCGCTGAAAAGTTCTTAGTTCTAGCGATAACTTTCTTCAGCAGTAATTAGTGGACACTCTTCCTCTGGACCTTGTAACCTTTGCCGTTGGCAAAAGTTACGAAAGAGTGATATATCTGAAGCGTCTTCATTTAGCTGATAAGTATCTCCATATACTTGCTGCCAGAAGACTTGAATCTCTTCTCGACTAGGCGGATTTTCAACGGCACGTGACGTTTTATTGAGCAGACGGGAAGGATGAGTAAAAAAGGTGGAATTTTCCTGAATACACTTTACTCGCCGTTCAAGGCGCTGTTTCGCTGTTGAAAGAGATCTTATATTTTGCGTCCAGTGCTGCTTGATGGTCAACAGTTTACACTTGTTTAGTGTGTGATTTGCTTTCCTTAAGTTTTGAGCAAGTGCCCTAACTTTTGGAGTGAATTTTTATTTAATGTTATGTAGCTAATCACGCACTGAACATTTGACGCATGCTGTCTCGCCGTTTTCATTTCAAACTGAAGCTTTGCAATACGCTCGCGAGTCTTACTCAGGCTTACTGAAGTATCATTACTTTTATTGATGCTAAGCAGGAAGACCGCCTTCTCATATACTACACAGTTCAGAGTCCAGAGACTAACATCCTCGGGTACAGCAGTATTAGCTTCAAGTAATTCGTCCATCCTGAGAAAGACTTTTTGGTGGATTTTTCATCTCCTAGTTCTCATGCTGGCATTATCGGCTATCTGCAGAGGTGGTCTTGCTGGAATGGGTAGTATATTCGCTGTAGGATGTTGCTCTTCTTCTTGATGAAGAGCGTGATATCCCTTTCAGCGAAAAAAGGATACTTGATCTCTTAAATACTGAGGCGTTATATGAGCATATTCTGGGTGCATGTTGAACCAGCGTTCTTGTAACCTCAGCATGTATCCTCTTCGCGCCGGTGAGCTTCCTTGTCAACAGGTAAGGATGTCCCTCCTGAGTTTAAAATAGGGAAAACTGAAAAAAATTGCCGAGAAGCAAACTTTGCAACTCTTAATTTTCCCAGAAAAAATTCTAACACCAAACGCCTTGAAAATTAGAAAAAAAAGTGAACCAGTGATTTTTACACTTGGCCGCTGTTTCACAATACGTACATCGGCTGTTTCAAAGTCCGTACTCATGGTACGACAGACCGCGTGTTTCATAATCTACAGACCTGATCGTTTCCATTGCATGTACCGATTAACGAGACAGCCATTTCGGAGTGACTCTAATCAGTTTTTATTGTTAGAAGTGCAAATTTGAACATTAATAGATACTTACAATAAAATAATTATTGTACTAAACCCATACGTTTATAATGATACAGGTTATGAGGTAAATTAGTTACAAAATTTGCACTACATATAAACTAACCTATGAAGTCAGCATACTCATGAGCATGCTTTGATCAAATGAAATTAAACTTGTGTTAACTATTTATGAAATATTTATTTTAGGTAAAAAAAAGATAATTAAAATAGCAGTTACTGGGAAGAATCGAGAGAAGAGAAAAAAACGGAATTAAAAAGTAAATTTAAAGAAAATAATGTTCCGAGAATTCCGTAAAATGTTCCAGGAAGGTTCCCGAAAGTAGGTAAATGTCAGTGTATCCAGGAAGGTGCCCAAGGAAGGTAAATATATATACATAATAAATATATATATATATATATTTCTTCTTTCGGTTTCGATTCCTTTGGAATAGAACTGAAGGGCCTATGACAAAGCCACCGAATGCGTCCTCGGGTTGCGGATAGAGGGTCCCTGTACCAAGGGTTTCTGCTGAATATGGTTACAATAATTAATAAGCAGTCGCGGACAATTGTCCAGGGATGGTCCCGAAGGAATAACCCCTAAGCGAAGGCGTAACAACCGTGCCGAGAGCTGAATGGCACCTGGGTGAGGTGTCTTAAACGGTGACCCTGGGATACCGGGCGACCTCTCAGAGTATCCAGCCTTATCCTTGCACGCGGGGCTCTACAAGGATGGACGAACCCTTTCCCTAGCTGCTCGTGGGAACTCCAATGCCACCACAAAAACACCAAAATGTTGTAGATGTGGTTCAAGACAATCGAACGCGCAGAGTACCCGACAATGGGTCGGCAAACAATGCCGATCAGCCTAGAGTTCGGGGTGCTGAAAATAATTTAGATGAAAACACGACGAAGAACCGGCGAAACGCCCACATTGAGTGGACGGATCAACTCAAGGATGACTTGCTAGACTGCATATTTAAAGTCGGAGACGCCCATCCCGCAGTGGCTGGTGTTAGGACGCACTATACTCCTGCCGAAATATGGCAACTTGTCCAACCCAGAGAATGACAGGCCAATAACTTGTTTGCACACATTGTATAAGATATTTACAGCTGTCCTAAACAACAGGATTGTTCGACGAATTGAGCCTGTGTGGCGAGAGATGTACGAACGTGGCTCGAAAAAAGGTGTAGCAGGCTGTCGAGAGAAACTGCTAATTGACAGAGTCTGTAAAGACGCTGCAGCCCATCAGCGCGTCCTGTCAATGGCCTGGATTGACTACCGGAAAGCTTTCGATTCAACCTATCATAGAGTTATCATCTATCTGTTGGAAAGCTTGACGGTACATCCACATATAGTGAGATGCATAGAGAGATTGATGCCTCTTTGGAAAACTAGATTTACTATCTCATCTAGAAATTATCGTGTGACAACGAACAACGTCACCTTCCAGAGGGGTGTCTTTTAGGGTGATACCATGAGCCCTTTGCTTTCTTGCATTACACTTCTGCCTCTATCTCTCGAAATACAAAATTCTCCTGGATATCTCTGTGACGACGCTAATCAGCGCGAGCATAAGGCCACTCATGTATTTTATATGGATGCCATGAAGATCTATGCCTCTGGTAAAAGCAAACTTCAAACTCCTATGAATATCGTTAAGGAGTACACAGGAGAGATTGGGATGGACGTCGGTTTGGACAAGTGTGCCAAAATTAGTCTGAAGAAAGGAAAGATTAGTGGCGTTCCCAAGGACCCTGAGCTTGTGGATATAAGTGTTATTAGACATCTTAATACTGGAGAGACCTATACATACCTGGGCGTGCCTCAAAGCCGCATTCAGGACGTAACATCAGTGAAGGAGTCTCTCCGAAGCTAATACAAGCATCTTCTTCGACAGATTTGGTCTTCCAATCTGTCGGCTTTGAACAAGGTATCTGCGACAAACATGCTTGCCGTCCCGGTTCTACTCTACTCGTTTGAGGTGGTTCAATGGACAAAGAACGAGCTTAAGGCCCTTGATATCAGCACACGTAAGATCATGCATATGCATAAAAGCTTGCATATCAATTCGTCAGTTCCGCGATTAAACATTTCACGCCGTCAAGGCGGACGCGAACTTCTGAATCTCCAGTGTCTTCATAACCGAATTGTTCTAAGTACAGCTTACATCGTTGTGAATGGCAGAGATCCTTTTCTAAAAATGGTCAGGAACCACGAGATGATTGGCGAAGGAGCGTTCCTTTACAAAGCAGCGGAGCAAGCGGCCGAGATCCTTGACAAGAAAAGGCACGGACATTTTCACAGAAATGTGGAAAAACAATCCTTGTCGAAGAAGCAAACTTTTTACTTTCCTCAGATCATCAGGGTTTAATTCAGGTGCAGAGGGTTTTATTTTCGCATGCCAGGACGGTGCCATTTCCACCTTAGCATACCGTGACCGTATTTTATGTCAAGAAGTTCCCAGTGATAAGTGCGGAGCGTGTCATGCACACGCTGAGTACCTAGAACACATACTATCGGGGTGTCCGACCCACGCAGGAACGACGTATATCTATAGACATAATGAGGCCCTAAGAGTGCTTTATTACCATCTTTGTCGCTCTTACGGTGTTGGTCGCGACCCTGCCCTGCCGAACACTTCAAAGGAGATAGACTCAATTGTTCAAAACGAGAAGTGCCAAATTTTCTGGAACTACGATTTTCGTGATCGAATTCTCGGCTCCGTCCGAATACAACATCACTGCAAAGGAGAAAGAAAAGGAGGAGAGGTATCAAGACCTTAAAAGAGAGCTACAACGACTGTACCCAAAATATTCGGTACAAGTAATTGTCCTTGTGATAGGTGCTCTCGGAGGTGCGAAACTCACACTGGTTCGTAACCTTAAAGCCATACCCGCGTGCCAAAAATATGCCAAGGCACTTGCGAGATGGATGCAGAAAGCTGTCATCCTTGGGTCGCTTCGTGTCCTCAAGACACACGAGGGTTTCGCTGGCCTGTCGTTGTGACTTCATCGTGCCCCCCATCTCACGGTTGTGAAACGTGGCCATAAGTGTGATTTACCGCGGTCCTACTGGGAGCCGGTGTCATTTTTTAGATGGCAGTTGCTCTCAGTGGAACCCTGCGGTAGTTGTTTAACCCTTTATATATATGCTAATAGGTACAAAGGCTCTTTATATTTTTTATATTTTTAAATAAATAACTAAAATGTATTACTAGAATTTGATTTTTGTTTCCCGACATAAATTACTTATTGTTCGTGAAAAGAGCAATAAAACACAAAAAGTAGATAAGTTCATTATTTTTCAATTTTATTTACATTAGAGTCCCGCTATAGTAGCCGTTTCGCGGGTACCTTTAATCAACAAAGACACTATCTCGGGAATATACAAACCGTTCTTCTTCTCCTTCTTGCTTGTGGCTTCTTATAGCGCGAACCGTAAACATCGTAACTCCGCTGACCTTAAAAACGCCTCCATCTCGTCCCCTTGGACCGCCTTGTCCCTTCCCGGTAAGAAGGCTTGAATAGAATAGGATGGAAAAATGCAATTACTGTGAATACCTGATTTTCCCTTCGTTCTCTTATATCAGAAAGAAGTATTAGAAAGAAGCAACTGCTATTCCTGCCAATACACTTTGAAAAATATAATTTTCTGGCCATCTCTAATACTGACTTGAATCAGTCGAATTTACATTCACACTTGTAGTTATTTATAACTACAAGAAAAACCTAGAAACACTACCCGAATCGGGTAGTATCACGCCTACCCTGAAAGGGAAATGGTTTAATGGTATATATATATATATATTCACAATAAGTAAATTATTTACTATTACTATACATGTACAATTATTAAAGTCATATTAAAATTTATTTCATCTACATTGAATTCAAATTTTCAATTTATTTAAGATAAATATTTTTTTTAAAACACATAAATTATATTTGGAATTTAGGTATCACAAAATGTATTACACTCAATTCAGTTCATTATATTGGAATTGAGGATGATACATTACATATAAATCCAATGTAAATTTCTTGAATTCAAATCACTTGATCTCTCCGAAGTGCAAACTTGAATTCATTTAAATAGACCCTTCCTAACTTATATTCCAAAATGCACAATTCAAACAATTTTATGCACACATTTCTTGAAGGAATTAGAGTGAATTAAATACACTTCAAATCTATCCTCCTTTACGGAATACGAGACAGATTTCATTAACGCTATATGAATAGCCGGAAATTACATTTTTGAGATAACTTATTCTATTTTTGTACATTGAAGCCTAAAGGGAAAATCAGGTATTAAAAATAATAGAATTATCTCTGCTTTTACGTTAGAATCAGAAATTTTTAATCTTACTCTATTCAAGCCTTCTTACCGGGTTATCTCGGGAACTACTATAGTGGGACTCTAGTGTACCTGTTTCATAATACGAACATAACACATGAGACACCTGGGACTCCCATTTTTCCTTGAAATAATTTTGTTTTAATATCATTTGTACGAAATCACTTGGCTATCACTTTGGAAAGGATCAAAATATAGAGGAATGTCAAGATTTTTAATATTTAATCTAATATTCATTAAAAAAATTAAATACATTTAGCCTGTCATCAAAATCTGTCTCATAATACGGCCGGTTACCTCATGCTTTTTTTTGTAGACAACTGTTTTTCTGAGTGAGCATATATACTCTTTTCTTTGAATTTTTCAAGGCCAGCAGGGGCTGTAATTTTGTAACGATTGCCAAATGTGTGGAACAAAGGTAGGTGGTAGGAGAAGATACGGAGAATGCTGTGTAGTTGCAGATTTAAAAAAAAATTTGTATTCCTTTCAATTCCTTGTGAAATTAAAACAGCACTAAAAACTGAATATAATTACTTAATTTAGGAGAACGCAAAGCTGAGGGATATCCTGGTTGTGAGATTGAGGTCAAACGGATCAATCTTATTGTCTATTTTTTGCATACATAAACTAAAAGAACAAAGATTGGGGTAAAAGGCGTTTTTCAGAATGAAATGGTTTTTTGAATGTAATAATCGAAATAAATGATGTACCTTAATAGATAGCAACACACCAGCAAAGGGACGCGTATTTTATGGAGGAAGATGGACATAAGAGATAACACTTTTTCTGAAAAAGTGTCTTTTACTGCAAATCTTTATGTTGTTTTGATTATGCGCGCAAAAAAAACTAGAAAAAATTATTTAAACGTTAGGCCTTCATTTTACAAAAGTGATTTACCCATACTTTGCATTCCCTGTAAGAATTTTTTTCAGATAATTTTAAATATTTTTGTGTTTTCATTAGAAAGTATCCTTCTTTACATTTTCGCGAGAAAATAAGGCTTTGCTCTTTGGCCAGAACAGCGAAATTAAGTAGACCTCAAACAGCATTTCAAGCACAATTTTTCCGGATGTGACGTGTCAAGGTCACGTAGTTGCTTGAATACGGTTTTCGATCATTTAAAACAATATTTTTTGTCTCAGAAATTAAGTGTTAAAATTTTTTATTTTCATCGTTGTATTTTAGGAACAAATCGACATAATGTAATTTTGTTTGCGGCACCTTGTATTGCAATCTGCATTACGAAAAAACTCAAAAGGTATGGCTTTAAGGTTACGCACCAGTGATAGTTTCGCACCTCCGAGATCACCTATCACAAGGGCAATTACTTGTACCGAATATTTTGGGTACAGTATACCTCTCCTCCTTTTCTTTCTCCTTGGCAGTGATGTTGTATTCGGACGGAGCCGAGAATTATATATATATATATATATATATATATATATATATATATATATATAT
>CAKNYM010050534.1:1219-48325 GCA_932195095.1 Andricus curvator | reverse complement strand
TTAGTACTGGGCTAGTTGTAAACCAGTATGACGCCAAACGTTGGCGGAACTCTTGCGTCGGTATCCCGCCGGTAGTGACGGTCAGTACTGGGCTAGTTGTAAACCAGTATGATGCCAACTATTGGCGGAACTCTTGCGTCGGTATTCTACCAGTAATGGTAGTCAGTACTGGGCCAGTTGTAAACCAGTATGATGCCAACCGTTGGCGGAACTCTTGCGTCGGTATCCCGCCAGCAGTGATGGTCAGTACTGGGCTAGTTGTAAACCAGTATGATGCCAACCGTTGGCGGAACTCTTGCGTCGGTATCCCGCCAGTAGTGACGGTCAGTACTGGGCTAGTTGTAAACCAGTATGACGCCAACCGTTGGCGGAACTCTTGCGTCGGTATTCCGCCAGTAATGACGGTTAGTACTGGGCTAGTTGTAAACCAGTATGACGCCAAACGTTGGCGGAACTCTTGCGTCGGTATTCTACCAGTAATGACAGTCAGTACTGGGCCAGTTTTAAACCAGTACTATGCCGATGGTTGGCACAGTACTAACATCCAGTACTGGTATTTCTTCTCTATTACAACTGGCGTGGTACTGCGCCGGTCGTGAACTCTGGCTAATATCCGACTTTTCCCCCTGGGAGGACGATATGAAAATATTCTAATATATATCAAATTATTTGTCGTTTAATGGAAACAAATTTAGTTTTGCATCTCAACGAAATTTCAAACAATGTATTGAATTTCTAATCATATGAAAGGTCCCGGGGCATGAGGGCGTAAATTCCAAATTTCGAAAATGCGTTCTATTGGCTAGAACTAATTGTTTTGACTTGAAACTCACGTTTCTGAAGAAGGTTATGGTTCAGTTCGATTTAGGAGTAGGTCAAAATCTATGTTTGGAATTTTTGTTTTTAAAGTGATTACTTTTTTTTGCCTGTTCTTTTCACGATTGAGTAACATTGATAAGGGTTTTTCTCGGAGGTGTTTACTGCTTCAAGGATGTTCCTTGCATGACTCGATAGAGTTCACTAATAGCTCGAAAGTACTAGGGGCCATCCATAAATCTCGTGACGCGTTTTTCTTTTGCTTATATCGTTGTATCCTTTTTCACTTCAGAAAAATGTTATTCTCATCTTTATTTAAAAAAAGAAAAAACGCCTCACGAGATTTATGGAAGCCCCCCTACACCAGAACCGTGTTTTAGTAACCCGCGATATAGTAATTCCTATAACTGCTGGCCCACGCAGTTTTTCAGCTCGCGGGGCGAGAGACGGTTGCGACTCTTGCCTGAAAGACACCAGCAGCGTAGTGGAAAGGCGCAGTGCGCGGTTACTCGCATGCGGAGATTGCGCAATATTATGTATTGCAATGGGAAACAGTTCAGACGGCCCTGACTGTTTAGGTTTCGATTCCCCCGATTTAGTATCAAGGCTAATTGCATGGAAACCCCGACACTGTTAATAAACCGAGAGTTTTGTGTATCTTGTTTCTTTTTTAATTGAGAAATAAAAAAGTTATGCAGTTTTTCCGTGTCAGGTCCAATGTTTTTTAGGATGCGCTGTTCTTTGACAAGGGTTTTTTTTTGCAGATGGTTGCGTGTTTTGAAGCACTCCTTTCGCGATTCGATAGACCTAAGAATAGCTCGAAAGCAATGACTTGTTTTTTAAATTAAAAAATCTGCCACATTCTCATCGCGCGCTGAGCGCGGGTCTCTCCACTCGCAAGTTTGAGTACTCAAAAAAAAGTTTGGCTGATTCAAAAAAATTTGGTTCGATCAAACAAATAAATACATTGCTATATGGTCAATCAAATGCTTGGTTGATTCAACAAAATTTTTTGGTTACTGAAGTTTGGTTGATTGTGATAAATATTTCGGTTGATTGTAATAAATATTTTGGTTAATCCAACCAAATATTTTGGTTGATCCAAACAAATATTTTGATTGTTTCGTTCAATCAAAATGTATCTAGATCTTCACTTTCAAGAAATTGTATTCTGGGACAAAAGCTTTTGATAAGCATCACTTGCAGCATTAGAAAACCGAACTTTCACCCAATTTGACAGAAGTATTTTCATTGTCTTGTTTTTATAATTAAAAAAAGTGCGCTTCCTAATAAAAAAAATTGTTATTAAACATTTTTTTGCAACTTGTGTCTTTTTTCCATAAATTTAATTTGTTTATTTTCAATGTTATTTTTTACGATTTAAACTGAAAATAAGCATCCTAGCATAAGATGGTTCTAAGCAAATTTTATTTAGATATAACTCAGGCGAAAAATGTTGTTAAATAAAATGTTATTGTAGCTTGTGTCATTTTTCCAAAAATGTATTTTTTAATTATTTTTAGTATATTTTTATAACAATAGTTTATAACGAATGTGTAGATATTTTTTGGTTGAACAACTTTTGTCTTTTCATTTTTTTCGTCTCGTGTCGTTATTCCAAAAATTTAATTTTTCTATTTTTAATCTTATTTTTTACCATTGAATTTTCGATTTTTCAAGAAAATTCCAAAAGTTGTTGTGATAATCTTGTAGGGTGTTCAAAATGCAACGTTTTTCTTCCTGTGACATTTTTTCATATCGTGCGTTATTTAGCTTAAAATGTTCATTTTCGTTTGTTTTTTGGAATTTTGTAAATGGTATATCTCCTGTCATTTTTTTATATAAAAAAAAATCATGAGGATACATTTTTCGTCTTTTTTACATACAAATTTTAGATGAAAAAAACGTGGTCTCAACAATTTTGAAAATGCGCTCACTTTTTGAATTTTTATCCAAACTGGCTGACTAACGAACTTGTACTTCACTTTAGGACACTTGAAGAGCATACCAAAGCCCAATCCAATATGTCAATTCTTTCAAAAGTTATCGTGCTAACAGACTAAGAATCTACAGTCAAAATCGGCGTTTTTTGGGACGCGCTGTACCTTTGAAAAGAGTTTTTCTCGGAGGTGGTTGCTTTTTTCAGGATGAGTTTCAGCACTTACGCCCTTATCCCCCGTAAAGCCTTCTGAAAATCTGAAACTGAATTTTTGGCTGTATTTGCGGCCACATTCTAAACATTACAAACGCTTAAAAAATTTGTATTAACTTTGAAAATGTACTTTGAAAATTTCCTGCAAGCAAATTTACTACGTGTTTCAATAAACTTTTTCAAAAGCGTTTTTTAATTTTTCGAAATACGGCTGCAAATGCAGTTGAAAATACGGTCGCAAATACTGTTTCTTATACACGCCCGAAAATGCGGCTGCAAATGTGGCCGCAGATTTTCAGTATTTTCTTATTTCCTATCATTTTAGACACCCTACTGCAACCTGCCCTGGCGAAAGTATCGGATAGGAATTCCTTCCAAACCAATCCGAATCATTCCGGAATCTGTATCCGAACCAATCCGACTCAATTCGAACCAATCCGAAAAAGTTTTACATTTCGTTTAAAAATTAATCCGACTCAATCCGAACCAAAGTTTCAATCCAAATGAATCTGAACTCGGATTGATATACTCTGAATTTTCAATCCGAATGAATCCGCGTTCAGATTGAATTGGATTCATTCGGATTGAAAATCGTTTTAGGTCAATCCGAGTTCGGATTCATTCGGATTGAAAATTTGGTTCGGATTTAGTCGGATTGGAAGTTCGGATTGAGTCGGATTAATTTATGACCGATTTGGATTGAACGAAATGAAGAAATTTTTCGGATTCGTTCGAATTAACTCGGATTAGTTCGGATACAGAATCCGGAATGATTCGGATGATTTCGGATTGGTTCGGAAGGAATTCCTATCCGATACTTTCGCCAGGGTGCGCCAGATCAGACCTTTCAGACTCCCAGACGGTCTAGATAAAGCCAGACCGTACACCAGATTGTCATTAAATTTTTCCCCACGGGTGAAGTTTTCCAGCCTGTAAGATTGCAACAAGATGGTGCAACAGCACATTATGCGTTGATTGTACGGGAATATCTAAATCGAGCGTTCCCCAATCGCTGGATCGGAAGGCGTGGTGCAATTGAGTGGCCAGCTAGGTCACCAGATCTTTCACCACTCGACTATTTTTTGTGTGGGTTTCTCAAAAACCACGTCCATATGACCAAACCAACCAATTTAGAAGAACTGAAACACCGCATACGAAACCACGCAAACCTTGTAACACAAGAAATGCGACATATACATACCTGGGCGTGCCTCAAAGCCGCATTTAGGAGGTGACAACAGTGAGGGAGTCTCTCTGAAGCAGATACAAGCATCTTTTCGACAGATTTGGCCTTCAAATCTGTCGGCATTGAACAAGGTATCTCCGACTAACATGCCTGCCGTTCCGGTTCTACTCTACTCGGTGGAGGTGGTTCGATGTGGGGGTGGTCAAATCATGCATATATGCATAAGAGCTTGCATATCAATTCGTCTGTTCCACGATTATACATTAGGGCGGAGTGAAAATGATCAAATTAGTCGAATCGTTTGAGCTGAGTGACAAAATTTGTGGCTTGACATCCGATAGAAGTAAAAAAAAATTTGAAATCGGTTAATATCTTCTGTTCTCTTTTTTTATTTGAAAATTCCAAAAAATGTACCTATTGCTTCGAAAATTATGGGGGTAGGCTGGTTGATTTTTTCCAAAAAGGAAAATGGCAGGTTCGAGCTCACCAGATGGCCTTCTACCCACGAGGCCGGTCTAATTACGGGAGATGAGTGTAGTATAGTGCCTCTTATCGAGTGTGAAGGTTTTGTATTGGAGCGTGAAAACGTCGAACATAACATGGATAGAAAAGGAAGAAGAAAAATTACTTGAAGGCCTGGTGATCGTGAACGGAAACGCTTCTTTCGTGCTAAACAAAATACAACAGGCAGAGATACGAGTACAAGTGTAAGGCGTTTTTCTCGAAACAGCATTTTTTTGACATGGTGAACACGATTTCTTGAGAACCACTGGTCCGACTTACTTGAATTTTGGAGGGCTTACTTCTTAAATGTGTAGCTATCGCCCGTAGCGGAATTAGAAAAATTTATAATTATTTCACAAAGTTATGAACAATTTAAGCTGCAAAAAAGAGGTCAAAAAATTCAAAAGCCCGCCATTTTTTTTAATGAAAATCTTTTTTTTATTCCTCTACCGGCCAGAGCCAAAAGTATAACGATTAAGAATTCATTCAATTTCTTGATTTCCGACGAACCGTTCTGGAGATTTATCCTTCACCATGAAAACAGAGGACACTTTTACAGCCGCTATTTTGGATATGTGAATGAAAAAAATAAAAAAATAAAAATGTTTTCTATTGATTTAATATTTGTACTTATACACGTAAAAAAATTTATGTGTACATCTCACGCCGTCAAGGCGGACGCGGACTTATGAATCTCGAATGTCTTCATAACCGAATTGTTCTAAGTACAGCTTACATCGTTGCAAATGGAAGAGATCCTCTCCTAAAAATGTTCAGGAGACACGAGATGATTGGCAAAGGAGCGTTATTTTACAAAGCCGCAGAGCAGGCGGCCGAGACCCTTGGCCTGAATTTCAACAGCAGAAGTGAGGAAAGTGCATCACTCCATCTGGATGCTTCACTTCTAAAAGCCGAAGTAAAGAAAGCAGAGGTTGAAAAATTTCACCAACAGCTACTCGACAAGAAAATGCCAAGGGAAATGGAGTCGATTGGCGAAAACGAGAAGTGCCAAATTTTGTGGAACTACGATTTTCGGACAGCATTCTCCATTGCACACTCGAGGCCTGACATCGCTCTCCAAGACTTCGAGAAACGAACCATATTCGTGATCGAATTCTCGGCTCCGGTCGACAGAAACATCACTGCCAAGGAGAAGGAAAAGGAGGAGAGATATCAAGACCTTGAAAGAGAGCTGCAACGACTGTACTAAAAATATTCGGTTACAGTAATTGTCCTTGTGATCGGTGCTCTCGGAGGTAACCTTGAAGCCATACCCGTGTGCCAAAAATATGCCGAGGCACTCGCGGGATGGATGCAGAAAGCCGTCATCCTTGGGTCGCTTCGTCTCCTCAAGACACACGAGGGTTTCGCCGGCCTGTCGTTGTGATTTCGTCGTGCCCTGTGGCCACCCATCTCATGGTCGTTTGGATGTACGTCGTTCCCGCATGAGTTGGACAACTAGAAAGTATGTGTCCTAGGTGCTCCGGGTGTGCATGTTACTCTCTGCAGCTATCATCGGGAATGTCTTGGCTCAAAATGTGGCGAAGGTATGCTGAAGTTGAAGTGACTCCGTCTTAGAAAGCCAAAATGAAACCCTCCGTGTCCGACTTCAATCCAAGTGATTTGGAGAAAGCAAACGTTAGCTCATACGACATCGACTGATCTTCCAGATTTTTGTGGAAGATGCCGCTCATTCCCTTGTCGAGGAGCTATTCACGGAAGTTTTTCTCCTGTGGTTTCTTAATTAGGGCCTTCAGGAGTGAGAACTCAAAACAGATAATGTCTGATGCACGTTTCAGCCGCGCCCTCCGCTGCCGATAGTTCGGAGGACCAAATTTGTCGGATGATACGTTTGTATTTACATCGGAGAGCATTCTTAATCGATGTTCGGTCCTGGATGAGGCTTTGTGGCACGACCAAGTATGTATAGGTCTCTTCAACGCCAAGGTGTCGTATAGCGCTTCTATCGACGATATCAGGGTTTTCGGGGATGTCATTTAGTTTTCCTCGTTTGAAATTAACGTTGAAGCATTTTTCTAACCCAAACCCCATTCCAATCTCTTGACATTACGCTTTCAATTTCCAGTTTAGCCGCAGAAGTAGCCTTAGGAATGGCGAAGTGCGAGAGAAAGTGGCAATAACATGAGGCAAAAGAGGAGAGGGCTCATGGTGTCGCCCTAAAAGATACCTCTCTGAAAGGTGACATTGTCAGTTGTCACACGACGTTTTCCACATGAGATAGTAAATCTAGTTTTCCGAAGCTGCATCAATCTCTATACACATGACGATGTGTGGATGCACCTCTAAGCTTTCCAACTAACAGATGATAAGTCTATGGAAGGTTGAATAAAAGCTTTCCGGTTATCAATCCAGGCCATCGATAGAGAATTTTACGGAATGTGTGGAAGGTGTGAGTGGAGTGTGAGGGTGGAAGCCGAGGAGGTGAGTAGGGTTGTGTGGGGTGAATTGGGGAGATAAAAAGTGAGTTTCAGCGTGGGTGGGAGGTGGTATCTAGCTGGATAGGGAAAGTGAGGTTAGGTTGGCAAGTAATCGGGGGAGTTCGTGGTCAGGAGTCCTGGGCTTTCGAGGGTTCAAGGGTGCTTCTCGAAAAGTTAGGGGATGCTAAGGGAGAGAAAGGGGTGTCTGCAGGGACTGAGGAATTGAAAAAAAAGGGGGAAGAAAAAGGAAAATTTGGCGGCGAAAGACGCCAACATTTGGCAGAGACATCTGTCGGTTGCGGCAGGTACTGCATGGATAGGTCCCAGTTACCGGCGGCAGAGCGGGAGGTGGGCAGCGAGAGTACTGGCAGTGCTGGTAGGGAGAGGGAGAAATCGGGACGGTGGCAACGAAGGAAGCGAGAAGGTAAGGGAGAGAGTGTCAAGCGCAAGTGACGGGGAGGATCTCTTGAAAAGGAAGAGAGACAGCCAAGAGAGTCCGGAGAAAAGCGAGGTCGAGAGCCCGTTTAAAAAAAGCGGGCTAACACCAAGGTCACCCCCCAACAAAATGGAGGGGATGTTGGAAAAGGAGGCTCTCGGGATGTTGTTAGGCGACATCAGGCGGCTGAGGGAGGACGTAAGGGGGACCAAGGAGCAGATGGAATGTATGAGGGAGGACTTGCGAATCAGAGATGAGAAATGGGAAAAGGAGGTGAAAGAGCTGAGAGAGAGAGAGAGTAGATGGGTTAGAGAGGGAAAGAAAAGAAAAAGAAGCTAAAATAAAACAGATGGAAGAGGAGATTAGGGCGTGGAAAGAAAGGACGGAAAAAAGGCTTGAGAAGGTGGAGGGCAGGACGGAAATGGAAATAGGAGTCGGGGGTAGCGGGGGCGAGATTAAAGGTATTTGGGAGAGGGTAGAGAATATGATAGAAGAGAAAGTGGGAGAGCGTAGGAATGAAAAGAAGGAGAGGGCGGATAGGGAAAGGATAAGGGCAATGGAGTTGAGAATGGAGAGAAAGGAGAAGGCAGACAGGAGAAATAATATTGTGATAAGAGGGTTGAAGATGAAGAGCGGGGAAGAAAGGGAGGGCGTGGAAGCGCTACTACAGAGCATAGGGTGGAATAAAGGCAGGGTAGGGAAAGTTAAGTTGGAGGTGAGAAAGGAGAAAGAAGTGGCGGTTGTGGAGTTGGAGAGCTGGGAAGAAAAATTGGGGGTAATGAGAAATAAAAATAGGATAAAGGATAAGGAAGTTTTCATCGATCACGATTTGACGAGAAAGGGAAGGGATGTACAGAGAATGCTGTACGACAGGGCTAGGAGGGAGAGGAGTGAAGGGAGATCGGCGAAGGTAGGATATCGGAAAATAAAAATAGACGAGAAAATGTGGGTGTGGGACGAGGAGAAAGAGGTGTTGAAGGAAGTGCAGGGGAATTTCTTTCGTAGGAAGTAGGGGGGTGGGGGTAATGCAGGTTAGAGGAGTTGTGAAGGTGCTTTACTGGAACGTAGCAGGGGTAAAGAAGAAGGATGAGGAGTTCTGGAGGTATATCCAGGAATTTGATGTGGTAGGACTGGTAGAGACGTGGGTGGAAAGAAAGGAATGGGATAAAATAGAGCCAAAGCTGCCAAGGGGGTATAGGTGGAGACTCCAGGAGGCGGTCAGAGTGAAGAAGAAAGGAAGGGCTAGTGGGGGAATTATAACGGGGATTAGAGATGGATTAGAGGAAGAAGCTCACGGAGAGGAAGAGGGCGAGGGAGTGCAAATGAGGAAAGTAAAGATAGGAGGGGTAATGTGTAAGTTTGTGACAGTGTACAATAAGGATGGGATGAAAAGGATTAAAGAAAGGGTGGAAGACCTGTTAGGTGAAAGAGAAGAGGGTATGGTGGTACTGGGTGGGGACTTTAACGCGAGGATGGGGAGGGACGGGGGCCTTTACAGGGAAGGGGAGAGCTTCGAAAGAATTCGAAGGATAGGTTAATAAATAAGGAGGGGGAGATTCTAAGGGACTGGATGGAGGATAGAGGCTGGGCGTAGGTAAAGTGGGGGGTATCGGTAATAGATTATGTAGTTATGAATATGCAAGGGTGGGAGGAGATGGAGAGATTCGCAGTAGAAGGGAGGGTAGAATCAGACCATCAGCCATTAGGGTTGTGGATAATGGGTGAGAACGGCGGAAGGCAAGGTGGGGAAGAAGTGTCGACGGGGGAGACGGTTAGCTGGACGAGGGAGGCGATAGAGAAATATAAGGAGCAGTTAGGGAAGGTACGCTTCGAAGGGGAGACGGTGGAAGAGATATGGGAGGATTTAAAAGAGAAAGTGAAAGGGTGCGTGCAAAAGAAGGTATTCAAAAAGAAGAAGAAAGGAATGGTGAAGCCGTGGTGGGATAGGGAATGTAAAAAGATGAAAAGAAAGGTGAAGAGGAAGTATAAGAAGTGGAAAGAGGGTACTGCGAAAAGGGAGGAGTACGTAGAAATGAGGAAGGGGTTTAGATTGATGTGTAAGAAGAAAGAACAGGAAAAGGAGAAAGAGCTGGAGGAGGAGTTAGGAAATGTTAAGACAGAAGGGGACGTCTGGAAGATAATAAATAGGTTTAGGAAGCGTAGAGTAGGGATAAGCGACAAGATAGGGAGTGAGGAGTGGAGGGAGTTTTTTAAAGAATCATTTCAGGGCTCAGATTCAAGGAAGAGAGATGATGGGAGTAGAAGAACGGGGGAGGCAGAGATGGAGGAGTTGAATGACGAGGAGATAGAGAAACAGATAAGGAAGTTAAAAAGGTCAAAATCAGCAGGGCTGGATGGGCTAGAGAACGAAGCATGGCTGTTTAGTACACAAGAGGTTAGGGAGAGGCTGAAGGAGGTAGTGAAGAAAGTATGGAGGGGGGAGGGATTCCCACGAGGGTGGAGAGAAGGATTAATAGTGCCTCTGTATAAGAAAGGAGAGAGGGATAGGCAGGAAAATTATAGGGGGATTACGCTAATGAATACGACGTATAAAGTATACGCGATTGTAGTAGCGGGGAGGCTGCGGAAGGATGTCGAGGGGAAAGGAATATTGCCAGAGACGCAGGCGGGCTTTAGGGCAAGTAGCAGTACTATCGACAATATCTACGTTCTGCAGCACGTGGTGGATAGAGAATTAGCGAAGAAGGGGTCGAGAGTGTATGCCTTTTTTGTGGATCTAAAAGGCGCGTTTCCGTCGGTGGATAGGGGGAGGTTGTGGGAGGCGATGGAGGAGAGGCGAGTGGAGAGAGGCCTGATCGAGAGGGTAAGGGAGATATATGAAGAAACCAAAGATAAGGTAAGAGGAGGACAGGGGATTTCGGAGGGATTCTGGATGGATAGGGGGTTAAGACAAGGGTGTCAGCTTAGCCCGACGCTTTTTGCGATTTTAATTGCGGATATGGAAAGTAAGCTGGAGGCCGGAGTAGTAGGAGGAGTCAGGACAGGAGGGGTTAGAATTTGGTCCATAGCGTATGCAGATGACATAGTGTTGTTGGCAAAAAGCGAGGAGGCCTTAAAGGAAATGATGAAGAGGTTGAGAAGATACCTGGATAAGAACAGGTTAGAACTGAATGCGGAAAAGTCCAAGGTTATGGTTTTCAGAAAAGGAGGTGGAAGGGATAAGGAAGGGGAGTGGAAGTGGAAGGGAAAGGCGGTGCAGGCGGTGAAAGAGTTTGTGTACCTGGGTTTCTTGTTTCGGAGGAATGGCGGAGTGGATGGTCACATAAAAGAGAGAGTGAGGACGGCAAATGTGGTGATGAGGCAGGTGTGTGGGTTGGGAAAGAAGTTATTCGCAGATGATTTTGGAAGGAGAATGAAATTGTTTGACTCACTAGTGATGAGTGTGCTATTGTATGGAGTAGAGGTGTGGGGGTGGAAGGAAAGCGAAGAGGTAAATAGGATACAGGAGAGATATGTAAAGTGGACACTGGGGTTGGCAAGGAACACGCCTAATTATATTGTCAGGAGGGAGACGGGGAGAACGAGTGTAGGGATTCTAGCGGGGAGTCGAGCGTGTAAATATGAGGAGAAATTTTTGGAAGAGGGGGGAAGTAAGCTGGTTAGGGAGTGTTGGTGGGAGAAGGAGAACAGGAGAGGGGGTGGGAAGATGGAGGTTGAAAGAGAAAGGTTTTTTAGAACGAATGGACTGCATATGGATGAATTGAGAAGGATGCATGAGGAAGGAAGGAAGGTATATGAGTTGGTTAAGAAAAACAGCATGGAGAGAGAGAAGACAGCAGGGGAAGAGAGAATAAGAGAGACAAGGTTTAATGGGAACTATGTGTGGATTATGCCAAGGGCGAGAGCGCAATATTTGTGTGAGAAAGGAGAGAAAGGAAGTCAGGAGCTTATAGCGAGGATGAGATGTGGGAGCATGGAGGGTTTCAATAGGTTCTGGCTCGCTAGGGAAAAGAGGATGTGTGAACTATGTGGGAAGGGGGAGGCAAGAGTGGAGCACTGGTTGGAGGAGTGCGTGGAGGTGGAAAGGAGTGGGATAAGCATGGAGGTATTGATGCATGAAAGGGGGGACAAAAGGGCAGTAGCATGGGTGAAGGGAGTATTGGGTAAGATGGAGAAGAAGAGAAGGAAGGAGGAAGAGGAATGGAGAAGGAAAGATTGTAAATAGAGGAGGAAGTAAATATAAGTAATTGTAAATATTGTAAATAGTAGATAAGTATTAGGTATTAGTCGCGGAGGCAGAGTTTGGTAATGCGAGGCAAGCAAGAAAGTAGGGACATGCGAGCGAGGCGAGGCGAAGCGAGGAAGGCAATGCGATAAGAGCGAGCGGCGTTAGATATAAGGTGTGGAAGGATGTTAGTTTTAAGGGTTAGTTGTAAGAAAATTCTGTAAAAAATGGAAGTGTAAGCAAGTCAATTTTTTAAGGCCAGCAGGCTAAAAAATAAACGTTTATCTATCTCATCTATCTATAAGCAGGTTCTCCCGACATCCTGCTACGCTTTTCTTTGAGCCTCGTTGTTCTTACATCTCTCGCCACACAGGTCCAATTGTCTGAACAATCCTATCACTTAGGATAACTGTGAAGATCTCATTCAACGTTTTCAGAAAAGTTATGGGCCTGTAATTCTTTGGTTCAGACAAGTTGCCCATCTTCGGGAGGAGTACTGTGCGTCCTTTCACCAACCACTCTGGAATAGGCTCTGCCAGCTTTGGACATAAGGTGAAAATTCGGGCCTGATGCTGATGGGTTGAGGAAAACTTCTCTTACCTGAATGTCTTGATACCATCTGGTCCCGGAGCGGAATAGCTTTTCGTGCCTCTCAATACTTTTTTCACCTCCTCGGTAGAGATAGGTGGGCATTCCTCCTCAGGTGTTATGAGGGCACTGCACAGCTTCTTGGAGCTGTTTATGTTCTTTGTGTTTTCATTTCGTGGCTGTTGGCCTTCGTAGACTTCTCTCCAAGATGCCTCGACCTCCTCTGGTTTGGAAGTGTAGTTGACAGTAACTGGAGGGTCTTGGAAGAGTCGAGATGGGTCAGAGAAAAACTGTTGCTTTTCTCTGACCCACCTCTCTCTCCTTTCTATATTTGTCCTAGTCTCAGATAGTACCTGTATTCTGTCAACAATATGCTGCCAGATGGTCAGCAGCTTTAACTGATTAAGTGTGTGATCACAGATTCGCAGTTCGCGGGCAAACTATCAGACCCTGGCAGTGGTATTCCTGCCAGATGTTATGTAGTGAATCAGACACTGAATGCGGGACGCGTTCTGTCTCGCCCAGCCTATCTTAGTGCTGAATTGATACATTTGTCTGTTGGTCTTATGATTAGCCGTTGGTTTTGTGTAACAGCTTGCACCCGCCAAAGTTCTTGCTAAATTATAAACACTACAATTGATAGACCAGACGTCGGACTCTTCGGAAAAATCTCGGCGAAGCTCGTCATCTACTTCAGTCAGATCTTTGGGATTGACAGAAACCTGGACGTTGATATTTCTCCTCGTCCTAAAGCACCGCTCTTCCTCTATTGGATGCCTTCTCGTTTAGGAGCCACACTGGTATCGTAGCACTCCAGCAGGCCGTCCCTGACTCGATCCGTCCATTGGAAATTATTGAGATTTTGCCGGTCCAACGCGCTGACTCTGCCTTGATTAGCTGCTGTTCGATTGTTTTGAACCGCACCTACTATAACTATGTTTGGTGTTGTCATTGTTGTATATATATATATATATATATATATAGTTTAAAAAAAAGGGTAAAACAACCACTGCAGGCCGGCGAAACCTTCGTGTATCTTGAGGACACGAAGCGACCCAAGGATAACAGCTTTCTGCATCCATCTCGGAAGTGCGTTGGCATATTTTTGGTAAGCGGGTATGGCTTTAAGGTTACGAACCAGTGACCGTTTCGCACCTCCGAGAGCACCTATCACAAGGACTATAACTTGTACCGAATATTTTGGGTACAGTCGTTTCAGCTCTCTTTTAAGGTCTTGATACGTCTCTTCCTTTTCTTTCTCCTTGGCAGACATGTTGTATTCGGACGGAGCCGAGAATTCGATTACGAATATAGTTCGTTTGTCGAAGTCTTGGAGAACGATGTGAGGCCTCGAGTGTGCAAGGGAGACTGCTGTCCGAAAATCGTAGTTCCAGAAAATTTGGCACTTCTCGTTTTGGACAATTGACTCTATCTCGCCTGGAGTGTTTGGCAGGGCAGAGTCGCGACCAACACCGTAAGAGCGACAAAGAGGTAATAAATCACTCTTAGAGTAGCATTATGTCTATAGATATACTCTGCCTGTGCATGACACGCTCAGCACCTGTCACAGGGAACTTCTTGACATAAAATGCGGTCACGGTATGCTAAGGTGGAAATTACACCGTTCTGGCATGCGAAAATAAAACCCTCTGTATCTGAATTAAGCCCTGATGATTTGAGGAAAGCAAAAGTTTGCTCCTTCGACAAGGACTGCCTTTCTACATTTCTGTGAAAGTTTCCGTGCATTTTCTTGTCGAGTAGCTCTTGGTGAAAATTTTCAACCTCTGCCTTCTTCACTTTGGTTTTTTGAAGTGAAGCATCTAGATGAAGTAATACACTTTCCTCACTTCTGATGTTAAAATTCAGGCCAAGGGTCTCGGCCGCTTGCTCCGCGGCTTTGTAAAGGAACGCTCCTTCGCCAATCATCTCGTGGTTCCTGACCATCATTAGGAGAGGATCTCTGCTATTCGCAACGATGTAAGCTGTACTTAGAACAATCCGGTTATGAAGACACTGAAGTTTCAGATGTCCGCGTCCGCCTTGACGGCGGGAAATATATAATCGCGGAACTGACGAATTGATATGAAAGCTTTTATGCATATGCATGATCTTACGTGTAATGGCATCAAGGGCCTTAAGCTCGTTCTTCGTCCATTGAACTACCCCAAACGAGTAGAGTAGAACCGGGACGGCAAGCATGTTAGTCGCAGATACCTTGTTCAACGCCGACAGATTGGAAGACCAAATCTGTCGAAGAAGATGCTTGTACCTGCTTCGGAGAGACTCCTTCACTGATTTTACGTCCTGAATGCGGCTTTGAGGCACGCCCAGGTATGTATATGTCTCTCCAGTATTAAGATGTCTAATAACACTTATATTTACAAGTTCAGGGTCCTTGGGAACGCCAGTAATCTTTCTTTTCTTCAGATTAATTTTGGCACACGTGTCCAAACCAAAGTCCAATCCATTCTCTCCTGTGTAATTCTTGACTATATTTATAGCAGTTAGAAGTTTGCTTTTACCAGAGGCATAGATCTTCAGGTCATCCATATAAAATACATGAGTGACCTTATGCTCGCGCTGATTAGTGTCGCCACAGAGGTATTCAGAAGAATTTCGTAGTGCGAGAGATAGAGGCAGAAGTGTGATGCAAAAAAGCAAAGGGCTCATGGTATGACGCTGAAAGACATCCCTCTGGAAAGTGACGTTGTTCGTTGTCACACGATAATTTCTAGATGAGATAGTAAATCTAGTTTTCCAAAGAGGCATCCTTTTTCAAGGGTCCACTTTTACCTGTTCCCAGAAAGAGGGCGACGTTAGGAAAAATCTGAAAAAATCACAGATGTTCTTTCAACATTCTTTAGTGGAATACATTTTTCAAAATTCGGAAATATTCCATAATTTACTTTTTACGTCGATTACTTTACAAAAACTTTATATTGGGAACGAATGAAGATATGATGCCGTGTAATGGCTCCAACTGTGCAGTTTTGTATTGCGAGTGCAGAGCAATAATTAAATTTATGATAAAATCATTCTTACGCAAGAACTATAATTTTGAATATTTCTCACTTTAATCAGTGTCGGTGCGTGGTCCGGCACAGCAGGACAATTAGTAGAAAAAAGTACCCTTTCAATGAGAATAGTAACTCCAGAAGCAAGCGGACTCCGTTACTATTGTCATCGAAAGGGTAATTTTTTCTGCCACTTGTCCTGCTGTGACGGCCACACGCCCAAACTGAATAAAGTAGTCCGGCTACCGGAAAAGCTAGTCAAAGCTATGTCAATTTTTTTTTCTGAAATTTGGAATTAATAAATTAAGTATTAAATTTGTATGCTGATCAATATAAATAAAATATTTGTTAAATAATAATAAAATGTACATTCAAATGTTGATTTGACTCGATTCGAGTCAAGGTAATTTTTCACGCTCAGGAGTTGGCAGCGTAACTATATGTCGATAAAGTAAACATAACCTGCAATAAACCGGCAACAAAATGATTATTTGAAATTTCGTGCTTCCCGATTCCAGCAGAAGTTGTTCTGGCAACCTTAGTCAACGCCACATCCACGAAGTAGTATAAGGAGATCCAACTCTATGGGCCATTTCGGAAAATTATACCCCCATTTTTCCGTGCCCACATCCTATAGCACTTCAGATAACTTATTCTAGCACCTCTTGCTGAAGACCGTTATAACATAGGTTTTGCCGTTGGTTTTCAAAAGTTTCAAATCTTCTCATGAGAGGTGCTACAATACTTAATCTGGGATGCTGTGGGTATGCTATAGGAAGTGGGCACGGAAAAATGGGGGGTATCCTTATATTAGAGTTGGATCTCCTTATACTACTTCGTGGCCACATCGTTCTCGTCATATTTTACCTCGGCATATTCTGCTAAAATTAAGCTCAAATGCCCTGGAAGTAAGTACAAATGAGCAGTAATTCAAATTTCACATTATAGTTTCTGCCTTCAAAACGGTTTTTCTCACAATATTCAACGTGTTTTAATATCAAAATTAGCAATTTTTGAAGCCCGCGAAGGGCCTCTCCATAAGATCCTATGTTTTTTGACACGACTTTCAACAGTGATAATTCAAATTTTAACCTGGAAAGGGCCCATAAGAAAGACATTATGTAAAATAGTTCTGGAAACAGGCAAAAGTGGACGCTAAATAAGGAGGCCAAAACCCCTGTTTTTTGGGATCTTTTGCCCTGCAACTATTGACAAAATTTTTTTCGGATAAAACTTTAGGTACTCAGCGTGTGCATGACACGCTCTGCACCTATCGCTGGGAACTTCTTGACGTACAATGCGGTCACGGTATACTTAGGTGGAAATGACACCGTCCTGGCATGCAAAAATGAAACCCTGTGTACCTGAATTAAGTCCGGATGATCTGAGGAAAACAAAAGTTTGCTCCTTCGACAAGGACTGCTCTTCTACATTTCTGTGAGAGCTTCCGTTCATTTTCTTGTCGAGTAGCTGTTGGCGAAAAATTTAAACCTCTCCTTCCTTTACTTCGGCTTTTAAAGTGAGGCATCTAGATGGGCTTATGCACTTTCTTCACTTCTGATGTTAATATTCAGGGCAAGGGTCTCGACCGCCTGCAACGCGGCTTTGTAAAGGAACCCTCCTTTGCCAATCATCTCGTGTTTCTTGACCATTATTAGGAGAAGATCTCTGCCATTTGCAACGATATAAGCCGTACTCAGAACAATTCCATGAGGAAGACAATGGATATTCAGAAGTCCGCGTCGGCCTTCACGGCGTGAAATGTATAATCGCGGAACGGAAAAATTGATATGCAAGCTCTTATACACATGCTTGTTCTTACACGTGGTGATATCAAGGACCGTAAGCTCGTTCTTCGTCCATTGAACCACTCCAGCGAAAAGAGTAGAAGCGAGACGGTAAGCATGTTAGTAGCAGAGACACGTCCAGATATAAATAGGTATCTCCAGTGTCGAGATGTTTAATAACATACCAATCTCTCATGTGTACTCCTTGACGATATTTAAAGCAAGTTGAAGTTTGCATGTACCAGAAGAATCTTCAGATCTTCAGGTATTTAATATAAAATACCTGAGTGACCTTATGCCCGCGATGATTAGTGTCGCTGCCGAGGTATCCAGGGGAATTGTGTAGTGCGAAAAATAGAGACAGAAATGTGATGCAAAAAGCAGACGGTTCATGGTATCGCCCTGATAGATACCCCTCTGGAAGGTGACATTGTTCGTCTATGAGAGGTTGAATCGAAAGCTTTCCGGTAGTCAATCCAGGCAATTGACAGGACGCGCTGATGGGCTGCTGTGTCTTTGCACACGCACCTGTCAATTAGCAGGTTCTCTCGGCAGCCTGCTACACCTTTTGTCGGGCCACGTTGTTCGTACATCTTTCTCCATCCAGGCTCAATTCTTCGCACAATCCTGTTGTTTAAGACAGCTGTAAAGATCTTATACAGCGTATTTAAACAAGTTAGTGGCCTGTAATTCTCTGGGTTGGACAAGTTGCCTTTCTTCGGTAGGAGTATAGTGCGCTCTAACACCAGCCACTGCGGAAATGGGCGTGTCCGACTTTAAATATGAGTTGAATATGCGGGCCAGATGTTGGTGTGTAGAAGTAAACTTCTCCCACCAGAAGTTCTTGATACCATCTGATCCTGCAGCAGAAAAGTTCTTCGTGCTTCTAAGTGCTTTTTTCACCTCTTCGGCAATGATTGATGGACACGCCGGGGCTGGCACTCGGGAAAGGAGTAGAACGCCATTACCATAACCAGAATAAGGGTTAACATAACCTAAAAATGCACAGAAATCACTACTGCGCATGCCAGAAATATCAGCGTTCATACATCATTTACTGTGGTCAGTACACCAACTTTGGGAAATCTGGAGAGGGGTCTCTGGGAAAATTTGCGTGTTGTGAGATGAGGACATTAGATAGGAAATGAGACTTGGATAATAAATAGAACGCCTTATTTCTAATCTAACTTTTTAAATGCAAGAAATTTTTATAATAAAAATTAAATCATTTCTAAAAATTGCCATTGAAAATTATTTTGTATTAATAATGTATGAAAATAAATTTCAAAAATGTTGTTAATTCTCATATATCTAAATTATTTGAGCGAAATAATGCTATTTGAAATTATTTTTGGATTTAAATTGAACAAATAACTTGGCCAAATAAGAAATAGGTGAAATTTACAATGCAGAGATGCGACACGGTTTACGGTCAAATGCCATGTCACGTGCAGTGTACATGTACACGTCTCAGGGTGAAGCGTTCCGGCGCCCCTGATACGAAAACAAGAAATGGGTCAGAGGCCTGTCGCCCCCTAACGATGGAAAATCGAAATACCCTAACTTCAGGCTTTGCCCTGGAGGTCAAGAAAAGGGAGTTACAACATGAAAGACTGACATCTTAAATTCCGACTGACGCCACACTGGTATTTTACAATACCAAGTGGTGTCATTTGAAAAAAAATATTAATAATATTCACAAAAGCGTAATTATTTTGGTTAACAAGTATTTTACTTCTTTAATTATCCAGCGGAGCGAAAGGAGAAGATCTTTGTTTCAGAAAAAAAAATCAATTCCATGCAGGAGGTGTCTGGGGTTCGATCACTGAGCCGGCACCAATGGACATTTTTCTATGAACGTCTAGCGGTGGTTCGGAACCCACCTGAAACTGTAGGTCCCCTCAGAAAAAGCTGGTGCCTTACCAAGGATGAATGGGCCTTCCGAGAGCCTAACCTTGGGCCAGTGATCTTCTTGCGCTTGGGGCATCTACGGGGGAACTACGCTCGATGGTCGCTGGCCGATTTCGAGTAATGAACACACACACACATACACTTATATAACACACCAGGAAAGTGCTTCGAATCAGTGCATCTAAATGATGACCTCAGAGGGATCGCTCCATCCACCCTAGTTTGGCCGCATTGTCTTTCTGCGGCCTGCTAGGGAGGCTGCCGAATGGCAGAGTGGGTGATGATCAATTTGCCTGATCAACAAAACAGGACGTCATTTACTGTGCGATAAGCACGCCTGTCACCTGAGAGGTACAATCTCAGAACGTTGGTAACAACGAAACCCACCGAGATCCAAAAACACTCAGCGAAAGATGGCCGGATTCGGAGTACTGCCTTGAGAATAAACACGTGTATGGCAGAATAGGTTTTATAGCTTGAGCGCCAGGGGTGGGACCTCACGCTCCCCCCCCCCCCTACATTACATCTAACTACTATTCGAAAAATTTACAAAAATATGACTAATATTAAACATTAGTCTAACAGTTTAGACGAGTAATTTACTATATAATTGCTTTAACACTTTATGAAAGAAAACTTTGAAAATTGATATTAAACCATAATATCTTAAGCAAACACATTAACAAAATGAATAAAATAACAATTTTTACTTCTTTCATAATTTACCACAAAGATTCGCTAACATTATTGTCTACATAGCAAGAATGTTTTACTGTTTTATCTTAGTTTTTCTTTCATAATTCCAAATATATCTGATTTAACCCATATTATTCCCTAACAATTTTCAAATGAAAAATAATGTCAAAAATTCCCCAAAATTAATTACCCAGAAACTGAAGAATTATTTCGAGCATAAATTATTGTCAAGAGAAAACTTCTGCATAAAAAAAAAAAATTTTCCCATCTATCCTAAAATTGAATCTAGTTTTTATAACATTAATATTCCGCTGGGGTGACAAAATTTCCAAGTAAGAATTATTTCCAATCGAATTTTCTTATGTCAACGAACCAGAAGCTTCGCTGACATTAATTGACGTTAATTTTTTCTCATCGTCCATCAAAAGTTATCAATTTTTTATAGCATTACTTTTCTATGCAGAAAAATTTTTTGAACAAAAATTACTTTTATAAATTGTAGCTCAAATAAGAAACGCAACTGCTTTTCATGAATGTCAGTCAGGAGAATGTTCAATAAAAAACTAAACATAATGTTTCCAAAAAATTTTCGGATATAAAATAATTTTTAGGAGAGATATTTTACCACACACAAAATTTAAATGAAAAACAGTAAAAACAATATTTTTAAACTTGCTAAAGACAAAAAAATAATTCCGAAAATAAAAAAAAATCTGCTTGAACATTACCGCTAAAAATAATTTTTTATCACACCGCCATCATAAGTGCGATTTTAAGTACTGTAAACGATATGTAAAATAGCACTTCTTAGCCTAGACCGTAAAATTTTCACTTACGGTACAGCGTACTGTAAAGTAACTGACACTGTGATCTGATGGGCTGACGGACATTTGTATCTGTACTTGATGGTACGATGAGTGCAGTGACCCCAACTTCGGCATGTATACGCCCATAAGTGGCACTTTGCCTCGTGTAAATTGCAGTACTCGTCCTTCGTCTCGGGGATTGAACTGAATTGTCCTTGTATGACAAATAACTATTTTGTGATAAATTTATTTTGGATAAAAATATTTGGAAGTGAGCGCTTTACCACAAAAAAGACTAATTTTTTTCTCCAGTCATATTAGGAATCGAATAAAGAAATCGATAATATATCTGTCTTACATGGAGAACATTTCCCTAAATAAAAATTATTCTTAAAAACTTTTCATTACTGTTGTCGTTATCAAGAATTATTATTGCTTTCAATAAAAAATGCACAACTTTCAAAAAATAGCAATAAAAAATATTAAGAATATCGCACCCAGTCGTCTAGGTTTTCTAGATGAATATCGAATATCTCGCAAACATGTATAATGGGGACCAAACGGGAAGGGAAACTTTCCACCCTATGAAGGCTATTTATCTGTACGGTAAAGCTAGATGAATAGATACTACGTAAGAAGAATGTAAGAATAATACAAAAAACGTTTCGAAATTCCATGCAACTTTGAAAATATAGCCTGAACAAAAATATTTTAAAGGACATAATTCTATTTATATTATATTTATTGCAAAAAAAAATGTATCACAAATATTATTATATCACAAAGAATTATATACAGAAACCCGAATCTCCAAATATACTCTCTTAAAATGAAGTAGTACAATCTCACTGGTTGAAACAGCCAGAAGTGTGTCACGGACAATAAGTGAGATTTCACTGTTTTATTCAGTAGAATTCCGTCACTGGTTTAATCAGTGAGATTCACTGATTATTCAGTGCTAGTAGTCATCGGGTCGTACGAAACGACTGGAGGTTCATTCATGTCTTGGCCGCGTGGAGCTCTGTATCACTGGTTGAATCTATCATTTGGCATCACTGGTATATTCAACTACGTTGTTTTAGTTGATTCACTTACTGGTTCACCCAGTCAAAGGAGGAAAATCCCTGGTTCACCAGTAATAATTCAAAAGACTGATTCAGCCATTGACAATTTAAATGGTTCAGTTTAAGAGAGCATTGACAAGTTTCTGTGCAGATTCGTCAGGTTTGTATTTGACCCTTTTGGATAGGTGTTCAGTATTCGTCACTTTCTACTAAATTCTAATTTGGTACTATGTAATTTTAATTTTTTCTGAAAAATACTATGGGAATTTCTAAAAAAGAGTATATTAAAAAGAGGCAATTTTTCGCCTGCGAGTGTAAAGTGAATACGTATCAAAAAAATTATTTTTTGATCTATTTTAAGGGGGATAGTGATATTTATTTCATTGTGGGGTACTGGGAACATAGACAGAATGAGCGAAGTTTAGTTTCGCTTCACCCCGTAACGGTAACGATTGAAGATGGCGGTTTCAATATGGCTGCCTTCAAAATGGTCCAAACATGCGAATATTTTTGAGAATCCATATAGGTCATATGACAAAGGGTCTTCATGGTGCTCTTTTGGATTTCGTGCAGGAAAACTCCGAGCTCAAGATGGCGGTCAAAATGCATTGAGTATAGTGGTGGCAATCTCATGTACCATGCTTATAGTGACACTACGCCAAGATGTACGCATCGTCCCCAGTAGCGCGACGGCATCACACAGCGGGCTCTTAGGCCTTCGACATCTTAGTTGGGCTTGCTCGGCTGGCGCTGACGCTTCAGTGGCTTCCTCGATGGAGCGGCCTCCCTAAATGACGGGCATCTCTTTGTCCCTGGTAGATGGTTGGTCCGGGGCTCTCTTTTCTTTGCGGCGCAGAAGTAGCACTGTGCAGAATCTGGTCCGGTCAGGATCCGCGCACTAAGCTGCCAGGTGGCCGTAGCCTTGTCAGCGGTAGCATTTTATGGCCTCCTTCTTCTTGTGTATTCTACAGGACACAGGGGGGTCCAGAGAGAAGAAGCCGGCGAAACTCCAACACAACAGTATGAGAAGAGAGTGAGGGAGCCTACCTTGAATCCTCCTGAGCAAAACAACAATAGATCATAACTGAAAGAGTTGAAGTCCCGCGCCAATAATCCGGTTACTTCAACTCTGAAAAGTAAGGAAAGAAGGGCGCCGCCTGTACACAGGAATACCAGGAAGCAGTGGAAGGAAAACACCAGGCGCGCTCGTCCCGAAGCGGTCTTTATATAACCGACTAAGGGATCGAGCTACTCAGAGATCCTCAAAGACGTCAAAGGTAAGGTGCAGTCGGACACCCATGGCGTCAAACTCAAGGGTGTCAGGAAGACGAGGAATGGATATGTCCTCATCGAAGTGGGCGGCGATGCAGAGGACAAGACTAAACTGTCCTCTGTCGTCAGGGAGGCCGTTGGGGATGGGGGGAACATCCGTAAGGAGACAATTCGGAGCGAGCCTGGTTGCAGATGTCAAAATCAGAATGACGAAGAAAATCTTCAGGGGGTACCTGAAGGCATGCGTCGAGCTAACCGAGGAGCTGACCGCGAAGATACCCTATACGGGACACTTTAAGGTGGGATGGGTGTCCCATAGTGCTACCACTGCGCCGCAAAGGAGGGAGAGCTTCGGTATAACCATCTACCGGGGACGAAAAGGTCAGCGGTAGCCGAACAAGCCCAACCAAGATGTCTAAGGTCGACGTGTTCGCAGCGCAATGCCGTCGCGCTGCTCGGGATGATGCGTACATCTTGATTGGGCGGGAGAGACGACAAAGACCAGGTTGGTATAAACAACAGGACGCCGAAGAACGGCGCAGCGAGCCCATAGGCATGGCCCTGAAATAATACGGAAGCGGTTCAAGGGTCATTGTTTGGCTAGTGAGGGGAGGTGAGTTTAGTGGGTACTAGCGTTTTTAAGTCGCGTCCCACACTGAGTGCGTCCATGCATTCTCACCTTTCCCAAAAAAACATAAATATTGAATTATATTTCAACGGTAGCCATATTGGATCCGTCATCTTGAACTCACAGTTTTATTGCACGAAATAGAGAAGTGCACCATGAAGACATCTTGAATCTCGTTTTTCTGACGTAGAAAGCAAAAAGAGTATTACTGAAAACCCTTGTATACCAAGCTTATTGAAAATCAAGCCACAAGTTTCTTAAATATGAGTGGACATGCATCCCGTCGTTACGAGGTAAAATGAACTGAACTTCGCTCATTCTATCTATGTTCCCAGTATTATAAACTATCTATCTGACTATGTTTTTTCTATATTATAAACTATTTTATAAAATGCTATATTATGAACTATCAGTAATAATAATAATGATACGTATTTTTGAAGCTATTTATCAAACATAAGTAATATATTTATTATTATATTGGTCATACATTATGTTCCAATTTATTCAATCATATCACTGTACATAAAATGAATACATACTCTTAACTGGCTGTCTCTGGAATCTGCTGTGTTTATGTTTACATTGCTATTCGCTGTTCCGCTGTGCTGTGTCTATGTTTGCATTGGTATTCGCATCGCTATTTCGCTCTGTATTAAGTCTACTGATTCAAGTTAATCGCGTTGAATATCACAATTTTATTAGTAGTGTTCGATACGTCGTGTAGGTAAGATGTCTTGAAAAGTATTTTCATCAGTAACTTATTTACTTTTTCGATTAAAACTATGCCTGTGGATAAATGTAGTCATGAAGATAATAGACGCAAGGTGCGTGGTCCTTGCGGAAAAAAAATTATTTTTCGAAACGAAACTGTGAATAGCTTTTTAATTAATGAAAATATTGAAGTGTGAGTCAAAAAATATTTTAATAAAAACTATGATCTAAGTAATGCAAGATTTCACGTGAGTATTTGTGTCTCATGTCGTCTTACACTTCAAGAGCGAGAAAGAGAAAATGGTCAAAGACATATCTCAAAAATACCAAACTATGAAGATATCCTCCCGGCAAAAGGTACTCGAGCTCAAACATCTTTTCCTGTGAATGAAAGCTGCAATTGTTACATCTGTTCAATTGCTAAATGTACTGGTCGTGCAAAATTGAAAAAGAAAGAAACAATGGACTCGTCTAAAGGTATGCAAAACAAAATAAACGAATCGAACGGTTTGTTTGGCTCATCTCAGTCGAAAGTAACGAAGCTTCCAAAATGTGAGAATTCGACGTCTAAAGCTCAAAAAGTAATTCAATTATGTAAAGTGTGTTTGAAAGAGGTAGGCAAAGGTAAAAGCCACGTTTGTACTACTTCATCATCATCAGCCGCTGTTAAAAACGTTATGAATTTAGTACATAAATTTCCAGATAAACATAAAGAGCAAATTGCTTCTAGTATAATAAAACACAAAATTAACATATTAGACGGAAATACTTGTGCAGATAAGACAGTAGAGCTTCATACTTTAGGCAAATTATGCACGGCATCTAACTGAACGATCGAAGTTGTTGAAAGATATGTATCAAAGCGAGATTTAAGAATTTGAGACTGGACAAAATAATGAAAAAAGAAATTGCCTGTTATTTTTGAAAATACTGAAGAATTATTAAATCATGTAGTAGAAAGGCGAAATATTATCGGCGGTTACCGTGTTAAAATTAGGGCTGATGGTGGGCAAGGCTTTTTTAAAATTTGCATGTCTGTGATAGCTGATGTATCAACAGATCCTCCATTGGAAAAAAGAAAAAAAGTAGTTTATAACGAAACAAACACCACAAATAACTGGACTAGTGTAAAAGATTTAATAATAGTTTGTATTGGGCCAGAGATAAAAGAATCATATGCAAATATCAAATTTCTCTTCGACTTGATGAAAATTAATTATGTTTCATTTAAATTTACGTCAGATTTCAAAGTTTTATTAATGGTAAATGGTCAACAAACAGCGACAGCGACATTTCCGTGTCCTTACTGTTTTATTAGTTTATCAGAAATGAGAGACAATAAAGAAGCAATTTATAATACTGATAGAGACAAACATTATGAATTGAAAACATATGGAGATTTGAAAAAAGATAATCAGAAGTATGTTTCTTTAGGCCGTAAGACTAAATTCTCAAAAGATTGTCACAGTACAATAAATGAGCCACTGTTTGTAGAGAAAGATAATATATGTGTAATAGAAAAATGCATCATACCCGAGCTGCATATTCTACAAGAGTTTGTCAATCACCTTTTTTGGGACGGTCTAGTACCGTTACTTGGTCGAGAAAGAGCACTACACTAGCCTATGTAAATGAAGGTAGTATCCAAAAATTATCATGGTGAAATATTTGAAGGAAATGCATGCAAAAAATTGCTGGAAGAACCCGATGAATGACTGGATCCTAATATTTATAAAGATGTAGGTCAGTTTGTTTTGATACGTTACGTAAGTGCATTTAAGGCGATGAATAAAATAGTTAATTTCTGCTTTTCTACAGGAAAAATCGACAATATTAATCACCTAGACAATTTGCTTGAAGAACTAGCAAACACTCAATTATACAATTGTAATAAAAATGTTTACTATTTGTGACAGAATTACATAGTGTACTTCATTTTCCCGTTTTAATGCATAATTTTTAATAAAAAATAACATTTTTCGATTATATCTTGGAAAGGGGAGCAGCTATGATTTTGGGACCTTCATTTTCGGATTCTACGGTCAAAAACAATAGAATAGCCTGCTCAGATTTTTTTGTCAGTCAAGACAAACCTAAAGACCTCATTGGGATGTGCGCGTCGCGAGGTTGTGGCGTGATTTTTGCCGAAAATCGTGTGGTGATTTCGAGACGCGGAGATATAATTGCCGAAGGTACGAAACAGGCGAACGCGACCTATCACACGTTTTTCACTGTGCCGCGTATCCTCGAAGAGTGCGCGACCGAGATAAACGTCAGTGAGTCGGAGGCCGACTTGAAATTGTGGCACGAGAGATTCGGCCACATTGGAAAAAAAAATACGATGAAACGAATGGCCACAAATGACCTTGTTTCCGGAATCAAGGTTTCTAACGCGGACGATTTCTTTTGCGAGCCACGTCGTTTTGGAAAGGCGCATCGTTTACCTTTTCAAAAAACGGTTGATCGTAAACAATATCGCGTTGGTGAGTATTTTCATTCTGACGTATGCGGACCAATGTCAGTAGAATCTCTAGGCGGCGCGAGATCTTTCATTGTTTTTGTGGACGACGCTTTTTGTGGAAGATGGACTGGCTGCGTCAAGGTGACAAGAATCGCTAAAGAGTGTGAAAGACGCTTTAAGCGAGTCGTTCGAAATAAAGCTCGGTGATTCGGCTTGTTTTGTCGGCATTGAATTCGAGCGCGACAGGAACCAGAGAAAAATATTCATTCAACAGAGATTATGCATACAAAATTGTAAGTAGATTCAGAATGGAAAATGCGAATCCTGTGTGACTGCCCGCGGATCCAAATCAGAATTTGTGTAAAAATGCTAGTGGGAAAGAAATCGAAAATGTACCCTATCGCGAGGCGGTCGGATCTTTAATGTTTCTCGGCGTGGTTTCGCGCCCTGATATTTCTTACGCCGTGAGCAATGTTAAATATATTTGAATAGTTGTGAGGGTAGGCATGTACATTAATATTATAGTTGGAGCTTGTACATATTTCTATCGTAATTGAGCCGTTTTTAGGGTATCAGTAATTGATACTTAATCCGATACCATTACAAATTGGTTGACATTCCCACAGTGCTTTCAAGAAAAAAAATGAAAATTACATGGTACGAAGTTAGAATTTAGTAGAAAATGACGAATACTGAACGCTCAGCCAAAAGTGTCACATATACAAACCTGAGGACATCTTTTTTCTACTTTTTAAATACTTTCTACAGTTATTCTAATTACTCTATTCATAATTTAGTGTCAAATAATTATTCTTGAACGTGAAAAAATGGGTAAGTCATATGGGTCAAATGAGTGTTCCCACAAATATAAAATGGTCCACATGCTCAAGCGACAGTATACTAACTTAGTCACGGGGGTGAAACTGGCATAGAATCTTCCGATCACAAACGTTGACTTTCGTGCTAGGAGTTTCTGGGGTCCTTTCAAGTGACATTTCATTCGCTAAGTTTAAGTTTGCAGTAGATTTTAATATCATCACAAAGTCCAACAACAATGATGCAAGTGAATTGTGCAATTGTGAAATATTTTAATCGTAGTTGAGTGATCACGATTTTCGCTTCGTATTAATTATATTTACGGAACGTAACTTTGTAAATATAGTTCTCACGGTTCTGCGACCTGATAACTTTATAAATTCATGATTTTATTTCCATTTATATGTTATGCAACTTAAGAATTAACTTGGATACCAAAAGTGGGATAGTAAGAGGGGGGGGGGGGGGGTGGAAATGAAGTTCTGCTGGATGTCTTAATGGTTCAGTGACAATATTCGCTGATTTTCTCCATGTCTGCTATTCGCTCACCAGTGAAACTCCGGAATCTCACTGGTTTCCCAGTGACAAAGCAGAATACTGTTTCAAACAATGTCGGTTTCACTGGTTCAACGATTAAGAGAGCAAATTTCCTGACTCATCGACATTCCCTTATGACAAACCGTACTTTCACTGACCTCTCTGATTTGACAAACATATTTAACCAATTGTTGGGGTAGCCATGTAAATTAATATCGTAGTTGGAGATTTTACATATTTTTATCGTAGTTAGGCCTTTTTCTGGGTATCAGTAACTAACGCTTTATTTGATATCATTCAAAATTTGTTATATAAGAAGAATAAAATTTTCTTTTTTTACGTCTGGGAAATTTATAATTTAGAAACTTAGGATAGAACCTAATAAAAACGACATCTTCCAGACTAATAGACTATTAGTCTGGAAGATGTCGTTTTTATTAGGTTCTATCCTAAGTTTCTAAATCAAAATTTGTTGAAATTCCTACAGCGTTCTTCAGAAAAAATTTAAATTACATGGTACCAAGTTAGAATTCAGTAGAAAGTGAGGAATACTGAACACCCATCCAAAAGTGTCAAATACGAACCTGACGTATCTGCATAGAAACTTGTCAAAGCTATCTTAAACTGAACCAGCCCAGATAGCAAAGTGCGCGCACGGTGCGACGCACGTGCGTCGCACCACGTGCGGATTTTCTCGCACGACGTGCGCGCAGGGGATGACACAGCTGCGTCCTCATATGCGTGACAGGTGTGTCGCACGTCATGCGTGCCAGTGCGGGTATGGTGCGTGCACACATTTTGGATTTTTAGAGTGTGCAGAAAATATTTTCATTGATATTTTCAAATAAAGAGCAGGTAATTTATCATGAATGTATTTTTTATTATGGGTGGAAGGAATATTTATACATTTTAGTTGCGCATTAGCAATTCAGTTTCCGCATGTTAGTGTCAACAATAATAAATATTTTTCGCTGCAACTACAAGATTCAGGCACATAAAACTTACAGAAAACATAAAGACGTAGGTAAAAGTATATTTTTCGTTTAAATAATAAAAAAAATGATGATCTAAAATAAAAATTACCTTTTTTTAATTATTTAAACCCAAAATAAACTGTTTATAACCGTTTTCACGTCTGTTATTAAAGATTCAGCGAAGGATATTTATTATTTTGGACACAAACATGCTAATATTTGTTGTTTGAATAATAAAAAAAACAAGATTGAACAGAAATTAACTGTTTTTAATTATTCAAAACAGAAATAGGCTATTTATATCCGTTTTCGTGTTTCTCAAAGTTTCAGCGAAAGATATTTATTATTTTGGACACAAACATGCAAATATCGTAAGCAAAAAATGCCCCTAACGATACTAACATTAAAACACACGCATTTACATAACTGTAATATTTAATATCACAAACTTCAGGATCTGATACTTTTGCCAGATTAGCACGTTTGTGTCCACAATAATAAATATTTTTCGCTGAAACTTTCAGAAATTGTATGAAACATAACAAAAACGGTAAATAGCCTATTTGTTGTTTGAATAATAAAAGAAAAACAAGATTGAACCGAAATTAACTGTTTTTATTTTTTCAAAACAGAAATAGGCTATTTATATCCGCATGTAAAAAAAACGGTAACGCCGAAAACAAGAATAAAACAAAATATTAATAAACACACGCACGATTCAGCACAAATCGAGAGGAACTGGGGGCCGCAGAGTCACTACACATAAAAATCCTATCGCAATAATACAATTTGCGATCGAGAACCGACATGTTTTCTCGCTAAAAACTCGCAAAACGAAACCGTGCGAAACCGACAACGGAAGTCGACAACAGCTGTTACGGCGCTTCGGGCGATTACCGTTAGACCGACGCGGCGAGGTCTGCGCCGTAAATTATTCAGCTAATGCGCGCAGTTTTTAAATATAGCTCCTCTTATTTCTACTTCAAAATAATAAAAAAATGAATACAATACGATTGCAAATTAAGGATGCATTTTTTAAATTTCTGAACAAATTTCGTAAACATTGATTTTAAATTACATTTTAAACTCAATTTAATGTTAAACTTGAAATCAAAAGCACAAATTGAAGTTATGAACATAAATAAATATGTAAAGTAGAAATTATACGAAAAATGTCATTTTTTTATTTACTTAATTTCAAATTCAAATTGACAAAAGGCTAATTGAAATTATTTGTATAGTCGATTAAAGTTGGAAATTATAGTTTTAAAGTAAATAAAATGTATATTGTACGTTGAAACTATACAAACCATGCATTCAATAATTCTGACTAATTTCCTAATTTATTCTTATTATAAAATCGGGAATGTTTTAATTATCGTCAATAAACAATTTTTACAATATCAATTAATTCAATATTTAATTATAATAATTATCAATATTTAAAAAAAAATTATTACAATAATAATAATAGTTTACTATACTACTATTATAAAAAAATGTGCTTATTACTTATATATCATGTTTTTAATGACCCTCACAAAGTGCGACACTCATGCGCCGCACATCGTGCCTATCACAAAGTGCGACCCATATGCCTCGCACCCAGCACGCACCGCGTGCCCCGCATGCCGTGCGAGTAACGTACCCCGCACGTTTGCTATCTGGGAGTGCAATTGTCAACGGCTGAATCAGTATTTTGAATTATTACAGGTGAACGAGGGACTTTCCGTCTTTGACTGGGTGAACCAGTAAGTGAATCAACTAAAACAGCGTTATTGAATATACCCGTTACGCCAAATGATAGATTTAACCAGTAATACAGCGCTCCCCGCGGCCAAGACATAAACCTCCAGTCGTCTGCTACGCGCGTGTCGTCGGTCTGGTATTTGAATTTCTCGGGTGACAACGAGTGACAAAGACTACGCGTACGACCAGATGACTACTGCCACTGAGTAATCAGTGAACCTCACTGAATAATCCAGTGACGGAATTCCACTGATTGAAACAGTGAAATCTCACTGATTTTTCGTGACACACTTCTGGCTGTTTCAAACAGTGAGATTTTACTACTTCATTTTACGAGAGTGTATTTGCAAGTTCGGTTTTCTGTACCTACATAATTCTTTGCGATATACATTTTCCTCTATTTTTAAATACTTTCTACAGTTATTCTAATTAATTTATTCACAGTTTGGTATAGAATGATTTTTTTTGAACTTGAAAAAAATGGATAAGCCAAATGAGCTAAATGAGTCTTTCAATAAATAGAAAATGGTTCACATGCCCAAGCAATGCGATCATCTTAATATTTTTTTAAAAAACGTATGCATTTTTCATTAAAAACAAAAATAATTCTTTATAACGACAACAGTAATGTAAAATTCTTAAGCATAATTTTAATTTAGGGAAATTTCCTTCACGTAAGACAGATATATTATATATATATAGATATATTATCGATTTATTTATTTGATTCATAATAAGACTGGAGAAATTTTTTTTTGTTGTGGTAAAGCGCTCGCTTCTAAATATTTTTATCCAAAATAAATTTTCAGTTTTCATTTGAAGTACACAATTGTTTTTACATAATAATAAATAATAATAAGTTCAAACAGTGAATAAAGATACATAAAATTTGTCAGAGTAATTTTTATTTGAAAATTGTATAACCCAAGCGTCAGGGGCTCTTACGGTCTCAACCCAGGAAATAATAATAATAATGTTCTTACCTGTTTCCCAGTGTGGCATCAGTCGGAAGTTAAGATGTCATTCTTTCTTGTTGTAAGTCGCTTTTCTTGACCTCCACGGCAAAGCCTGAAGTTAGGGTATTTTGATTTTTCATCGTTTGGGGGTGACAGGCTTCAGGCCCATTGGTTGTTCTTCTATCAGGGGCGCCGGGGCGCTTCACCCAGATACGTGTACATGCACACTGCGCGTGACATGCCACTTGACCGTAAACCGTGTCGCATCCCAGCATCGTCAATTTCACCTATTTCTTATTTGGCAAAGTTATTGGTTCATTTATGTTAAATCGTTTATTCCTCTTGTATTTTAAATTCTATCGAATCCCCAAACCCAACAATAATTGCAAATAGCATTATTCCGCTTAAATAATTTAGATTCATCAAAATTAAGAACATTTTAGAAATTCATTCTCGTACCTTATTGGTATAAAATAATTTTCAATTGCGATTTTTAGAAATAATTTAAATTTTAGAAGAATTTCTTACGTTTAAAAAGTTATATTAGACATAAGTCGTTCTATTTATTATCTAATTCTCACTTTCTATCTAATTTCCTCATCCCACAGCACGCAAGTTTTCCCAGGAACCCCTCTCCAGATTTCCCAAAGCTGGAGTACTGACCACGCAGTAAATGATGCATGAACGCTGATATTTCTGGCATGCGCAGTAGTGATTTCTGTGTATTTTTAGGTTATGTTAACCCTTATTATGGTTATGTTAATGGCGCTCTACTCCAAATTCCCCAGAATACCAGCACCGGCGAAACCCCCCACTTCAAATTTCTCAGAGTGCCAGCCCCGACGAAACTCCCCACCCCAAATTTCCCAAAGTTCCAGCCACAGTGGGCCCCCCTCCCCCCACTCTAAATTTCCAAAAGTAGCAGCCATGGTGAACCCCCACTCTAAATTATTATCATTATTATTATGTAAGACATCGCAGAATCTTCAGAATTTCTTCCTCTTCTCATCATATCATAAGCTGAAACGTCACACGCTTCTGCCAATGCACACGTACACGCCTATGCACGGGTACACACACACTCGCTTTCGGGTGTTAGCCCCAACATTCTACATATTATGCAACACGTGATCGAAACTTCCAGATACTTTGACGCAATATCTTTCCTTCAAGAGCACGGGTCACACAACCTTCCACAATATCGGTAAATGTCGGTGCAGGGATCTATAGAAAACTACTCTAATTACTGAATCATAACACGGGGCGATACAATGTTTCTGCTTTCCACATTCTTTTCGCAAGTTCACTCATCGTACGAAAAAAGTGGTCCAGCACCCTTTCACAATGTTGGTAAATGCCAGTGCAGGAATCCAGTGAAGTGCGTTCTGTGATCAAATTCCTGTCGTGGGAAGGTGTAAACGCCGGTGAAATTCATCGAAAAATTACTGCTGCTTATGGTGAAAGTGTCATGAGTGTTCAAATGTTGCGGAAGTGGCCGATGGTGCGCCAGTGGCTCCAAAACGCTGCGCATGGCCAGAACTGCGTCTTGGTGACTTGAGCTCGACGGGCGCCCGCTACAGGTCTCATCGTGGACAGAAACGTTCTTCTGAGATGAATTTTCGCCACTTCCGCGCCATTTGAACACTTATGGTGAACACTTTCACCATACGCAGCAGTAATTGTTCGATGAATTTCACCGGCGATTACACCTTCCCAGGTCAGAAATTTGATCGCAGAACGCACTTCACAATCGGATCCGAGCTGAAGGTAGGTAGCCATGTTCACAAATTAATAGATTATAAACAATGCAACCTTTTAGTTCTCTTATGATAAAATAGGGAAACTTACTTTTGGAATGACCCTCGTAAATCATACATTTTTGACATAAAATATCATTTTCCTTCTAGGTATACAATATACTATTAAAGGCGTCTATTTCTATGCAAATACTCAGTAAAGTTAAGGTAATTTTTTCACCAAAATCTTAAAAACAATTTTTCGCGTTTTTGTACTTTTCAAATGGATTTAAATATAGAGAGCCAATGATGGCCGAGGTCCTGCGTTCTTTCTCTGGCAGTGCTCAGTGAATGGTGGAAGCAGAGATGAAGTGGGAGATTGCTAATCAGGTGCACTGGAAGCACGTCAAATATTCAGCCGAAATTGAATACTCGGGATTGTTAATATCTTACCTCATCTCTGCTAGAATCCAGCTAGGTAGAGGGTACCTGCGCACTGCACAGGTTATTCCGACACGTCGACGTATGAACACAATTTTTTGCGAAGTAAATTTTTTCTTTATATTGATATATGCTTATGAGCAAGTACATGAATTTTAAGTGTACCACGTATGTGTTCATGCCACCTGTATTTTTTTTCTCAAAATCTTTCTAAGTTTCTGTGAAGCTCTTTAAACTCGTAAAGGGTTGCATTGATTTGTAAGAAGTTAACAATATGAAACACGTACATTACTTTTTCAAGCATTCTTGTGTTATCGATAAATAATGCTTTCTACGGAAATGTCCTCATGTAAATTATACCTTTTAAATATAAAAATTCTGCATGAGTAAGAAAAGACTCTTCAAAAGAAATTTTTTCTTTGTAACAGAGGGTAGCTGCCAGCTTAAAAAGCCGAACAGGACTTTTTTAACTGACAAGGAATGGAAGTTTGGAATTACTTTGTCAGATATCAGAGATGATTCCCTGGCAGTTGAAATATTGAACTATGAGGCTATAGATATAGATGAAATCGAAAGTATTGGAACTAACACGGATTCTAATCGAATATACGCCACAGCGGAGATCAAGAATGAGAACGGCAAGAAATTCCTCAAAGTAAAACTAACAGATGATTTCAAGCATTACGAGGAAGATGAGGTAATTTTTTAGGATTATTACTGATAGAAATGGTTCGGTTCTTTTTACTATACAATTGTGGGTTACAAAATTACGAGTATATTCACAATACAATATTATGTGTTCTTTAATGCTGCTAGAGCGGTGCACCAAAAACTGTCAAAATTTGTGAAAACACTCAAAAGTCCACCTTACTTCAGAATCCCAAGATACAAACTTTAAAAGGCCACTTTGCAAAATTGCATGCGATCCGGAAGGGTTTTGCTATGGTAGTAAAAGAAGAATTGAAGCTCTTCAAAATATCTACAGTTTTTGTTTCAACCATTTTTTGATAGGACTCGTCTTTTTGGTTTTATGCATCAAACATGAATAAGACGGAGATTCGAATTTTAAGGTAAATGACAACATATAAGTAAAAAGGTTTAAACGAAGAATTGTAGCTTTTTAAAAGACCTATAATTTTTTTTCAACCATTTTTTGATAAGACTTGATATTTTGGTTTTATTTTTCGAAAAATACTATGAAAAAAATCGAAAATTCAAATTTTGGTACAAACAACGCAAAATATGGGAAAAGTTTTATGCAGTAATTATAGCTTTTGGAAAGTCCTATACAATTTTCTTAAACTATTTTTTGATAGGACTTGTTATTTCGGTTTTATTTATCGAAAGTACTATGAACAAAATAGAAAATTCAAATTTTGAGCCAAACGATGTGAGACACGGAAAAAAGTTTCATCGGGGAATTGCAGCATTTAGAAAGTCATACAAAATTTGTTTTAATTAGCCATTTTTTGATAGTAGCTTTTATTGTGGGTTTATTTATCGAAAGTACTATGCAGAAAATCGAAAATTCAAATGTATAACCAAACTGTGTGAGATACGGAAATAAGATAAAACTGCGTCAATTATTTTGGTTAGTTTTCTTTGGAGAGGCGCGAGTGTTGTGGTAGGTTAGAATTATTTGTTATATATTGTCCTTTTAACCTGCCCTAGACATATGGTAGCCCGAACCAACACTTACTTCAAATTATAATTTTTTGGGAAGAAGAGCGGCACTGGCAGCAAAGAGTACTCATTTCTTTTCACCGCATTTCCTATTTTGCACAAAACCCGGATTCAATGTACGAGAACATTCTAGATAATATCCACCCTAGTAGCAATATCTGGCCTATTTGTCGATAGTCTATAAAAGAGGTTGATGCTTTAATTCAAGTATATCTCAAACATCATGACTGATCTGTACCAGAATCTGGTATCCCAGTTTCTGGTGCCAGAAACTCATGCCAATGCAGAACCAGCCAAACGCTAGACTGTAATCAGAGTCTTCTTTTTCTGGCGCTTAGCGACAGTCTGCATGTAGCTTATTACTGCTCATGTCGAACACGTTGACCGTTGTCGCCACCAGCAGTTAGAGATAACATATAATTGGATATTATCTAGAATGATTTTGTACCACGCGGTTCAGGCGTTTGAGCAAATTGTTCGTTTTGTTCGTGATTTTCGCATCGAATCTGGTTTTTATGTTCAAAATAGGAAATGCGATGAAAAGCAAAAAGTACTCCTTGCTGCCAGTGCCTCCCTTGTTTCCAAAAAATTATAATCACAAGTAAGTGTTGGTTTCTTTTTGTACTTCCATGTGACAGCATTTTCGGTCTCCTACGCTTTTACTTACCCTCATTTTTACACTATTCCACTTTTACATTTGATCACAGATATCTTCTTTTTTCCGAAAAACTATATACTAGCACATGCTCCTGTCACAGTGCGGCTACATCATCCTTAATAATAAAGATTACGAAATGCTGTTCACGAGACTGTACACAATATAGAGGGTGACAAAAAAAGAGTTGCCAAAACTAATGCTCCTATATTGAAAAATGAGTTTTGACGCACAGACTGGCATTGAAACAACGGACATTTTAATGCCTTTAAATTCATACCAACTGAATTTTTGTCCCAAAAAGAATTAAATCGCATTGACTGGCATTGATTCTATTCAATATTTCGTCAACAGCATTGAATGGCATTGACTCTGTTCGATACACGTATCGTGAAAGGCATTCGCCGAGTAGCATTGGATATCATTAAGTGGCATAAACTCAAGGCATTACAAGCAAATCACTTTAATGCCTTGAAGCTTATGCGAATTAAAAACGATTAAACGAAAAGCGTTTCATACAGTGAAGCGCGTTTAATAGTATTTCAGACAAAAATGCAATTAGTATGCATTTAAACCTAGATAGCACAACAAATTCGGTGAAGGTATCCTGAAAATTGCAATGCAAGGTTGGGAGTATTGCATTGACAGGTTAGGGCAAGGTTCGTTCAACCAAGACAATCTTATCTGTGCAACCGGTCTCAGAGGGTATGTAGCACTAAAGGAGAGCAGTCAGCTAAGGAATAGATAAAAAGGGGGGTCCCACAGTGCTTCACTCTAGCCACTCTAACCACTCTATCTTATTTATTATTTATACTTCCGACCTTGGCCGTGAATTGCGACACTTCAATTATCATAAATATGCAGATGATTTGAAGTTGTACCTCACGGGGGTGAAGCCAGCATAGGAACTTCCGGTAGCAAATCTGACTTCTGGCCCAGTCCGATCTGGGGTCCTTGCTGGGGAATTTAAAATTATTCATTTTGCGAAAATGTAGTGAACTTTGAAATCGTTAGTATGGTAGCACTGAAGACTGACAGTTGAAAACATCATGATTGAAAACGTTGAAAATTGTCGCTATTTTTTACCCAAATTCTTAGACTTCCCAATAAACATAATCGTGAAATTTTAACGATAATTTTTCAATTAACTCGAAAAGAATTACCTGGAAAATCAAGTGCCTTGTACCAGGTCTCACGACTTTGGAATTTGCTCTGCCGGTTGTGAGGATTGTAACATAACCTCTAAATTGGTTCGTGTTACTGTTTTATTAGGGTTTTTTCCTCCTACGAGAACCTTCATGATACTTCTTCAAATCCACGACAAAATAAAAAGTAATCATACAGTGATTTGTGTCAAATAAAAACCAATGCTCAGAATCTTTGTTTATTGTTTTTTAAAATAATTTTTATCAAATTCCATTTACCAATAATGTTGTCCATAATTTGTAATGCCAATTATTGATGTTATTGTGTAATTCAATTGTTGTATGTAATGATATCAATAAACGGTATTACAAATTATTGACAACATTATTAAGTACAATATTTCAAATTTTAATATCCCGCCCGCACGGCCGCTTGCGATTTAATCCCCCCAGTTCTCACCTGAGCGCACGTGTCGCTCCATAAGCGGCCATATTGGAAATATTTGTTTCCAATTTTTATCACGAGGCTTCACCCCCGTGCTGTACCTCTCCGGATCTATTACTGTACTTAATAACCTACTTCAGAGGGTCCAGGAGGATTTCGACCGAGTTGTACAGTGAACTGTAGCAAATAGACTCACTCTCAAACCCGCCAAAACAAAAGCAATTATAGTTGGTTCATCATCCCTACTGAAAAAGCCTACATAGTAAGCTACATAGGAACCTATGTGGGAACCCAAATGGGATCCTTTTTTGAATTCCTGTCTCAAATTACGATCTTACATGAGATAGGATGGGAAATATTTTGTCGGTTCCCACCTGGGTTCTTATATGAATACCGTTATGGAAACCTATGAATTGCTCCTACATGAAATCCGACATGGGATTAAAACTTTTTTCAAATGAAATATGCTTTGGAAGTTCTGCGTTCATAGTCGGGAATCTTAAAAACCCCCAAAAATACTGCGCAGCCGTAGCTTTCACAGAAAACTACCACGTACTCCTTAAATATTAATTGCAAACCCATCCATGAGAGAAAACTTCATAAAAACCCATAATAAGAACCGATATAGATTCCCATCCTATATTCCTATCTCAGATCGTAATTTCAGACAGGAATTCAAAAAAGGATCCTATATGGGTTCCAATGTAGTTTAGTATGTAGGCTTTTTCAGTAGGGATCCTTCCCCTCATCTCAAACTGTTGCAACCTTGAGAACTTTACAGATACAGGAGTTCAGTATTCCATTTGTTGAATTTGTTAATGATCTTGGCTTCCATGTTAACCAAACGCTATCCTGGAAAGAGTATGTCTACGAAATATCTAGAAAAACATTCAGAGTCCTACAACAATTGAATAGAAAGAAAGAAATCTGGTTCCGAATGATTCCGACCTTCGGGTTGAAAGCTAAATCCAGGCCGAATGATTCCGTCCGATTACGATCAATTTTTTTCAGTCCTAATTGATGTTTCAGGTTCATTCCGAATGAGTCCGTGCAAATCTGAAAGAAATGTTCATTCCGACTGAATCGGCCTGATACCGAAATATCATTCTGAATGGCATTGAATGATTCCGTACTTCAATCAGAATGATTCCGCACCAGTCTGAATAAAATTTTCATCCCGTCTGAATCCGGCGCAATACGCTAGATCATTTAGGATGATTCCGTTTGTTCCATTCACAGCCCGAATGATTCCGTAGCAAAGATTTTCATTCCGCATAAATCCATCGCCATTTCTCCTTCAGTCCGAATGATTCCGCACATATCAGAATAAAAAATTCATTCCACCTGACTCCGTGACAAAGCGCAAATCCATTCCAAATGATTCCGTTCCATTCAGCACTCAGTCCGAATGATTCCGCATTGATCGGAATTAAATTCTCATTCCGTTTGAATCCGTTAAATGACGCGAGTTCATTCCGGATGGCTCTGTGCCATTCAGCGCTCAGTCCGGATGATTCCACATCGATCGGAATAAAATTCTCATTCCGTTTGAATCCGTTAAATGACGCGAGTTTATTCCAAATTATTCCGTGTTATTCTGAATTCACTCCGAATGATTCCGCACTTATTATAATATAATGCCCATTCCGTCTGAATCCGCCAAATAACGCGAGCTCATTCCGACTGATTCCGCATAATTTCGAAATCAGTCCGAGTAAATCCACACTTGTCAAAATAAAACGCCCATTCCGTCTGAATACGTCTTATGACGCGAGTACATACCGAATGTTTCCGAGCCTGTCTGCCAACAGTCAGAATGATTCCGGTTCGATTCAAATATAATTGCCACATTGCGTTTGAAACGTAAGTTCATGAAAAAAATGGAACGGTAGAATGGCTCGAAATTATTCGGAATTACACGGAATAAGTCGGAGTGAGCTTGCGTTATCTTGCGGTTGCAGGCGGAATGGACATTGTATTCTGATAACCCTGCTGGAAGTAAGAAGATTCAAAAAGATAGAAACACACGGATAGAAAAAGATAGATATTCAATCCTTCCTCAATGCACACTTTGCTTCCCACAACGCTATCTTTTTCTTTCCACGCCCTATCCATCGTGTCTACTTAGACTTAACTCTTTGTATCCCTGACTCTATCCCTTGCAGTCACAACTGTCTATCTTTTTCTATCCCTGGTGTTCACAATCGCTTATCTTTCTCTATTACTGACTCCATCCCTTGTGGTCACATGGGCCTATCTTTTTCTATCCTTGTAGTTCATAAATGCGTATCTTTATCTATCCCTGACTCTATCCCTTGTTGTCAAATTACCTGTCGCTTTCTATCAATGATTCTATCCGCCGTATTCATGAAGACTTATTCTTTTCCATCCATGTTAATCCGCAAAATATTTCTAAATCTTATCCCTTTCTATACATACATACATACATTGATTAGCAGTTCGAACTCGAAAGTTCATTGCCTCACTACCCGGTTCGGGTAGTGTTTCTAAGTGGATATTTACTACCAATGTGGGCCCACCACACCCACGACGGGCCAACAGCACGCAGTATTCCTGAACGGTCACCCATCCAAGTACTAACCGCGCCCAACAATGCTTAACTTCAGTGATCTTACGAGAACTGGCGTTTTCAGCGCGGTATCGCCGTTGGTATCCCCTTCTATACCTACTTTATTTTTACATTCTATCCGTTTGAATCCATACCGCATTTGAATATTCCCATCCAATTCTATCCACGACATATCGTTTTATATTTCTATCCATTTGAATCCACTCAAAAATGTAGTATTCTCATCCGTTTCTATAATAATAATATACTTCGAGTTTCAAGCCCCCGAAAAATAGTATTATAAGAGCAAGGGTTTATATACCTACCAAGAAAATTCCCTATCTTTACGACTTACTAGTCGAACTCTGCAAAGGCTCTGACGAACCTGTAGTTATGGACGGTGCAAATGATTTCACTTGTGTCTGACTTTTGCGGTCATCTACCTACCGGGAAACTGCCAATACTAAGCGGAGGATTCATTTGGATAGAAAGACTGCAATTCGTGAGGATAGGACTGACTTGCATTTGCGAAAAACTAGGAAAAGATTCGAATAGATAGGAAGATAGGGATTCAAAAAGATAGAGACGATTTTGGATTGAATAGCGGATAGAAAAGGATAGACGTGAAAAAGGGGAGGATTTATTTCGATAGACAGACTGGAATTCGGAAGGATAGGGCTGACTTATATTTGAGAAAAGATAGAAAAAGATTCAATTTCATAGAAAGATAGGGATTAAAAAACATAGACAAATTTTCGATTGCCCAATGGATGGACAAGGATAGTGGTGACTAAGCGGAGGATTCATTTATGTAGAAAGAATGGCATTCGTAAGGTTAGGACTGATTTATATTTGAGAAAAGATAGAAACGGATTCACTTGGATAGGAAGACAGGGATTGAAAAAGATAGAAAAAATTTTGGATTGCCTAATAGATGGAAAATGATAGAGATGGATAAGCGAAGGATTCATGTCGATAGAAAGTCTGGGATTCAGAAGGTTAGGGCTGACTCATATTTGAAAAAAGATAGAAAAGGTTTCAATTAGATCGGAAGATAGAGATTGAAAAAGATAGACCAGATTTTGGATTGCATAACAGATAGAAAAGGATAGAAACGGATAGAAAATGATAGAGGTGGATAAGCTGTGGATACGTTTAGATAGAAAGACTGCGATTCAAGAAGATAGGGCTATCTTAGATTTTAGAAAAGATAGAAAAGGATTCAATTAGATAAGAACATTTGAATTGAAAAAGATAGACAAGATTTTGGATTGCCTAATGGATAGAAAAAGATAGCCGTGGATAAGCGAAATACTTATTTGGATAGAAATACTAGGATAGGGATAGGGAGTGGAAAGAAACGGATACATGTGGATAAGTGGCGGACAGACATAGATAGGAAGATTCAGATTCAGCTGAATAGAGGTGATTGTAGATTAAAAGAAAGACAGAAAAGGATCGAAGGTATAGAAACAAGATAAAGATGGATACATCGTTTCTTTCCATTTCAATCTTAGAGATAGCAAATGATTCAAACGAATAGAGACTCTATCCATTTACATCCAGCAGGGAAGTGCGGAATCATTCGGAGTAAATTCGGAATGGTACGGAATTAATCGGAATGAGCTTATAGAGAACACATATACTCTATATAATAGAGTATGTGCGAATAGGTGAATATATATATATATATATATATTTAAAAGTTTGTCATAAGGACAACCGCAGGATTTCGCCGGGAGCGGGTGCTAATCTGAAAAATTGCACCCGCTCCAAGCGAAATCGCGGTAAAATTTCAGCTGTAACCACGTCTCACGACCGTGAGATAGGTGGTTACAGTCTGCGACGAACTCAATACGATGATTCGGCAAAAGTCTCGTGCACCCTGAGGACACGGAGCGACCCAAAGACGACCGCCTTTTGCATTTTCCCCGCAAGTGTCTCAGCATTTTGTTGACACGCAGGGATGCTTTTCAGGCTATTAACCAGTGAAACCATGGCACCTCCAAGAGCGCCGATGATCAAGACGATTAGCTTAATAGAATATTCCGGGTAGAACCGTCGCAACTCCCTTATAAGGTCTTTATACCTCTCTTTCTTTTCTTTCTCCTTGGCTGTGACGTTTTTGTCAGCTGGTGCCGAAAATTCGATAACGAACATGGTTCGTTTCTCGAATTCAAGGAGAACTATGTCAGGCCTCGATTGCGCAACAGAAACAGTTGTCGAGAATATGAAGTTCCAGTATATGCGGCACTTGTCATTTTCGACAATTGACTCTATTTCCCTAGGAGCGTTTAGCGAAGCGGTATTTGGGCTAATGCCGTAAGAGTGACAGAGATGGTAATAAAGTACTCTTAGTGCCGCATTGTGCCTTTGGATGTAGGTCGTTCCAGAATAAGCTGAACAACTAGATAGTATGTGTCCTAGATGCTCGGGGTGTGCATGACACGCTCTGCAGCTATCATCGGGAATGTCTTGGCTCAAAATGTGGCGACGGTACGCTAGAGTGGAAATGACACCGCCTTGACATGCCAAAATGAAACCCTCCGTGCCCGACTTCAATCCGGGTCATTTAAGGAAAGCAAACGTTAGCTCATACGACATTGACTGGTCTTCCACATTTCTGTGGAAGATGCCATGCATCCTCTTGTCGAGGAGCTTTTCGCGGAAGTTTTTCTCCTGTGCTTTTTTAATCCGCGCCTTCAGGAGTGAGTACTCAAGATGGATAAGATTTGTTGCATTTTGCTCACCCCTGATATTGAAGTCAAGGCCGAGTGTTTCAGCAGCCTCCTCCGCTGCTTTGTACAGAAACGCCCCTTTGCCCACTTTTTCGTGTTTCCTGACCATTTTAAGAAGACAGTATTGTCAATTTGCGACTATATGTGCTGTACCCAGAATAATCCTGTTGTGAATGCATTCAAGATTCAGTATTCCGCGACCACCTTGACCGCGTGAGATGTGAAGTCGCGGAACAGAAGACTTAAGGTGCATGCTTTTGTTCATGTCCATAACTTTCCGTGACCCGATATCGAGGGATCTGAGCTCGTCCTTCGTCCATGGAACCACTCCAAATGAATAGAGTACTACTGGGACGGCAAGCATATTCGTCGCAGATACTTTGTTCCTCGCCGACAGTTCGGAAAACCATATCCGTTCGATGAGACGTTTGTATCTGCATCGGAGAGTATCCTTTATAGATGTCACGTCCTGAATGCGGCTCTGTGGCACGCCCAGGTAGGTATAGGTCTCTCTAGCGCCAAGGTGTCGCATAGCGCTTCTGTGGACGAGCTCAGGGTCTTCGGGAATGCCATTAACTTTTCCATTCTTGAAATAAACCTTGGCGCATTTCTCTAACCTGAACTCCATTCCAATCTCTTGAGTGTACTCTTTGACAATGTTTCGAGCTAGATGTGGTTTCTTTTGATTTTTAGCATAGATCTTAAGATCATCCATGTAAAATACATGAGTGACCTTATGCTTCCGATTTCCAAGGTTTGCCGCAGAGGTACCCATCGGAACGGCGAAGTGCGAGAGATGGTGGCAATAATTTAAGGCAAAAAAGGAGAGGGCTCATGGTGTCGCCCCGAAACACACCTCTCTGAAAGGTGACACTGTTAGTAATCACACGATGTTTTCCAGATGAGATAGTAAATCTGGTTTTCCAAAGCGGCATTAATCCCTCTATGCACCTCACGATGTCCTTTAGGCTTTCTAAGAGACAGATGATAAGTCTATGGGAGGTTGAATCAAAAGCTTTCCGGTAATCAATCCAGGCCATCGATAGGTAACGCTGATAGGATGCTGCGTCTCTACAGACACATCTATCGATGAGCAGGTTCTCCCGACATCCTGCTACGCCTTTCTTTGAGCCGCGTTGTTCGTACATCTCTCGGCACACAGGTCCAATATACTTATATACCTTATACCGTGTGTTCAGACAAGTTATTGGCCTGTGAATTATTGCATTATTGTCCGACACATTGTCGGGAGCCCTGCGCCTTCGATTGTTTTGAACCGCACTTACTACAACTAAGTTTGGTTTCGTCATTGTTGTTCCCACGAGCAGCTAGGGAAAAGGGTTCGTCCATCCTTGTAGAGCCCCGCATGCAAGGATAAGGCTGCATACTCTGAGAGGTCGCCCGGTATCCCAGAGTCATCGTTTGAGACACCTCAGCCAAGTGCCATTCAGCTTTCGGCACGGTTGTTACGCCTACGCTTAGGGGTTATTCCTTCGGGACCATCCCTGGACAATTGTCCGCGACTGCTTATTAATTATTCTAACCATATCCAGCAGAAACTCTTGGTACAGGGACCCTCTATCCGCAATCCGAGGACGCTTTCGGTGGCTTTGTCATAGGCCCTTCGGTTTGATTCCCAAGGAATCAAAACCGAAACCGAAAAAAAATATGTATATTAGGTTTCGATTTCGATTTCTTTGGAATAGAACTGAAGGGCTTATGACAAAGCCACCGAACGCGTCCTCGGGTTGCGGATAGAGTGTCCCTGTACCAAGGGTTTCTGCTGAATATGGTTACAATGATTAATAAGCAGTCGCGGACAATTGTCCAGAGATGGTCCCGAAGGAATAACCCCTAAGAGAAGGCGTAACAACCGTACCGAAAGCTGAATGGCACCTGGGTAAGGTGTCTTAAACGATGACTCTGGGATACCGTGCGACCTCTCAGAGTACCAGCCTTATCCTTGCACGCGGGGCTCTACAAGGATGGACGAACCCTTTCCCTAGCTGCTCGTGGGAACAACAATGAAACCACCAAAACACCAAAATGTTGTAGATGCCGTTCAAAACGATCGAACGCGCAGAGCACCCGACAATGGGTCGGCAAAGAATGCCGATCATCCTAGAGTTCGGGGTGCTGAAAACAATTTAGATGAAAACACACAGACGAACCGACGGAAACGCCCACATTGAGTGGACGGATCAGCTCAGAGATGACGTGCTAGACTGCTACGATGCCAGCATTATCCCTGTTCGCGGAGGCTTTATGGCGCGTATGTAAACTCTGTGGTGCCAGAAACACCCAGAGCTTCAGCACGTTTCGCATCAGTCTTTACGAAATCAAGCCGACAACCTCCGGAAAAATGGATATGTACGCGAAGCGCTTCCCCAACCGCTGCTTAATCAAGCTGAAGACGAAGATGAGGAAGCGACATTAAGACCAACCGCAGAAAGCAGGCATCTTCTGAGAGATGAACGCAATTTCAGTACAAGGAGGAACATTAACATGCAAGACCCTCCTAAGCCCCAAGATCTGGCTAAAATGGATGCCTCCCTTCGTAGAGATATCTCGCAAGAGTCCGACCTCTGGACCATCAATTGCTCAGTTTATGGTGCTGCGAGAGTGTTGGCTGATTCAAATCGAAGACTAAAACCGACGATGAATCAAAAGACCAAAAGACGCTTGCATCAACTGAACAAGAAGATTGGATGGGCAAGACAGAATGCGTCCCGTGTGCAATGTGTGATTGACTACATAACATCTGGTAGACCGTTCACGGAAAGTGTTCGACAGTTCGCCCAAGAACTAAGGATCTTGAATCACACACTAAACAAGTCTAAGCTGCTGACAATCAAGCAGCATATTGTTCACAAAATATGGCTGTAATATGACGCAAGGAGGAGAATGCAGAAGAAGGAGAGATGGATCAGGGAGAATCAACAGTTTCTCGCTGACCCATCGCGCCTCTTCAGCGATCTTCATGTTTCTGTAAAAAATCCACCCAAGCCCAAGGAGGTAGAGACTTTTTGGAGACAGGTGTATAAGATAACGAAAACACTAGAGTTGAAAGAAGATACTGACAATATCATCCGCTTCAAGGAGTTTTGCGACAAACTCATAAAATATGAGGAGGAATGTCCAACAGTCACTGCCAAAGAGGTGAAAAAGCACTTAGAGGCACGAAGAACTTTTCCGCTGGTGGACCAGATTGTATCAAGAACTTCTGGTGGAAGAAGTTTACTTTTACACAGCAACATTTGGCCCGCATATTCACCTCATATTTAAAGTCGGAGACGCCCATTCCGCAGTGGCTGGTGTTAGGACGCACTATACTCCTGCCGAAAAAAGGCAACTTGTCCAACCCAGAGAATTACAGGCCAATAATTTGTTTGAACACACTGTATAAGATCTTTACAGCTGTTCTGAACAACAGGATTGTTCGACGAATTGAGCCTGTATGGCGAGAGATGTACGAACAACGTGGCTCGAAAAAAGGTGTAACAGGCTGTCGAGAGAGCCTGCTAATTGACCGGTATGTCTGTAAAGACGCATGCAGCCCATCAGCGCGTCCTGTCAATGGCCTGGATTGACTACCGGAAAGCTTTCGATTCAACCTCTCATAAACTTATCATCTGTCTGTTGGAAAGATTGAAGGTACATCAACACATAGTGAGAGCAAACTTCAAACTGCTATAAATATCGTCAAGAACTTCACAGGAGAGATTGGGATGGACTTTGGTTTGGACAAGTGTGCCAAAATTAATCTGAAGAAAGGTAAAATTACTGGCGTTCCCAAGGACCCTGAGTTTGTGGATATAAGTGTTATTAGACATCTTGATACTGGAGGGACCTATACATACCTGGGCGTGCCTTAAAGCGGCATTCAGGACGTAACATCAGTGAAGGAGTCTCTCGGAAGCAGATACAAGCATCTTCTTCGACAGATTTGGTCTTCCAATCTGTCGGCGTTGAACAAGGTATCTGCGACTAACATGCTTGCCGT
>CAKNYM010050533.1:177450-199939 GCA_932195095.1 Andricus curvator | reverse complement strand
AATGTTAAAAATTTATATATTTTGTTCAGAATTAATCTTTTTTGGTAGAAAATTAATCTTCTGCATTGAAATTTCAACTTTTTCGTTAAAAGTTTATGTATTTAGTTAAAGAAAATTCGTCTTTTCTGATAGAAAATTAACCTTCCTGGTTGAAAATTCAACTATTTGTTAACAAATTTATGTAGCCAAATAGTGCCATTGCTAAAAAGAAAAGTGTCAATAGTGACTTGAGTCCGAGGCCTGGAATATATTTGCCGGTATTACAACGATTAGATATCAAGAATCGAAAATGTTTACCTTGCAAATAAAGATCCTGCTTATGGAGGGAATCTGCATAATCGGATGGTACGGATTTGGACTTGGGCAAATGTGAGCCAAGAGAACGCATCGAGTTTGCTCCCATGAGATCACTTCCTTCCGGAAAGTCCTGGACATTTCCACTATCCATGGAAAATGTCGAAAAGACGTCGTTGTCTCGTCTCGTCTTGCTCGACCTAGACTGACCATGCATGTGTCTTCTTTCTGGCGAGTGTCGCCTCGGCGAAATCGGACCAGGAGATCTCAAAGGTGTCTGATCGTTCGAAAACACCCGGGTGACGTGGTTGTCCAGAATAGATTGCACGGATTCATCGTCAATGAGTAGTTTCTGCCTCAGCTGATCAGTCAACGAGATACCTTGAACGTCCGCAGGATTGATGATGAGTGGTTCGCCAAAATCGGGTCCCGAACAGACGCTTTCCAACTCCGGATCCTGCAGATGTCGACTGAGCCTCTCTCCGCTGTCTTGCTGGCGTTTCACGACTTCCAGTCTTTTTATCAAGTCCTCGGCAAACTTCTGTGGCTCCTTAGGTTGATTAACATCTCGATTGATGCGCTGCGTTCGGGGAATAACTGTGTCGAAGGAATCTCGATTTAGTTTCGCACTTTCCTTGATGTCCCTATAATCTCGATTCGATTGCCTTTTACTTTTAACTGATCTGCTCATCGAGATTCCATCTCTGAAAACACAAAGAAGTTTGTATAAATAACAAGTTTCTTTATTGAGATACCAGTGCCTTGAATGCTGTAGTTTGTGTAGTCCGAAATCAAAACGTGTGAAATTTCATTTTTAAACTAATATTTTTTACGTATTACAAATTAAATTCATTGTTTAAAATTTAAGAATTTTAAATTAGATTAAAATCAAATTCAAAATCCTATTTAACGTCCAACACTCAAATTAATGTATAGAATTCCTGAAAATAAAACAGGAATCAAACGATCAAATTTGGACAACCACCACAAAATGCTCCTATTGCATTTGGGGATTTGGTTGGTTGCCTTCTCATTTTTCTTTCCTCTTTTTTATTTTTGTTCAAAGTAAGAAGATTTTTTTTGTTTTTAGGAATTTTGTGGTGGTTGTCCAAATTTGATCGTTTTATTCTTATTTTATTTTCAGGAATTCTATACATTAATTCGTTGTTTAATTATACTTTTATTGTTTAGTCTATAAATTATCAAAATTCCTATTTCTTTATGGCAGGCTTCACAGTGTGTTGACCCTTTTTTTCGTTTCTCCATTTAAATGCTAACTGAATTAATAAAACCCAATAATTAATTTTTATTATTTTTGGTAGAAAGTTCATTCTTTTTGATTCAAAATTCATCTATTCGGTTGAAAATTCGGCTTTTTGGGTTGAAAATTCATCTATTTTGGTAGAAAATGCAACTATTTGGTTTAAAATAACCTTTATTGTAGAAAATCACATTTTCAGGTTGAAAATTCAACAATTTGGTTAAAAGTTTTTTTTTTCTTGACTGCAATATCTTTTGTAAAGAAAAAAAATAAATTCTACAATTTGGTTGAAAAAATTTTTTTTTCTTGATTGAAAAATCTTTCTCAAAGAAAGCTGATATTTCAACCAAAAAATATTTTTATTCTTAATCAATAACAGTTTAATTCAATAAAAAAGACGAATTTTTAACAAAATAGTTGAATCTCCAACCAAAACAGAATGATTTTAAACCAAACAGTTGCATTTTTAACCAAAAGGATTACATTTCTGTTAAAAGGAATAATTTTGCAAACCAAAAAGACGATTTTTCACCAAAAAAGTTGAATTTACAAGCAAAGGAGAGTTTTTAGTGAAGAAAAAAATTGTTAACCAAATTGTTGAATTTTTAAGTCAAAAAGACGAATTTTCTACAAAAACAGTTGAATTTTCAGAAAATAATAATTTTTAACAAAAAAGTTAATTTTCAACAAAATAGTTGAATTTCATACAGAAGTAGTTTAGTTTTCAACCCAAAAATAGTGAGTCTTATAAAGAAGATTAATTTTTTACAAAAAAAAATATATATACTCACCAAAATACATGAATTTCTAAGCTAATAGTTGAATTTTCAAATACGAAAGATCAATTTCTGCTTAAAAATGGAATCGTTCAATTTTTTACTAATAACGATCAATTTTCAACCAAAAATTGGGTAGTTAAAACTTCAGTTTCAAAAAAATCACCAAAAAAGGAATTTTGCAAAAATTGTTAAATTTTCTACCAAAACAATTTTTAATATAAAAAGAGTTTTCTAAAGAAGATTAATTTTTACAAAAGAAAAATATATTCACCAAAATACGTGAATTTCGAAGCAAATATGCGAATTTTCAAATAAAAAATATCAATTTTCATTTAAAAATGCAATAGTTAAATTTTTAGTTTATAAAATAGTTGAATTTCCAATTAAGAAAAGATCAATTTTCATTTAAACAAAAAGAAAAAATAATGTTCAACAAAATAGTTAAAATTTCACCTCTTTTGGTAGAAATTTCTTCATTTGGTTAAAAATACAATTGTTTGGTTAAAAATTAATAAGTTTTCCATTTTTGGTTAAAAATTTATGTTTTTCAGTTGAAAATTAAACTATTTGTTTAAAAATTGATGTTTGGTTAAAAATTCGCCTTTTTGGTAGAGAATTAGTGTTTTTGGTTGAAAATTCAACTAATTGGTTGGAAATTGATTTTTTTGTTAAAAATTCATATTGTCAGCTTGAAAATTCAATTCTATAGGAAAACTCGTCTTTTTGCCTTGAAAATTCAACAACTCTATGGATTTTTTTCGTTCTATAATGAAAACTCTTCCTTGGTTGATAATTCAAATGTTTTGTAAAAAGGTCGTATTTTTTTTATAAAATTTGAGCCAATTTATTAAAAAAAAAAATTTTTTCGTTGAAAACTCATCTGTCTGATTGAAAAAGAACTTTTTTGTTAAAAATTCATATTGTCAGCTTGAAAATTCAATTCTACTGCAGAAAATTGGTCTTTCTGGCTTGAAAATTCAACAATTTTGTTGATCTTTTTTTCGTTCGAAACTAAAAAATCTTCCTTGGTTGATAATTCAATTCTTTTGTAAAAAGTTCGACTTTTTGATTCAAATTTGAACTCGTTTATTGAAAATTTATTTTTTTGGTTGCAAATTTAACTATTTAGCTGAACATTAATTTTTTAACTGAAAATTTGGTTGAAAATTCAACTAGCTTGTCAAAAATTTATCATTTTTGTTGATGATGCAATATTTTAATTCAAAATGTTAGGAATTTAAAGATTTTTAAATTGAATTTAATATATTCCCCACATTAATTTTATTTACAACAATTTATTCCCCTATTTTCGTGAAATTTTTTTTTTTTTCCTGTTTTAGGGAGCATTTTGGCCTGTGAAGCCTGTTATCGATACAATAAAAAAAATGCTTTTTGGCTTCTTCTTGTAAGTGGTGGGATCGACATAAACAAGGTGTGTAGTCTGAAATCTGATAAATTTTAGGCCCTGCAAAATACATTTAATTAATTACTTATTCATAGCCTATTCTACATCTTATCTATGGTAGATATACTTACGTTTCTCGTAACGATTTTCGTGAGTTTTTAGGAATTCAGGGTTTCGTAGCCGCGGGCAGAAACACTTAGGGACCGTACTTAAATTATGTAAAGATTCAAAGGGGAGGGAGGGGTCAAGAGATTTTGTTATGATTTTTTAACGCTTCAAACAAACCTGGTGAGTGAACAACGAACTTAGCCAAGAACAATTTAAAACAAGGTCAGAGAAAAATATTGTCAGGGAAAATTAAAAATTGGCTAGGGAAAAATTAGGAAATTTAAAAAATGAAGTTTTGCGTTAACTCTGATATAATATTCTTGTTAGTAATTTATTTGCCTTGTATTTATATTTCTTTTTTTGCAGTTGTTTCCTTCATAAGAATATCTTTTTAGTTATAAATTTTATGATTAGCTTGAAAATTCAATAACTTTGTTAAAAAGTTATCCTTTTTGGTCGAAAATTCCACTATTTTTTTTTCATTTGTCTTTTTGATTAAAAAATGCATCTTTCTTAGTAGAAATTGCAACTTTCTGATATAAAAATACAACTGTTTGGTTAAAAATTTCACAATTTTGTTAAAAAGTCATCCTTTTTGGTTAAAAATTCAACAATTTTGTTAAAAAGTCATCCTTTTTTATTGAAAATTCAACTGTTTTGTTGAAAATTTGTCTTTATGGGTAGAAAATTCAAGTTTTTTCGCAGAAAATTTACTTCTTATTCAGAACTCATATTTTGATGTCGAAAAGTAGAAATTGCATCTTTCTTGGATAAACATGCAAGTTTATGGTTTAAAATTCAACAATTTCGTTAAAAAGTCAACTAAAATCTTTTTTTTGATGGAAATTTAACTCTTTTTTTTTAATTTGTGTTTTTAATTTGAAAAATCATATATTTTAGTAAAAATTGCATCTTTCTTGGATTAAAATGCAACTGTTTGTGTTGAAAATACTACAACTTTGTTAAAAAGTCATCCTTTTTAGTCGAAAATTCAACTGTTTTGTTAAAAATTCAATTATTTCGTAGGGAATTTACTTCTCATTCAAAACTCATATTTTAATGTTGAAAAGTCAAACTAAAATCTTTTTTGGATGAAAATTCGAATATTTTTTTTTTTAATTTTTCTGTTTGATTCAAAAATTTATTTGTTTTTAGTGGAAATTTCATCTTTCTTGGATAATAATGCAACTGCTTGGTTAAAAATGAATCTTCTTTGCTTGAGGATTCAATTGTTTTGTTTGAACAACTTTGTTACGGAATGATTTTTTTTAGTTAAAGATTCATATTTTTAGTCGAAAATTCATCTCCTTGGCTGAAAATTTAAATATTTTGTTGATAATTAATTTTTTTGCTGAAAATTCATATTTTTTGGTTGAAAATTCAATTTTTGTGCAGAAAATTCCTCTTTTGGCTTAAGGGTTCAACAATTTATATGCAATTTTTTTCTTTCATGACTGAAAAATCTTTATTTGTTGAAAATTCGTCTTTTTGGTTTTAAAATTCATGTTTTTTAAATGAAATTTGATCTTTTTTGGTTGAAATATCAACTATTACACTTTTTTGTTGAGAATTCATCTTTTTAAGTTGAAAATTCAATTATTTTGTTAAAAAGTCATCTTTTATGGTAGAAAAGTAATTTTTTTGGTTTAAAATAAATAAATCAATTTGAAAATTTTAAATTTCTATCTGAAGTACTTTTTCATTCCGTGCATGAAAGATCCTAAAAATATTACAAGATAAAAATGCTGGTATTTGAATGTTTATGGTTAGGGAAAATAAAAAATTGGTCAAGGAAAATTCAGAGAATTTTGAAAATGAAGTTTCCACCCTGCAAAGAATGTATTATCTTGAATACAACAAATTTTCATTAGTTTAAAGTCCCATATCTTATTATTTCTGGAAACCATAAATTACGTACTGTGAGGGGGGGGGGGATAAATATTTTGTTACGGTTTGTTACAGGGTGCAGGGGAGTCTTGGAGAGGGTCTATAATCCGTTACGTAATTCAAGTACGGTCGGGTGTCTGTCCGTTCTTCGTATTTTTTTCCTAGTAGTAGGAGGAGGAAAAGGAGGAGAAAGTAAGGAGAGGAAAATCAGGGGTGAGGCCGGGAATATCAATAGGCGTGGGGAAGGTAGGGGAGCGGAAGTAGGGAAGTGGAAGTAGGAAACTGGAAGTGAGGAGAGGAAAAGTAGGGTAGGAGAACCAAGTAGGAAAATGAGGGAGGGGAAGTAGAGTAGTCGGAACAAAGTAGGGAAGTGAGGGAGGGAAAGTAGAGTAGGGACGGGGAAGTAGAGTAGAGACGGGTGAGTGATGAGAGGAGCAGAGTAGAGTGACGAGGTAGGGAAGCGACGGAGGTGAGGTAGGGTCGGGACGGGTTACTGATGGGAGAGGAGTAGAGTAGAAGTGAAGAAATAGTGAAGTGAGGGAGGGGAAGTAGAGTAGGGACGGGGAAGGGATGGGAAGTAGAGTAGGGTTGATGAAGTAGGGATGTGAGGGAGGGGAAGTATGATAGGGGCGGGAGAGGGATGGGAAGTAGAGTAGGGTTGACGAAGTAGGAAAGTGAGGGAGAGGAAGTAGAGTAGGGTTGACAAAGTAGGGAAGTGAGGGTGGGGAAGTAGAGTAGGGGTGACAAAGTAGGGATGTAGGGTAACTACGGGGTAGTGATGGGAAACGAGGGGAAGTATCGTAGGGATGGGAGAAAGATGGGAGGGGAAAGAGAGGAAAAGTAGAGTTGTGGTGAAGAAGTAGGGAAGTAAGATAGGAATAACGAAGTAGGAAAGTGAGGAGGGGGAGTACAGGATGGGATAAGATAAGATCGGACAGGGATGGAGGGGGAGTAATAGTGCTCGGTGGAGATTTGAACGTCTTATTTAACGTCCGCATAGGCTACGAAACCCTTTTTGTAGGCGCATGGCGCCCCCTAGTTTGACTTATTTTGAAATAAAAGGCTTGAATACTTACATGGAGGAACTGTGGAGCGACATAGTGTCAGATTCGGAGCGAGCATCGCTACTCACACTCTGCAGTTCGGAATCATATCTGGAGACTGGGTTGTATGAGCAATATTGAGCGTGCGTTCTGGTCACATGGTAGGGATTAACTCCAGGTTGTAAGTAAATGCTACGCAATCGCCACGAAAACGCCAAACGAACAAACAAAAATTAAAAATCAAAAAGAGAGGAAGGTGAAGAATGAATTTCTTTAAAAGAATAAAAAAGCAGTAAATCAAAATTAACTTGCAGGAATAGAAGTGATGACAAGTTACAAGCGGGGAAGGAGTACAAAGATAAAATAAAGAAAATAAAATAAATTTTAGCAACTCATGTAAGAGGTCATCCAGAAATTATGTAAGGTGTTTTTCTGAAACCTTTAAACCCCCCTCAACCCATGTAAGTTAAGCATTTTATTATTTGGTTGAAAATTCACAAATTTTGTTAAAGTTATTCTTTTTGATTAAAAATTCAACTGTTTTGTTGAAAATTTGTCTCTTTGGTTGAAAATTTAACTATATCGTTACAAAATTTAGCTATTTGGTTGACAATAAACTTTTTTTGTTGAAAATTTATATTATTTTTTTGGTCTAAAAATTCATCTGTTTGTTGAAAATTCGTCTTTTTGTTTTCAAAATTTATCTCTTATCGTAGAATTTTTATCTTTTATGGTGAAAGGTGCAACTGTTTTGTTGAAAAAATCGGTTTCGTTTGAGAATTCAACTATTTTGTTAAAAATTCGTATTTTCTGGTTGAAATATCAACTACATATTACATGTTTTGTTGAGAATTCATCTTTTTTTGTTGAAAAATCGTCTACTTAGTAGAAAATGGAACCACTTTGTTGAAAAAATAATTTTTTTGGTTGAGATTCATCATTTTATTTTTCAAATTTTTTTGATTGAAAACTGAACTATTTTGTTGAAAATTCGTTTTTTGTTGTAGTTAGAATATAAATAATTGAAATGAAAATATAACTATTCAATTTGTTGTTAAAAATTTATATTTTTAATTGAAAATTCATTTTTGTCTTGAAAATTAATCTTTTTGTTTGAAAATGTATCTTTTTGCTTGAAAATTCATTTCTTTGGTTTAAAACATTTGTTTTGATGAAATTTCGTTTTCTTTTATTCAAAATTAAATTTTCAACTGAAACTTAAACTATTATATTTTTTGTTGCAATTTTATCTTTTTTAGTTGAAAATTCCACTATTTTCTTGGAAGTTAAACTTTCAACTTAAAATTTAACTGTTCCATTTTTAAAAGTTTCTTGAAAATTCGTCTTTCGGTGGATAAGTAATCTCATTAGTTGAAATTTATCTTTTTGGTTGAAAATTAATTTCTTTGGTTCAAAATGTAACTATTTTGTTGAAAATTCGTTTTTTTTTGTTGACATTTTTTAAAAATTGTAATATTATGTATTGTATTATTGTTTAAAAATTCATCTCTCTGGTTGAAAATTTAACTATTTTATTAAAAATGCATTTTTTTTAGAAGATTCATCATTTCAGTTGAAATTTCGATCATTTTGGTAGAAAATCCATATTTTTGGGTTGAAAATTCAACTTTTTTGTACAACATTATTTTGTTTTTTTTCCTATAAAATTCCACAATTTTGTTTGAAGTAAACTTTTTTGTTCAAAATTCATGTTTTTAGATTGAAAACTCCACTGTTTTATAGAAAATTCGTCATTTTACTTTAAAAATTCAATATTTTGGATGCATTTTTTTTCTTTATGGACTGAAAAATCTTCCTTGGTTAAAAAATGTAACTCTTTTGCTGAAAATTCCTCTTTTGGTTTGAAAATTAATCAGTTTGGATTGAGGATTCAACTAATTTATTGGAAATTCGTATTTTTTGGTTTAATTCAACTGCTTTTTATTGAAAATTCAAATATTTTTGGTGGAAATATCAACTATGACACTTTTTGTTAAGAATTCATTTTTTTCGTTAAAGATTCATCTCTTTGGTTAAAAATTTTAATATTATATTAAAAATGAATTTTTTATTCGAAAATTCATCATTTTAGTTGAAAATTCATCACTTTGGTTGAAAACTTAACTCTTGTGTTGAAAATTTCTTTTTTTAATTTTATTAATTTTTTAAACTAAAAATGTTACTATTCCACTCTTGCTTAAAAACTTATCTTTTTTATTTGATAATTCATTCACTTTTTTTGAAAACTCGTCTTCTTGAGGTTGAAAATTCAACTTTTTTAATTGAATTGAACTGTTTTTTATGTAACATTTAACTATTTCATTTTTGGTTGAAAATTCAACTATTAGCTTTAAAATTCATGTGTTTTTGTGAAAATTCGTCCTTTTTTGTACAAAATGAATGTTTTGGTTAAAAATTCCACTATTAGATTAAAATTTTTATTATTTTGTTGAAAATTCACCTTTTTGTTGAAAATTTGTCTTTTTGGGTTGAAAATTGCACTATTTTGTTCGAAAATTCAACTGCTTGGTCAAAAATTAACTTTTTTGTTAAAAATTCATATTTTCGGGTTGATAATTCAATTATTTCCGTAGAAAACTCGTCTTTTTGACTTAAAAAATCATCAATTTTGTTGCATTTTTTTTCGTTCTAGACTGAAAAATCTTTCTTGGTTGAAAATCCCTCTTTTCGCTTGAAAATTAAACAGGTTTGGTTGAGGATTCAACAAATTTGTTGAAATTTCGTATTTTTTGATTTAATTCAACTGTTTTTTATTGAGAATTCAATTTTTTTGTTTGAAAATATCAACTATTACACTTTTTGTTAAAAATTTATTTTTTTGTTCGAAGATTCATGTATTTTGCTGAAAATACATCTTTCTTGGTAGAAAATTAATCTTCTTGGTTAAAGTTCATCTTTTCGGAACAAAAATCAATTATCCAGTTAAAAATTAATCTATTCTGTTGATAATGCAAGCCTGAAAATGATCTTACGTAATTTCTGAATGACTCCTAACTCCTTCAATCTAATATCAGCGGTAAAACGACATTCACTGCAAATGAATTCTAGTAGATAACGAATATGAAAAACATACCCAGCAAAAGCCTCCGGTCTGCGTTTGACGTCAAAAGCTCTCATGTCTTGGGACGATTTAAGCGTGTCCTTCGTCAGTTTTACTTCTCCACTCAACATCTTCACTGATGCTAGCCTGGTGAGATGAGGACTTTGCAAAGGGCTGTTACACTCGATGTCTTCATAAACTGTCGACAAACTAGGCCCGCAAGCGAGGGACATTTCGCGGCTTGATCCTGGACTAGGACATTCACCGGAATTTGGATTCTGGCAGGATTGAACATACTGAATGTACGTGTCGGACTTGAGAAAATTCGGATATGTCGTCTCGTTAATGAGGTGTTCGACCTCCTGTTGCGCTGCATCAAACACCTGTTTATCGACTAGACCCTCCTTCACTCTGCGGTTCGCCTCCTTCCGCACTTCCTCCGGTATTTGTAGCTGCGATTTGACGAAAAACCTACAAAAAATGGTCGATATTTTAATTTTTCTCTCCTGGACTTGATGGATTGTCTAAATCAGATTCTTTAAATATTGTCTAGACTTTTGGGACCGTACGTAAATTACGTAACAGTAATTGTATAGAAGTCAGGAAAAAGTCAGGGATTTAGAAAAAAGAACTCTTGCAAAAGTCAGAGAATTTCTATAACTTTAAATAACTGTCAAGCAGAATAAATTTGAAATATTTCAATTTTAATTTGAAATTCTTTTATTACGTTTATAAAAGATTCTAAGTTAAAAATGTTACAAGTTTCAGATTTTGGTATTTAATTATTAATGGTCAGGGGAAATGAAAAATTAGGAATTTTTAAAATTAACTTTTGCGGTAACCCTGAAATAATATTCTTGTGAGTAATTTACTTGCCTTGTATTTATATTTAAATTACTTTTTTTTTGCAAATTCTTTCTCCTGAAGATTATCTTTTTAGCTACAAAATTTATTATTTGTTTGAAAATTTAACAGTTTTGTTGAAAAGTCATTCTTTTTGGTTGAAAATTTCGTAGAAAATTAACTTCTTGTTTAAAACTCATATTTTAATGTTGAATAGTCGAACTAAAATCTTTTTTTGATGAAAATTCAAATTTTTTAAAAATTCATCTGTTTTAGTAGGAATTTTATCTTTCTTGAATAAAAATGTAACTTGGTTAAAAAAAAAATTAAATTAAATTTGTTAAATTTGTTAAGTTAAATTTGGTTAAAGATCCAAAAAGTTTGTTAAAAAGTCATCCTTTTTGTTTAAAAATTCAACTGTTATGTTGAAAATTCGTCTTTTTGGGTTGAAAAATCAAGTATCTTCGTAGAAAATTGACTTCTTGTTTAAAACTCATATTTTAATGTTGGATAGTAAAACTAAAATCTTTTTTTGGATGAGAACTCAAATTTTTTTTTAATTTGATTTTTTGATTTGAAAATTCCTCTGTTTTAGTAGAAATTTCACTCTTCTTTGATAAAAATGCAACTATTTGGTTGAAGATTCAATAATTTTGTTAAAAAGTCATTCTTTTTGGTTAAAAATGCAACTGTTTTGTTGAAAATTCATGTATCTTCGAAGAAAATTTACTTTTTATTTAAAACTCATATTTAAAAGTTGAAAAGTCAAATTAAAATATTTTTTGGATGAAAATTCAATCTTTTTCAAATTTGAAAATTAATCTTGTTTGCTTGAGGATTCAACTATTTTATTTTAAAATTTTGGTCAAACGACTTTGTTGAGAAATCACTTTTTCGTTGAAGATTCATTATTTTTAGTTAAAAATTCATCCCTTTGGTTGAAAGTTGAACTATTTTGTTGAAAATTGATCTTTTTTAACTGAAAATTCAACTGCGTGGGTACAATCTGAACTACTTTGTTGAAATTTTTTTTTTTAAGAAGGCTTATCTCTTTGGTTGAAAATTGACCTACTTTTGTTGAAAATTAATTTTTTTGCTGAAAATTCATATTTTCTGATTAAAAATTCAATTTTTACATAGGAAACTCGTATTTTGGCTTGATGGTTCAACAGTTTAGGTAAACATTTTTCTTCATGACTGAAAAATCTTTATTTGTTAACAATTCGTCTTTGAGATTTTAAAATTCATTTTTTAAACGAAATTTCATGATTTTAGGTTGCAAATTCAATGATTTTGTGGATAACTCAATTATTTTGTTGAAAATTCCAGTATTTTGTTGAAAATTTAAATATTTTGTTCAAAATGCAAGTATTTTGTTAAAAAATCATGTTATATGGTAGAAAAGTCATTTTTTTGTTCAAAATAAATAAATAAATTAAAAAATTTTTAATTTGTATCTGAAATATTTTTTTATTCCGTTTATAAAAGAACTTGAGTTAAAAATATTACTAGAATAAAATGCTGGTATTTGAATGTTAAATTTGCACAAATGGAATTAATTGTTAAAACTATTCATTTTTTAAAGTTATAAGGCACACAAAAAATGAAAAAATTTTAAACCCTCTGAAATTGTTTTACACTTTCATACCCCTTGAAATTGTTGAAATCTGAAGAAATGTCTTGAAATAACATTTAATTTATTCCCTAAAGTTCTTTATAAATTCGTTAAAATCCCTTGAAATCTTCAGAAATCGTACAAATCCATTAAAATAATTTCTTTCAAATTCCATGAATATAAATTAAATTAAAATTATTCATTAAATTTCTCTTCAAAACCCGTTTAAATTTAACTTGCGTGATTTTTATTTTCTAATATTAAAAAGATAAAGTTCTAAAACTTTTTGAAACGAGTTAAATAATTTAAGAAATGATTAATTCCAGTTAGTAAGATACGTTTGAAAAAACTCTTAGTTCCGTAATGTTAATATTTTCACGGATGCCAATATTTTTTAATAAAATACTTAATTACGAACATTTTCAAATTAAAACCTGAGGAATAAAACAATTTAAAAATCTTTTAATTTTTTAAGATTTAAACAAAAAATATTTTTTGGTTTTATTTTGGTCTCAAAGGAAAGATTTAGTTAGTTTGATTTAGGAAAAAGTAAGATAAAGAAGTTTTTTTTTAATTTTGATAAATATTTACATTAATTAAATATTTATTTATTTATTAATTTTTGAAAATGGTTTAAATTCTAGAACTGTTATACAAAATTATTTTTGCTACATTTTGAAAATTTTGAAAATCCTATAACAATATATATATATTTTTTATTTGGAAATTGTATTATTATGTTCAAAATAGAAATATTTAAATGAAAATTTAACAATATTGTTAAAAAGTCATACTTCTTGATTGCAAAATTCAACTGTTTTGTTGAAAATTCTTGTTCTTGGCTTGAATATTCAACAATTTCATTGAAATTTTGTTTCTTTCTTGGCTAACAAATTTTTTTATTGCAAATTCAACTATTTTGTTGAACATTGATCTTTTTGGTTTAAAAATTTATTTATTTCTGTAGAAATTTAATCTTTTTTGGTTAAAAATGCTACTGCCCGGTTAAAAACTAATATGTTTCGGTTGAAAATTAACTTTTTGTATGAAAATTCAGATTTTTGGGTTGCAAATTCAACTGCTTTGTACAAAATTCGTATTTGCGGCTCGAAAATTAAAAAAAAAATGGTAGAAAATTAAACTATTTGGTTACAAATTTATGTATTTTATTGATAATTAGCCTTTTGTGGTAGAAAATTTAACTATTTTGTTAAAGATTAATGTCTTTTGTTGAAAGTTCGTTATTTTTTGTGTAGAATTCATATGTTTTGGTATAAAATCGATTTTTATGGTTATAAATGCAACTGTATAGTTGAAAATTAATCTGTTTTAGTTGAGGATTCAAGTATTTTATTAAAAAATACATCTTTCTGGTTACATTAGTGAAAATTAGTATTTTCAGGTTGAAAATTCAACTATTTTGTACAACATTCATCTATTTGGCTTGAAAATTGGAAATTTACCTATTACATTTTTGGTCAAAAATACATATTTTCTAGTTTAAAAATTCAACTGTTTAGTTGTCAATTATTTGGTAGAAAAAAATGTATTTTCTGTATGGTTGAAAATTAATCTGTTTTAGTTGACGATTCCAGTATTTTGTTGAAAATTCGTCTTTTTTTATTTAAATATCAGCTATTATATTTTTTTGGTGAAAATTAGTATTTTCAGGTAAAAAATTCGTTTACTTTTGATTGAAAATTACTTTTTTTTAAATAAAAATTTAACTAATCCATTTTTAATTAAAAATTGATCTTTTCCACTTTAAAAACTCAACTACTTAGTTGAAAATTTATATAATTTCTTGAGAATTCATGTTCTTTGGTAGAAAATTATTATTCTTAGTCGAAAATTCATCTTTTTGGTTGAAAGTTTACCTATTAAGTTGAAAATTCAGCTGTTTTGTTAACAGCTCATCTTTTCGGCTTGAAAATTCAACATTTTTTAAAGAAAAGTAAAGAAACAGTGTCATCAGCAGACAACTGTGAAAAAATAGTGTCTTTAGTGTCATTTTTTTTTCTTGAAATAGTAGCGTGGTCCAAAAAAATTATTTTTCTGATTTTTTAAAGTCTCACCCCCTCATTTCGTGTTTTTTTGTGAAAAAAAATTTTGCTAATTTAAAAAAATTGTTTAAAAATGTTTAGAGGTAGGGCACGACTTTTAAGTACCTCAAAGTGTTAAAAATTCAGCAAGTCCTTGAATTTTAAAAAGATTCGTAAAAATTTTACAACCTAAAAAAATGTTTAAAAAATTCAATTTACACCCAACTTTGCCAAAACTCACCCCTTAAGACACTAAAAAGTAATTTTTAAGTGTCTTTTCTGAATTTTATTAAAGTAAAATGAAAATTTAAGTGGAAAATTATATTAAAAAATTTATTATACAAATATGAAAAATAGTCCCCTTAAAATAAACATTTTTCCCCTTTTCATTTCCCAAAAATTCATAAAAAATTACATTTTCTTTCTTTAAAACTTTTTCATTCAATATACATATATTATATATATTCATATATTTTCAATAAATATTATATTGAAAGAAAAAGTTTTAAAGAAAGAAAATGTAATTTTTTATGGATTATTAAGGGTGAAATGGGGAAAAAAGTTTATTTTATGGGCACTATTTTTCATATTTGTATAATAAAATTTTCTATATAATTTGCCACTTAAATTTTCATTTTACTTTCATAAAATTCAGAAAAGACAGTTAAAAATTACTTTTTAGTGTCTCAAGGGGTGAGTTTTAGCAAAGTTGGGGGTAAATTGAATTTTTTTTAAATTTTATCAGGCTTCGTACTGCTCACATGGTAGTTTTACATCATCGTTGTAAATTTTTTATGATTCTTTTTCAAATTCAAGGACTTACTGAAGTTTTAACACTTTGGGGCCTACCTCTAAACATTTTTTTAAAAATCTCAAAAAATTAGGAAAATTTTTTTTCACCAAAAGACACGAAATGAGGGGGTGAGACTTGAAAAAATCAGAAAAATAATTTTTTTGGACCACCCTATAGTGTCAAATAGTATCAATAGTGGTGGTGATTCCAAGCCCTGGACTTTGGGACTGCAAAATATTCTCACCTGCCATGAATAAGCTTGATCAATTCATATATTTGTTTGGAATCTCGTTGCCTTTTGAGGCCTTCGCAGGCGAACCAGAAATTGAGGGGATTCACGTGTGGCCTCCCTTCCTGGTCCAAATACTTCCTGAAAAGCTCAAGACCCTCGGGATCGTGTAGAAGGTTGTGGAGATTTTTGGCCCATCGAAGACAGGCCGGAGGTGATTCTCTCCCCATAGTGGTCGTTCCACAGGAACCTTCTGGTTCAAATCCCAAAGGTGCAGAAGCATCATAAGGATTTGAGAAGGATGGACGGACAAGAGACGAACGTCTAGGTGTTAAAGCTGGACTCTGAGGATAACATGCACTCGTGAACTTTTCCGTTTCTCCTCCTAAAAAACAACACAAATATTATTAGAAACATATTTTCATTGCCCAATTATAAAACTAAAATTAATATTAAAATAGCCACTTCGGCATTCATAAAATTCTAATTTAATTTTAATTTTCATCGGCTTTCAGTAATCTGTAACTATTCTTTAAATATAAGATTTTATCCCAGCAGGAACTGGAAGCAAAGAAAGAAATAATTAAGTTCATTTCGGATTATCAATCGTTCAAATTAAAGACATTTTAGAATGTAAATCATAAAAATTACACAATTTGTAATTGTAAAGATAATTTAACATTTTTAATTTAAATAATTAAAAACTCGACACTTAAAGATTTACAATTCGAAGTTCTACAATTTTTTAGAGTCACAAATGAAGACTGTTCAATTTCAAAAATTCAAGAATAAAAATTATTAAATTTTGATGATTTTGAAGATCAAAAGTCAAGCTTTCAATTCTACATCTTCCAAATTCAAGAAATTTCAAAATTAAAATAAATATTAAATCACCAAATGTACAGAATTTTCAATTGTAAAACTTTGCATCTCCAGAATTTTTAAATGTCAAATGTCAAAATTAAATACTTTTCAATTTTAAATATTTAAAATTCAAAGTTCTGACATTTTGAAGATTAAAAATTAAAAATTTTTGATTTTTGAAAATATATAATTGCAAATTATTCAATTTTGAAGATTTAAATCTTGAAGGTATATAATTTTGAACTTTTTTTGAAATAGTTCAATTTTGAAGATTTACAATTGAAAACTCTTAAATTTTAAAAATGTATAAATAAAAATTCTTAAATTTGGATGATTTTGGAAATCAAAAATAAATTTTTCAGTCCTAAATTTGCAAATTCAAGAAATTTTAAATGTAATTCATCAAATTTAGAGAATTTTCGATTTTAAAACTTAAAATTTGCCTAATTTTTTAGTGTAAATTTCCCAACATAAAAACTCTGAAATTCTAAAGTTTTATAATTCAAAGTTTTACCATTCTAGAGCTACAAATGAAAACTCTTCAATTTAAAAGATGTATAAATGAACATTCTTTTTTGATAATTTTGAAGATTAAAAGTTAAATTTTAAATTCTAAATCTTCCAAATTAAAGAAATTTCCAAAGTTAATCATCAAAATCACAGCGTTTAAAATTATAAAACTTAAAACTAGCACAATTTTTAATTTTTTTAATTAAAAACTTCAATTTTAAAAACTTACAAATTCAAATTTTACAATTTTAAAAAGTTGAAGTTGAAAACTCTTCAATTTCAAAGATGCAAGAATAAAAATTCTAGATCTTCTAAATTCAAGAAATTTCAAACGTAAAATAAATATTAAATCATCAAATTTACAGAATTTTCCACGGTCAAACTTTAAATCTCCAGAATTTTTAATTGTAAAATGTCAAAATTAAAAACTCTTCAATTTTAAATAAATAAAATTCAATATTCTGCAATTTTGAATATTTACAATTTAAATATTGAAAATGATTGAATTTTGAAAATATAGAATTGCAAACTGTTAAATTTTGAATATTTATATTTTGAAGGTATGTAATTTTGAAATTTTGTGAAACAGTTCAATTTTGAAGATTTAAAATTCTATAATTTTGCATAGTTACAATTAAAAACTCTTCAATTTTAGAAATGTATAAATAAAAATTCTTAAATTTTGATGGTTTTGGAAATCAAAAATCAAGTTTTCGATTTTAAATCTTCCAAATTGAAGAAATTTTAAATGTAAATCATCAAATTTAGAGAATTTTCCATTGTAAAACTTAAAACTTGTAATCATAAAAATTTTTAATTGTCAAAATTAAAAACTCTTCAATTTTAAAGATTTAACATTCAAAGTTCTGCAATTTTGAAGAGTTACAACTGAAAATTCTTGAATTTTGAAAACAGAATTGTAAATTATTCAATTTTCATGCTTTATATATTGAAGGTAAGTAATTTTGAACTTTTTTTTAGAATAGTTCAATTTCTGAACATTTACAATTGACAATTCTTAAATTTTAAAGATGTATAAATAAAAATTCCTAAATTTTGATGATTTTGAAAATCAAAAGACAAGTTTTCAATTATAAATTTTCCAAATTGAAAAAAATTTCGAATGTAAAGCATCAAAGTTACAGAATTTTGAATTGTAAAACATAAAACTAGCATATTTTTTAATTGTAAATTTGCAAAAACATTAATTTTAAAAATGTAAAATTCAAAGTTCTAAATTTTTTTAGAGTTATAAATGAAAATTCTTCAATTTTAAAGTTGTATAAATAAAACCTCTAAAATTTTGATGATTTTGAAGATCCAAGGTCAACTTTTCAATCCTAAATCTTCCAAATTCCAGAAAATTCCAATTTCAATCATCAAATTTACAGAATTTTCGATTGTAAACTTTAAAACTGTGCATAAATAATAATTCTTAAATTTTGAAAATCAATAGTCGATTTTTCAATTGTAAATCTTGGAAATTGCAGAAATTTAGAATTTTAAACTGTAAGACTTAAAACATCAAATAATTTTAAATTGTAAACTGTCAAAATTAAAAACTCTTCAATTTTAAAGACTTAAAATTCAAAGTTCTGCAGTTCTGAAGAATTACAATTGAAAATTCTTGAATTTTGAAAATATAAAATTGGAAATAATTCAATTTTCAATATTTATATTTTCAAGGTATGTAATTTTGAACGTTTTTTTTTTTGATGAGTTCAATTATGAAGAATTACAATTTTTTAATTTTAACGCTTTTCAATTTAAAATTCTATAATTTTGAATATTTCCAATTAACGACTCTTCAATATTGAATGTGTATAATAGAAAATGATGCAATTTTGAATGCCTTTTTTGATAATTATTATTAATAAATTGATCACCCAGGAAAAAAGAATCGATTGAATAAACATTTATTTGAATCGGAGAATTTAAGAATCCCGATTCACATAATTTCAGACGGTCCATACAGCCCCCGCCGATTCAGGTAATTCTCGTTGAATTATTCTTCAGTTTATTATTTATTTTTTTAATCAGACGATGAATTTTTTATTTTTTAAACACTCAGCCGATAAATGGTATTAAAATTTAAAAAAAAATTTTTCCCTTGAGGGGGGAAAATATATAAAAAATTAAAATAAAAAATCATCTAGGCTCACCGGGTACAGGTGGCCTGGGACACTTTTCATTGAAGCTGCGAGCTTCACACTGACGAGGTCCACTCATCCTATCTGTCGCGATTTTCGCGTACTTCTTCTCTGTCTACGGTGAACTTCAATTCACGACGCCGCCTACAAGACATGGCTGGTCCAAACCTGAAACAAAAATAATGCTTACCATTAAAAATCTGTTGGGAAAAACATACCTAATATAAAAATTTTCAAAGAAACCAAAATTGTACGAAAAAAAACTTAAATTAACAGACTTTACAGCTTAGGATGCTATCAAACAAGGGGAAATAAAACGCTTAAGATTTTCAAGTCGAAATATATTGCATTTTCAACAAAATAGTTGAATTTTCAAACAAATAGTTAAAGTTTCAACAAACATCAAATAATTATGAACCAAAATTTACATCAAAACAATTATCAAACAGTTGCATTTTCATTTAAATACTTGAACGTTTAAGATGACTTTTTAACAAAATAGTTTATTTTGAACAAAGTAATTAAATTTTTAACAAAATGGTTGAATTTTCAACCTACAACGATGAATTTTCAAATAGTTCAATTTTCAACGACAAAATTTAATTATCAACCAAACTTTTGCACTTTTCAGCAAATAAATGCACTTTTAAACAAAAGGGAAAAATTATTTAACAAAGTAGTTAAATTTTAAATCGAATAGTTTAATTTTAAACCTACCAAAATGAATTGCCAATCCAAAAGGACGAATTTTCAACTAAAATTATAAATCTTCAACAGCAAAATGAATTTTCAATCGAAAAAGATAAGTTCTCAACGAAAAATTTAATAGTTGATATTTCAACCAGAACAGATTTTAATTTTAAATCAAAAACAGTGAAATTAAATAAAAATATGAATTCTCAACAAAAAATGAAATAATAAATTATATTTCAACAAAAAAAAGATTCTAATTTTAAATAAAAAAACAGTTGAATTCGAAAAAGACGAATTTTCAATAAAATAGTTAAATCCTAAACCAAAACAGATTAGTTTTTTAATAAACAGTTGCTCTTTTAAAAAAAGATAAGATTTCCACCAAAAGAGTCGAATTATCAAATCAAAGACACAATTTCAATAAAAAAGTAAAAACTTCAACCCAAAAATATGAATTTTCAACAACAAAGTTAACTTGCAACCAAACTGTTGAATTTTCAAGCCAAAAAGATGAATTTTCTACAAAAAAGTTGAATTTTAAACCAAAAAGTTCATTTTCAACCAAAAAGTAGAATTATTAACCAAAAGAAGAGATGAATTCTGAACCAAAATATAATTGTAAATTTATAAATTAAAAATAATTAGTTTTCAATCAAAAATATTTTCGATTTTTATTGGATTCTCTTAATTGAGTTCGCATTTAAGTCAAAAACGAGAAAAAAGGGAAGTTTCCTTAAAACAGGCGAGCAAGAAGAATCCTTTAAAAAAGGGGAATTCATTGAAATGTTTGGTTGAGATCCATTACAATTTTGTCAGAAAAGAACTTTCTTAATTAACAAAATTTTCGAAAAAATGAAAATTTTATCAACAAAAAATTAAATAAACAATAATTATTGTTAACAAATGTTCTTTGTTAAGAAAGAACTAGAACTGTAGAAAACTAAAGTGGGGAAACAAAAGCTTGGGGTTTCAATGGTATTGATTTCATCGAAGGAGTTCCTCGATGCGCCCCCTGAACCAGGGTTCGAGCAGCCAAACAAAAAGCTTTCATACATTGAACTTTGACAAAGAATATATTCTTAAAATATTATTCAATTATTATAAATATTTCATAAGAAATACAAATCAAGTTTCTGTAATCATAACATTTTTTTATTTTTTCAACCAATTTTTTTTTATTAAATTTTTTTTTATTAAATTTTTTTAAAATTAAATCAATTTTTTTGTTTTAGAATTTGAAACCAATTGTTAAACATGATTTAAAATTTAAATAAAGCACGGAAATAACACCTAATTAAAAAAACTGCAGGTGACAATGTCAACTGTTCATTAGTTGCACTAAAAACCTCTAAAAAAAAATATTTCTCAGAAAAAAAATTTCAAAAAAATCAACATTTAAAAAAAGTTAAATAAACAATAATTATTGTTAACAAAGGTTCGTTACCATCAAACAATGCCATAACTATTAAGAAGTAAAGGGAGGAAACAAAAGTATGGAGTTTGAACGGTATTGATTTCATCGAAGGAGTTCCTCGATGTGCCTTGAACCAGGATTTGAGCACTGAACAAAAGGCTTTCAGCCCCAGAGTTTCAGATCGATGGAGCCAAAGGCTGAGTCATATGCCAATTAGGCATGGAAGGGAGCTTTTTTAACATGAGTATCATCGAGGTGGAGGGACTAGACCAAGAAACCATACTCCAGGTAGTGCAAACTGCGCATCGAGTCGCTTCGATGAAAGTTTTCATCAGTCTGCGCAAGAAGCTTTGTGTGGTATTGATCGACCAAAAATTATGACACAATCTTTAGAATCCTACTGGGGGCTAAAAAAGTGGCCCCCTTTAATATGATGAGTGAAAAGAACTTCCATAAGGCGGAAAAATATTAATAGACTTGCATGGGCAGTACAGGCCCTTTGAACAGCCTTCGAAGACCTCAAAGGCCCTCGAAGGCACCGTGACCTTTGTTATGAGATGCTATAGAAATATTATGCCTCTGGGGGTCGTATTAATTCACATATTAATTTGTAAATAAAGACTGGTTTATCCATATAACAAAAATTAACTTTACCTGAAAAACAAAAAATTTCAGAAAAATTAGTGAATATTTTTTTTTCTGATTTTAATTGTAAATTTGAAATTAATTTTAATTATTGTTTTTTATTTGATAGTTTATAACAGTTTTTATTTACTTTAGATAGTTTGAGATGTCAAAATAAAAAAAAATCTTTGATGACATTTTTTGAGTGTTCAAAGAAACTTTTGTTCGATGAACCTAAGTGGTTAAACACTGAAAAAATTCGTTTTTTTCATATATAAACACACACACACACATGGGTAGTAGTATAGAAGACTAAGCTGGAAATTTGAACCAAGAAATTAAATCGAGGCTAAAAGAGGGATAGGTTGAAAGAGAAAGAAATATGAAATGAAAAGCTGTCATAACGAATCATCGTGCCTGGTTGCATTCATACCTGAGGAGGGATGAAGTGTGTACATACCATTTTAGAGTGAACCCTTAGAAGACTAGACCAAATGCCCTGAGGTCGAATATCTATTACAGGCTTGAATTGAATAGAGATATTAGCCAAAAAGAATTAATTGAACAGTTGTTTTGTCGACTTTGAACAAAAATTGACGTTACGATACTTGAGCTGAACGATTCGAACTGAGTCGAGGCAACGTCCTGACCAGGACTGAAGCTGGATTGTCAGGGGAGGAACCTCGAAAGAGGGGAGGATTTACAATCCTGAGCAGTTGTAGCTAGCAGCAAGCACTGATTCGTACTATGAGTACCCTGTCTGGATTGTTCAGTCTTCATCGAAGAGTATAATGGGGCCTCGGCTTCGAAGGATATTTCATCAAACAAACAATGGTCTAGATTATTTCCACTTTTTGACTTTGATAACTGATCT
>CAKNYM010050533.1:166325-177440 GCA_932195095.1 Andricus curvator | reverse complement strand
GTATAACATTTAGAATTATAAATAAACAATCTTTTTTAATTTTTCAACAAAAAATGAAAAATTTTTTCTGAAAGTGGTCAGAAATTTTTCAGAATTCATTCAGATGTCAGGTTTTTTAGGTTTAAAATTTTTAAGAATAAAAATACTTTTTAAAAGAGGTGAATTTACTTTAAAATACTAAAATCTGGTGAAAAATTTGAAACGGGGATGAGCAGGAAGTACCCTAACCGTATTTTTCAGGCTTCATCGAAGAGCATAATGGGGCTTGGGCCTCGAAGGATTTTTCATTGAACAAACAATGGTCTAGATTATTTCCACTTTTTGACTTGGATAATTGGTCCAATGACTTAGATAATTATCATTATATTTTTTATAACAATAACAATTATAAATAAAAAAAAAATATTCGCTATTCAAACAAAAAAAATGAAAAAGTTTTTGTGGTCCGAAAAACTTCAGCATTTAGCCAGATGATGTAAGATTGTTTCAATGTTTAAAATTTTTGAGAATGAAAATATTTTCAAATTGGGTGAATTTACTTTAAAAAGATTCAAATGTAGTAAAAAATCTGAAATTGGGATGAGCAGGAAGTGCCCCTTGAAGATTGTTCAGGCTTCATTGAAGAGTATAATGGGGCTTGGGCCTCGAAGGATATTTCATTGAACAAACAATGGTCTAGATTCTTTCCCCTTTTTGACTTGAATAACTGATCTAACGACTTAGATCGTTAGTATTATTTTTTCATAACATTTAAAATTATAAATAAACAAAAATTAATAATTTTTTTTTGAAATAAATTAAAAAAGTTGTGTGACAAGTGGTCAGAAAAAATTCAGCATTTATTCAGATAATGTAAAATTGTTGCAATGTTTTAGATTTTTGAGAAAGAAAATATACTTAAAAGGGGTTTATTTACCTAAAAAGATTTATATGTAGTAAAAAATCCAAAAGGGAGATGTGCAGGATGTACCCTGTCAGGATTATTCAGGTTTCATCGAAGAGTATAATGGGGCTGGGGCCTCAAAGGATATTTCAGTGAACAATGGTCTAGATTCTTTCCACTTTTTGACTTGCTTATTAGATCTAATCACTTAGTATTATTATATTTTTAATAACAATTACACTTATAAATAAACAAAAAAATTATTTTTATGTTTTGAAAAAAAATGAAAAAGTGGAAATTGAATTTCGGTCTTCAACAATGAATATAATGGGGCTCCGTATTATTTCCACTTTTTTGACTTTGATACTTGATATAATGACTCAGATCATTAGTATTTTTTGAAATAAAAATTTCAATTATAAATAAACAAAAATTTTGCTTTGATAAGTGGTCAGCAAAAATAATCTTTTATTAAGTTTCAAGATTGTTGCAATAATCTTTTTTTGGAGACTGAAAATATTTGTAAAAGGAGTGATTGTAACTAAAAAAAAAATTTAATCTGAAACGGGGAAGTAATACTTTTGTGAAATATTTCGTATTTATTATTCATGATTAAAAATATATAACATTTAAATTGCATTTAAAAACTATTTAAATTAACATTTATTTTTGAATCCAACTAAAACTTTGCCATTTAATTTCGACTTAAATTTATAATTATGTAATATATTTATTACAAAATTTTAATATCAAGATTAAAAAACCTTAATATTTAATTTTAATAATAGAATTACAATCAAAGATATAATTTAAGGATAATGGGAGTATTTATAAAGAAAATAATGTATCTGACAACGTGGGTCTTCATGAATCTTATGCCTTTATTTTCATTATTTTATTAAAATACTATTTTTCCATTGATACTGTAAAAAACTGATCAAAATTACTAATTTTTGATCGAAAACAATAAAAGTATGAAAACGAGTATTTCAAATTTGCCGCCAAAGCGGCCATTGTGTATGAACTTGGGGCCAATCAGAGCACGAGTTTACTGTTTATGAAGGTCCAGTTCGTAACCCTCAAAACTGTCAAATTTTCAGCATAAGAAATTAATAAGAATTAGTTCCTTCTCTTTAAAAAAAGTTACTGCATTATATAGAAGATTAAATCATCTCTGAAATACAAAAATCGACAAAAAGATTCAGTAAAGTGAAGCCTGTCATTTTTTCTTCGGAAAAACTTGTGTTTTGTAGGTTATGTTATCTGTCACTTTCTGCGTGACATTCATTCCGATGGCGCCGCAGCCGAAAACAAGGCGGGAAATTTGAAAATTCGAAATACCAGAATGTCAGATTCGAATTTTGAAAACAACTTTTAAGAGGTATTATAATAAATTAAAAATGTTCTACTTGGAATAAAAATGTTATGAAATATTTTTTACTTAGCTTACTCAATAATCCCTTTTAATAAGAAAAATCACGGAAAAAATTGTGTGAATTGAAACATTCAATTAATTGTCCAATGAATTATTGCAAATTATTTATGTTAGTGTCTTTCGCTGGAAATTCGTATTAAAAAATAAATAAATATGAAATCATAAAGTTTCTAAAATGATTTAAAATCTCTAAAAATTGTAGGTTCTGTCAGTTTTTACACCGTTAGCTTTTTTAAAGAAAAATCATCAACATTCCCAATTTTCAACAATTTTAGGTTATGCTAGCGTTTTACACCGTAAATGGGTATTTTTAATAAGAAATTATTAGATTTCAAAGATTAATTTTTTTTTCAATAATTTACGTTTTTCGGGTTTGTTAGCATTTTTTTTTAAATTGACATTTTTGAACAAAAATCGTTAGATTTTAAAGGTTCATATATTTTTTTTAATTTTAGGTTATTCTAGCGTTATTAAAACAACTTAATAGATTTCGAAAAAGAATTACAATTCTGAACAATTTTCTGTTATTTTACGGTAGAGTTTTTCGTCGAACATTAATATTTTTATTACAAAATAATTAGATTTCAAAGATTCATAATTTTTTAAAACAATTTTAGGTTATGTTGGCGTTTTAAATCGAAAATCGGTGTTTTCAAAACAAAAAAAATCATTATAATTTGAACAAGATTAAGAATATTTTAACAATTTTGGATTATGTTAGTGTTTTTCGTCGGAAATTGAAATTTTTAATACAAAAATTATATTTCGAAGAAGATTCACAGCTTTTTAGCATTTTTAGGTTATGTTTCGCTTATAAACTGGAAATCCTTATTTTTAGTAAAAAATCATCAAATTTCAAAGAAGATTTACAATTTGGAACAATTTTTCGTTGTTATGTCAGTGTTTTTCGTCGAAAAATCGTATTTTTAATTTAAAAAATACCATTATAAAAAAAAATTTTTTTTAAAAAACCATTATATTTCAAATATAACAAATTTTTGAAAAATTTTGGGCTATGTTTGCGTTTTTTTTTACCGGAACTCGGTATAGATTTCAAAGATTTAAATTTTTGAATCAATTTTAGGTTTCGTTAACATTTTTTTTACCGAAAATCGGTTATTTTAAACAAAAAACATTAGTTTTAAAATAAGATTCACAATCTTTCTTAATTTTTCTTTAAAAATGGCTATTGTTAATAAAAAAAATCATTAGATTTCTAAGAATATTTGTAATATTTGAACAACTTTAGGTTATGTTAGCACTTTACGTCCGAAACTTTTATTTTTCAAGAAAAATGCAGCGGTTGGATTGTTTATATATTGTACAAAATTATTATATATTAATTCTGAAGTTAATATATTAATTTTCATAAATTATCATAAATATTGTATTTTTTTATTTTATTTTATATAATAGCCAAAAAAATAAACGCGCGCGTAGCGCTCGTGTTTGTTTTATAGTATTTTCTGAAACTGTTATTCTAAAACTAAAATCATTAGATTCAAACCCAATAATTCTTGTTTAAAAATTGCGTTAGACAAAAAAATCCGCGTGCGTAATGAGCGTATTTGGTTTCTAGTGTTTTAAATATTCTCTTCTGAAATCGGTATTTATAAACCAAAATCATTAGATTTCAATCCAACCATTTTTATTTAAAAATAGCGTGACACACACAAAAATTCGCGCGCGTGTTCGTTTTCTAATAATTTAAATATATTGTCCTTCTTTTTCTTGTTTATTATTTTACATAATAGATACTATGAAAGATAAAAATTTTCTATTAATATTAATTTTATATTTTAATTTAAAAAATGCCTAAGACAAAAAAGTAATAGTAAGCGCGCATGTTTGTTTTGTAGTTTAATCAAATTTGTACTTTCTTATAAAAGTTTTGCCTTAATTAATTTTTGTTTACTACACTGATATTTTAAAACAATCATTGTATTTCAATCCAATGATTTTTGTTTAATAGTTGCGTGAGACAAACAAAAATTATCGCGCGCGAAGCGCACCTGTTTGTTTTGTAGTTTAATAAAATTGGTCGTTTCTTATCAAAGTGTTGCATTTATTAATTTTCGTTTATGAAGCTGGTATTTTTGAATTAAAATCATTAGATTTAAATCCAATGATTTATTTTTTATTTTTTCGCGAGACAAAAAAAATTAATCGCACGCGTGATGCACATATTTGTTTTCTACTTTTTTAAATATATTGTTCTTGCTTTTCCTGTCTATTATTTTAGATAATAGATACTATGAAACACAAAAATTTTCTATTAATATTAATTTTATTTTTTAATTTAAAAAATGCTTAAGAAAAAAAGTAAAAAAAAAAAGTAAAAAAAGTAATAGTAAGCGCGCATTTTTGTTTTGTAGTTTAATCAAATTTGTAGTTTCTTATAAAACTTTTGCCTTTAATTATTATGCATTACGCTGATGTTGTAAAATGAAAATCATTAGATTTGAATCCAATGATTTTTGCTTAAAAAATTGCGTGATACAAAAAAAAATCGCCAAAAAGACGCGCCTGTTTGTTTTTTAGTTAAAAAAATTATTTTTCATTCATTTTTTTTATTTTTAAATGAAAAAAATTGCCCTTTTTCCAAGAAAAATTCCCCCATTTTCTGAATTTCATAGCGAGTCTTAACATCTTACATAACACGCCGCGAGCGCGCCTCTCTTTGATGCGTGCACTTTCTTTTAGATTTACACCAACTTATGAGCTTCATGTCGGGCCTACCTTCAAAGAGAAAAAAATAATTGTAATTTGCGACTCAGAAAGTCCTCAACCTTTTCCCTCAGTTTATACTTGCTTAATGATGTGCGCCGCTTTAATTATTTGAGCGAATGTCGCGTCGCTATAAGACGTAATTAAATAACGAAAGAAATGTCTCAAACCGACTTTGATGCTTGCTTACTGAGCTTGAAAAGCAGTTTCTACAACTGGTCGACTTTTACCCACTTTATCAACATTTGCACTTAGGATCTAGTTTTCTTTACTAGGCGGTTTTAATGTTGTTTTTCCTTGGAGAACTTACAGCTCGCGCAATTTTAAAACAAAAATTACTGGATTAAAATCTAACGATTTTTGTTTAAAAATACCAATTTCAGATAATAATATTTAGAATGCTAGAAAAGAAACAGGCGCTCCACGTGCTCGATTATTTTGTTGTCTCGCACAATTTTTAAACAAAAATAATTTGAATTCAATCTAATAATTTTTGTTTAAAAATACCGATTTCAGAGAACAGAACTTAATTTTTGTCTCACGCAATTCTTAAATTTAAATCTAAAATTAATAATAAATTAATATTGTATAACAACAATAAATTTATTATATTATTCTAAAATTCATAGTATCTATAATTTAAAATAAAAAAAGACAATATTTAGGATATGAAAATTGATATCTTAACTTCAGAATTCATATAATTATATTATTTTTGTACAAGATATGTATAGAAAATCGAACCGTTGGATTTTTGGTTAAAAATGTTAAGGAAAACTAAAATGATTCCAAAATTGTTAATCTTCTTTGAAATCCAAAGATTTTTTATTTAAAGTACCGATTATCGATGTAAAATTCCAAAAACACCAAAAACTATGAATTTAGTGACTCTTAGAGTAATAATATGAAAAATCTTATGATTTTTTAAATTAAAAATACGAATGTTCGAAGAAAAACACTAACATAACAGAAAATTGTTCCAAATTGTAAATCTTCTGTAAAATAATTTTTGTTTTAAATAACCGATTTTCGTTGTAAAACACGAACATAACCTAAAATTGTTGAAAAGTTGTGAATCTTCTTTGAAATGTTTAAAATATAATTTAATTTTAATTAAAAATACGAATTTTCGAAGAAAAACACTAACATAATCCAAAATTGTTAAAAGATTCTAAATCTTGTTCAAATTATAAAGATTTTTGTTTGAAAATACCAATTTTCTGTGTAAAACGCCAACGTAACCTAAAATTGTTCGAAAATTATATGAATCTTCTTTGAAACCTAATGATTTTTAAATACAAATTTTAATTTTCGACAAAAAACACTAACACAATCCGAAATTTTTCAAGCTTGTAAATTTTATTATTATAAACAAAATAAATTTTTCATTTAAATCTAATAATTTTTTCAACTCCGATTTCGGGTGAAACATACCAACATAACCTAAAGTTGTCAAAAAATTGTTTCGATTAAAAATAACAGTTTTTGGTGTAAAATGCTAATGTAACATAAAATTGTTTAAAAAATTATGAACCTTTAAAACTAATGATTTTTGTTTCAAATTTTAATTTCGGGTAAAATAAGGAAACAAAAAATATAACAAAAAATATAGTATAGTATAGTTTTCTACAAAAATGTTGAAATTTTAACTGGAAAATATGAATTTTCAACAAAAAATTTCATTTTTAACCAAACGGTTGAATTTTCCACTAAATAGTGAAATTTTCACGCAAACTATAATTTCAAGCCAAAAATACGAATTTGCTACAAAACGGTTGAAATTTCAACTCGAAAATCTGAATTTTAAATAAAAAATTTAATTTTCAACTAAATAATTAAATTATAAAAAAGAGTTGAATTCTTATACAAAACAGATTAATTTTATTTTTAACAAAAAAATATGAATTTTCTACCAAAAAGATCATTTTCAACCAAATAGTTGAATTTTCAATAAAAATGTTAATTTTCAACCAAATAAGTTGAATTTCCTACAAGTCAAACGAAGTGACTGATTTTTCTGCTACAATAAAATAGTAAAATTATTTATAAACTAAAATTCCTAATTAAATTCCTACATTATAATAAATGATTTAAATTAACCATAAATGACTGATTAAGACATTGAAAGTTACGGATTAGATCAATCAAAAATGACTAATTTAATTTATTTTATTCAAAATTCGATTTTTTCTGTTAAAAATTAATTTTGTTAATATAAAATTGAACTATTCCATTTTTTGATGAAAATTGATCTTTTTTAGGTAAAAATTCAACTATTTTGTTTAGGATTCAACTATTTCATTGATAATTTATCTTTTTTAGTTAAAAATTCTACTACTTGGTTGAAACTTAAGCCACTTTGTAAAAATTCAGTTTTTGTAATGATTCATCATTTTAGTTGAAAACTTATTTCTGTAGTTGATAATTTAACTACTTTGTCGAAAATTCGATGTTTTTTGTTTTAAAATTAATTTTTTTAACTGAAAATTTATCTATTCAATTTTTGATTGAAAATTGATCTTTTTCAGTTGAAAATTCATTTATTTGTTTAAACTTTATATTTTTTGATGAAAATTCGTATTTATTGGTAGAAAATTCATTTTTTCGCAAAAAATGCATAGTTTTGGTTAAATTCAACTGTTTTATTTCAAATATGAATCTTTTTGGTTGAAATCTGAACTGTTCTTGATTTTAAACTTAAATATTTTTTAGTTGAAATATCAACTATTACATTTTTGGTTTTGATTTCTTTGTTTCTTATTGAAAATTTTACTACTTGGTTGAACTACTTTGTTACAAATTCATTTCTATAATTGAAGATTCATGATTTTACTTGAAAATTTCTCTCTTTGGTGGAAAATTTTATTTAAAAAGAAATTTTATTCGTTTTTTATGGTTGAAAATTAATTTTGTTAACTGAAAATTTAACTATTCCTTTTTTTGCTAGAAAACTCTTCTTTTTTGTTTTAAATTTGGTTCAAGATTCATGTTTTTTACGTTGAAAATTCGTCTTTTTTGGTATAAAATTAATCTTTTTGGCGGGAAATTAATTTTTTGTTTTAATTCAACTACAGTAGGTTGATTGTTGAATTGCTTTGGTAAAAATTCATTCTTTTTGTTAATAATTTATTATTTTAGTTGAAAATTCATCAGTTTGGTTGAAAATTAATCTTTTTGGTTGAAAATTCAACGACTTGGTTGAAAGTTGAACTACTTTATTAAAAATTCATTTTTTTAGTTAAAGATTCATCATTTGAGTTGAAGCTTCATCTTTTTTTTGAAACTTTAACTATTTTGTTGAAAATTAGTTTTTTTTATCTTGCAATTTCACCTATTCCATTTCTGGTTGAAAATTGACCTTTTTTAGCTGAAAATTCAACAGACTGGATAATAAAAAAGGACTGATTTCATCAGAGAGTTAAATTTACAGATTTAAAAAGTCACTTTTGACTGATTTGTCAGTCGTCGAAAATTTCAGAAAACCTTACGTAATTTGTGGATGACCCCTCAAGACTATCATTTATTCAAATGAGGAAAAAGAAATGATTTTCTTTTTTTTTCAGAGGCCTGCTTTGATCTTCGGAATGTCCATGGTTAATGGAATTACAATATACCGATTCGTGTCGGGAAAGAAACAGTGAAATAAGTGGCTCGTTAATAAATTCCGATTAAAGGCAAATGAGCATCGGTAATTTTGTAGAGTTTGAAAAAACGTTAATGCGTGTAATAAATACATCGAAAATCCACGGCAGCTTCATTAGTCTGGAGATTTAGTTGCCGCAGACTGCGGATCGCGGTTTTTCTTTCATCTATTTTTACCACGCAGAGGCGTGCGGGTGCAGACACGAGATACGTCTTTTAACTTGAACAAAACCCCCGAAATATTGTTGAATCCGTAAATCAACGGTTTTAAAGTCCGTCTCGGAAATCCGTTGAAAACTAACAGCCTGGTCGATCCTTTTAACAAATAACGCCAGCTGATGCTGCCTTCTTTTTTTTACTATTTATTTCTTTCACTGAAAATTCTGCTACTGCTGCTACTGTTGATAAGTTTCATTTGGTTGTTCTTGTTTACATTTTTATGTTTCCTGAAACTGAAAACAAAAACGAAAAATGAAAAAATGAAAAAAAAAAAACATTTAGAAATTCCAGCTTTGAAAAAAATCAGGGTGCTATATTATATTCAATTTGAAGCGTTTTAAATTTCTAACATTTCAATTCAAACTATTGCTTTTTCCACAAAATAGATAAATTTTTAACCAAATAGTTTAATTTTTAACAAAAAACTTGAATTGTCAACCAACACAAATTTTTCCGTCAAGAAAGAAAAAAAATCTACTAAATTTGTTACCTTTCAAGTCGAAACGAGGAATTTTCTACAAAATAGTTGAATTTTTAACCAAAAAGATCAATTTTCTACCTAAAGAAGAATTGTCAACCAAATGATTGAATTTTCAACTTTAAATGATAATTTTTTTATGAAAAATTGAACTTTTCAATTTTCAGTTAAAAAAATTAACTTTAAACAAAACAAAAAAACGATTTTTAACCAAAAAGATCAATTTTCTACCCAAAGAAGAATTGTCAACCAAATGATTAAATTTTCAACTAAAAATTACAGTTTTTTAACGAAAAATTGAACAGTTAAATTTTCAGTTTAAAAAATTAACTTTATACAAAACAAAAAAACGATTTTTCAACCAAAAAGATCAATTTTCTACCTAAAGTCGAATTACCAACCAAATAATTGAATTTTTATCCAAAAATGATAATTTTTATATAAAAAATGGAATAGTTGAATTTTTAATTTAAAAAATTAACTTTCAACAACAACAAAAACCGAGTTTTCAACTAAAAAGATGAATTTTCAACAAAATAGTGGAATTGTCAACCAACACAAATTTTTCCGCCAAGAAAAATAAAAATTTCAACTAAATTTTTTACTTTTCAAGCCAAAACGAGAAATTTTCTACAAAATAGTTCAATTTTTAACAAAAAGATCAATTTTCTACCTAAAGAAGAATTATCAACCAAATGATTGAATTTTCAACTAAAAATGAGAATTTTTTAACGAAAAATTGAACAGTTAAATTTTCAGTTAAAAAAATTAATTTTAAACAAAACAAAAAAACTATTTTTAACCAAAAAGATCAATTTTCTACCTAAAGAAGAATTGTCAACCAAATGATTGAATTTTCAACTAAAAATTACAATTTTTTAACGAAAAATTGAACAGTTAAATATTCAGTTAAAAAAATTTAAATTAAACAAAACAATAAAACGATTTTTCAACCAAAAAGATCAATTTTCTACCTAAAGTCGAATTACGAAACAAATAATTGAATTTTTATCCAAAAATGATAATTTTTATATAAAAAATGGAATAGTTGAATTTTTAATTTAAAAAATTAACTTTCAACAACAACAAAAACCGAGTTTTCAACCAAAAAGATGAATTTTCAACAAAATTGTTCAATTGTCAACAAAACTGGCTACAAAACAGTTGAATTTTGAATAAAGAAGATTAATCTTTTACAAATCAAAACAAAAAATGGAATAGTTAAATTTTCAGCTAAAAAATTAATAATCAGCAATTTAAAAAACAAGTTTTCAACCAAGAAAGACTTTTCAGTTAAGAAAGAAGAAAAATTTCTACAAAAAATGACGAATTTTCAATAATATACATTAATTTTCAACCAAATAGTTAAATTTTCAATCAAACATGTAATAGCTGATATTTGATTTTTTTCTACCAAGAAAGCTGAATTTTCAAATAAATATATGAATTTTTAATCAAATATCTAAATTCTCAGCCAAAGAGATGAATTTTCAATTAAAATTTAGAATCTTCAACCAAAAAAGATTTTTAACAAAAGAGTGCAACTTTCAAGAAAATAATTAAATTTTCAAGCAGGAAAGATTTTTCCAGTCAAGAAAAAAAAATGTCAACCAGACTGTTGAATTTTTAATCCAAAGAGATGAATTTTGTACAAAACAGTTGAATTTTCTATACGCAAAAATATGAATTTTCAACAAAAAAGTTGATTTTCAACCAAATACTTAAATTTTC
>CAKNYM010050533.1:146254-159689 GCA_932195095.1 Andricus curvator | reverse complement strand
TTTTTTGTGAAATATTAACTATTACATTTTTTGTTGAAAATTCATCTTTTTAAATTGAAAATTCATTTTATTGGTGTAAGATTCATAATTTTAGTTGAAAATTCTTTATTTTTTTCTGGTTAAAAATTGATTTGACCGAAAATTTAACTGACTGGTTGTAAATTAACTTTTTTTTTGAAAATTTATATTCTTAAGGGCATGTGACACTTATCCGATTACCGCTTTACCGACATTTTTTTTATGGATCATGCCAATTCCAGACGAGATGAGATATAAAACTGAAAGTTTGGAAAAATAAAGAAAAGTGACTAAGGAACGTTTATGTATTAATACATTTTTACAAAAACAAAAAAAAAAAAAGAATTTTGGAATATTTTTTTTTGTAGTATTGAAAATTTATTAGTACATAAATGTTCCTTACTTTCTTTTCTATATTTTCCCAAACTTTCAGTTTGATATCGCTTCTCGTGTGGAATTGGTATGATTCACACAAAAATGTCGGTAAAGTAGGAATCGGATAAGTGTCACATGCCCTTAAGTTGAAAATTTTGTTTTGTGGAAAATTCGTCTTTTTGGCTTCAAAATTCAACAATTTGGTAGAAAATTCAACTATCTGGTACAAAATTAAACAGTTTTGTAGGAAATTCGCCTGTTTTTGTAGAAGATTAATCTTATTGGCTGAACTTTTTTTTTTGCTTGAAAATTGAACTATTTGATTGAAAATTCAATAATTTGGTAGAAAATTCAACTATTTAGAACAAAATAAAAAAATTTTATTGAAAATTCGTTTTTTTTTGTTTGTTAAAATATAATTTTTTAACTGAACTATTAGAACCCAATAAGAAAATCCAACATTTTTTGGTTGAAAGTTAATTCTCTTTAATTGAAAAGTAATACTATTATATTGTTGGATCAGAACTCATATAGTTTGGTTGAAAATTCTACTATTTGGTTGAAAGTTGAATTATTTTGTTAAAAATTCAACTATTTTACTTTTTTGATCGAAGATTAAACTACTTGGTTCAATGTTGAACTACTTTTGATGACATTTTTTTTTAAAATTAATTCTCTTAAATGAAAACTTTTTAGAAACGCAAAAATATAAACTAAAAATTTATGAAATAAAATTTGGACTAGCATCATATCCATTGTTCAAACTATTTAGTTGAAAATTTATGTAATTTGTTAAAAATTCGTCTTTTTGATAAAAAAAATAATCTTCTTGGTTGGAAATTCAAGTGTTTGGTAAAAAATGATATATTTTGTTGAAAACCCATCTTTTCTGATAGAAAATTAATCTTTTGTGTTGAAAATTCATCTTTTTGGTTGGAAATTTAACTATTTCTTTCAAAAAGCATAAAAATGTTTTTTTGTTATTATAAAAACTAGATTATAGTTCTTGCCGCTAGTGTATATTGAAAAAAATGGTATTCAAAAAAGTTAGCCATAATATTAAATTGTTATTACTATTTTATTTTATATTTGTTTCATTTTATTATTGTTCTTGCACTTGTGAAACGAAATTTTAATATGAAATATTCGCTCTTCAAATTGATGATCACTAAAAACGAAACAAACAAAAAGTATAACAAAATTTTTTTTAATTAATTGGAAAAATTCACTTTACATGCTTTGATTAAAAATAGCATGAAAATTACTCAAATTAATACTAATATGAATGAAAAAGTAAAATTTGAAGAAAACTTCTGCATCAAAATTTGTCATCAAAATTTGTCAGTACAAGTTAATACCATGATGTTTTACAAAAACATGAAAAACTTTCATTGGAAAAATGCATTTTTTTGACCATTTTGAATTTTGAATTTCTTACCCTAAAACTAATCATTTTAAAAACTTACAACCGGAATACGATCAGAAATTTAACAAAAAATCTTTTTCCCAAATGCCTCAGGTAAAACGATGTTTATTAGCCGTGTTTCGCGATTTCCTTTCAAATAATTTAAATTTATGACCACCGATTTCCCGCATAATTTAATGAATTCCCGACATTTTCCCGTATTTTTCAAAATTCACGAAATTCCCGACAAATTTCAGGTTTTTCCGCTTTCCCGGGTCGCTAGACTCCCTGTAATTATACGAAAGAGTAAAAAGTCGTTAGATCTTTGATATTTTTTTTCTTACTATAGAGATCCATTGGATATGAGCTTTGAGTTTAACTTTCTAGGGGTGGTCGCAGCAAAGGTTTGGCTACGCGGCAAAAAAGTTCCAATATGTATATGCAAAAGAGGCTGAAAGTTTCACTGCGGTAGTCAAACTTCTGGGTAATCTAGTCTGAAATCCGAGTGCATCACTCGATCCATAACTTTCAATAATTTTAATTTTCAACATTTCTGTTTGGCTAATGGAATTATTTTTCAGACATACCAAGAACAAAAATGATGTAAGGAACTTGGATCCACAAATTTAGGATTTTGTTTCAATCAATTAGAAACGCTTTTAATTCCTGACAATTCAAATAAAAATGTTGCATTTTCTAAAAAAAAATATATGAATTTTTAATGAAATAGTTGACTTTCAACCAAAAAAATAAATGATTAACAAATTGCCTTAACTTTTAAAGAAGCAGTTGATTTTTAAACAATAAGATGAATTTTTTACTAAGAAGAATAATTTCCTATCAAAACAGACGAATATTCAACAAAATATATGAATTTTCAACCAACTGTAGTTGAATTTTTAGCTAAAAAAAAAGATCAGTTTGCACCTAAAAATGGAATAGTTCAATTTTCTGTTAAAAAATTAGGTTTTAACAAAATAGTTAAATTTTTAAACAAAAAAGATCAATTCTCAACTATAAATGTAATTTTTGATATTTCATTCGAAAAATATATTTATTTTGAATCGAAAACAGTTGAATTTAAGCCATTAAGACGAATTTTTAGCCAAAGGTTTGAATTGTCAAGCATAAAAGATTTTTCAGTCCCGGAAAACAAATATAAACAAATTTTTTGACTTTCAAGTAAAAGGGATAAATTTTCAACAAAAAAGTTAATTCTCAACCAAAAAGTAGATTTTTTTACCAAAATATTCCAATTTTCAACCAAAAACAAAAAGACTTTTTAACAAAATTTTTCAATTTTCAAATAAAAAGGATGAATTCCCAACGATAAATGTAACAGTTGATATTTCAATCAAAAAAGACGAATTTTCAACCATAAATGATTTTCAAGTGAAGAAAGAAAACAAAAGCAAATGTTTGGACTTTCAAGTAAAAAATATGAATTTTCTACAAAAAAGATCAATTTTCAACTAAAAAGTTAATTTTCCACCAAAAAGTAGAATTTTTTACCAAAATAGTTAAATATTCAACCAAAAAGGTTGACATTTGAACAAAATTGTTGAATTTTCAAACCAAAAATACAAACTTTCTACTAAACAGTTGAATTTTCAACAAAGTAGTTAAATTTTCAGTTACTTTAAGATTTAAGATTTTAATTTAAAATAAAAACAATTGGATTTACCAACAACAACAAAAAGCACAACAAAATACTTCAATCCTCAACTAAAGCAGATTAATTTTCAACAAATTTTCAAGTATTTTTAAACAAAAAATAGATTTTTTACTAAAAAAGGACGAATTTTCAACAAACTATATCAATTTTGAACCAAATGGTTAAATTTTCTACGAAATTGTTAAATTTTCGAGCCGAAAATAAGAAGTTTCTATAAATAGTTGAATTTTCAACAAAAAATTTAATTTTCAAGTAAAACAGCTTAACATTTAACAAGACACTTGCATTTTTAACCAAAAAAGGTGAAATTTCTACAGAAACAGATTAGTTTTCAAACCAAAAAGATGAATTTTCAACAAAAAAGTTATATTTCAACCAAATAGTGGAATATTTTTTGCAAAATAGTTGAATTTTCAACCAAAAATGATGAATTTTTAACAAAATTGTTGTATTTTCAACCAAAAAGGATGAATTCTCAACGATAAGTTTCATATTTGATATTTCAGACAAATAAGACGAATTTTTCAACAACAAAAAAGAGTCAAATTTTGTACCATGAAGAGAAAAAATCTTAACCAAATTGTTGGATTTTCAAGCCAAAAAAGACGAATTATTATCTACAAAAAATTTGAATTTTTAACAAAAAAGATAATTTGCAATCAAACAGTTGAATTTTGTACCAAAATGGTTGAATTTTCAGCCAAAAATTATGTATTTATAACAGAATTGTTGAATTTTGAACGAAATAATAACTTTTTTTAACTAAGATGGTTAAATCAACCAAAAATACAATAGTAAACTTTTTAACCAAAAAGAAATAACCTTCAACTAAAAATAGTTGGATTTTCTACCAAAATAGTATAATTTTTAATCCAAAAAGACGAATTTTCAACAAAAAAGTTGACTTTTTAACCAAAAAGGATGACTTTTTAACAAACTTCTAAAATGTTTAATAAAAAATGAGGAATTCTCAACGAAAAATATAATAGTAGACTTTTCAACGAAAAAGAATGAACATTCAAATAAAAATAGTTGGATTTTATTAATTCAGTTCACATTTAAGTGAAAACACGAGTAAAAAGGAAAAGACAGTGAAGCCTACCATTAATAAACAGGAATTTTGATTTATTTTTCATACTTTCAAAATCTTTGGTTGGAAACTGTAAATTTTGGCATAGAAAATAAAGATTAGTTTCCACTGCACAATTTCTAAAAAGTCAGATCAAAACTATCATGTATCGGACTACGCAAAATTTTAGATCCTGAAGAAACTGCTCATTCGAGAAAGACTCGATATGGGATGCATATGCGAATTCCAAAGCGATAATGCGAAAAATATTTCTCCATCGAAAAGGTCTTGGAGCGTTAAGATGCCACGAGATATCAGCTCCAACCGTCTGAAAACATTTCACGGGCCCAGTCCGGCATAACGCGAAATCCGAGGATGATATTAAATTTAAATCCATGATATTAAATCCGCCACCATGCAAAAATACCGTTCACCATAGGTACCAATAGGCACGCGTATACTCCGTCGCGTCGATAAGGTAAACTCGAAACCCTCGAAACCACGAGGAGTCGTATACTGCCATCGCTCGTTGAAATCTCGCACCACCGAACACCCAACATCCATATTCGACAATGCAAAACCTCCCTTTGATAAAAAGCGAAAGCGAAAGCGACGATTCCAATGCTCGATAATTCCATCCCTTCGAGTTACCGACCCAAACTAAAAGAGGATTTCAAGCCGCAAGTAGCGCTCTTTCCTGAATCTCATTCCATGATTCGAAAGTCATTTTTATTATATTCTTATATATAATCCATAAAATGGATGTTCACTAAAAAAATAGGTGGTAGGTCCAACTACTTGAGTTTGTAAAATATGCCGCTGCTACTTTATTCGCTGGCTCAAACATTATGCTTGTTGGTGTTTACTGTCCGCATTGTAATTTCAACAAACCGAGTAGTAACACCAACAAGCAAAAAAGTTGTGCCAACCAATAAAGTTAACAGCGGCATATTTTACAAACCGAAGTAGTTGGACCTATCACCTATTTTTTCAGTGTTCAATAGTAAATATTCAAAGTATAAGATAGTACCGCCAGCGATACAGATATTAACAATGTCAATGTCGTTCAATGTCATTTCGTGTCTTATGTGAACTTGTGGAAAAATTATTACTAATATTTTGTTCACAAATATTAATATTAATACTGTACATTGTTTGGATAGAGTAAAATAGTTGACGAGTGATGTTTCTTCTTCAAAAAATATCCACAGAAACTAAGCTTTAACATCTAGATGGCTGTTCTTTAGTTTAACATGAAATGTGTTAACCTGAAACATCTAGATGTTAAGGGTAAACATACATTTTTCTCCGTATAAACATCCATTTTTCTCCGTAAAGACACTGCTTTTTTAATTTGTATTAAGATCGAAATGAAATCTACTTTCTTCAACCCTTTTATGCACCAAAGCTATCAATTACAAATTAAACTTCCAACTACGTCCTTTCCGGCTCGTTAGAGACAAATGCATAACAAAAGGAAGAAAAATAATATCAATGGGTCTAATTTTCCATTCATTTGTGGAAATTAATTTCAATATCCTTAACGACAATTACTTTCGAGAATAAGAAGACTTACTCAGTAAAATCTTCAATCACTCGAGGTGATTCTTCAATAATCAGAGAAATGCTGGATCTCAAAAATACCAGAGATAGAAGAAAAATTCAAATAGGATCATATAGAGGAAACCATCTAGCTGGTTATCCAATATTAATGGGATAAAATTTTTGTTGTGAACAAAGAGTCAATAATCATATTTCTAGACTGGAGTCCTGAAAATGCTAAAACCATGCATAACTCATTTTTTTCAAACAATGGATTATCATGTTTTGTTCGCTTACTCTGCAATTGAAAACATTAGAATACCATCCAATCACATTTTAGTTTCTTTTGACGTAACAGCCATTTCTCTGAACATTCCTTATAAAAGGGTGTTGTACTTGCCATAGAAAAGCAATATAGGATTTGATTAAAATCCATATCGAGATGCCTGAAAAACAATTTCTTGAGGTATTCAATAATAACCATATTTTATGGTTGAACCAAGAAAAATTATGTTAATTGATTCAAACAAATCGTTTTCTGAGATAGGAAAGAGCGCTACGATACTTGCGGCTTCAAATCCTTTTAGTTTGGGTCGGTAAGTTGAAGGGATGGAATTATCGAGCATTGGAATTGTCGCTTTCGCTTTTTATCGAGAGAAAGAGACCAAAGGGGGATTTTGCATTGTCGAATATGGGTGTTGGGTTGGGTGTTCAGTGGTGCAAAATTTCGACGAGCGATGGCAGTATAAGACACTAAGCTCAGGATTATGGTTTCCATTCCAATCTGCAGAGTTGCCTATGAATACCATTCAAATTTCTTTTAATTAAGCGATTAAGGCATAAATGTTTACTTCAATTTGAAAGAGATATCTAAGAGGCTAACAAACTTAAAAGTGGTTGCTTGTTTCTTTGAGATCATTGTGACAAATTACAAACATACATGGGTAGTATTAAATACGATGGACCACATTTTGAAAATTTTTCTCACAATGTATGTTTACGATAAACAAGCAACGACTTTCAAGTTTGTATGGTTTTGTTATCAACTTTTAAATCAATCTGAGAAGCATAAGGTTTTTGTGAAACGTAGACAGGATCGATAAATAGATCTAATAACTACGATGTCCAGAAGTTATCATTTTTTACATGTACCTTAATAAAAGCACAAACTAATTTGAGATTTGGATTCAAACTCAGGAAATTTGAATAAGCTGTATAGATTGCTTCTGAATCAACTATAGTCTACACACTGGTTTTGTTTTTCGAACTCGTGAGGAACGATGTCATCGACCACCGTACCAGCAGACACCGGTCTCGGTCGGTACCATTGAGACTTTGGTTCGATGCCATTCTGCTTTTTATATGGCACTGAACTGATGATAACAATGGAATCCTTTAAACCTTTCAACCTTTACAGTTAAAGCAGTGAGATATCGAAGGGAACTTATCTGGAGAACGAATGTCCGATCGGGCTTCGCCCTGACCCTGGCCTTGCACTTCTCGCACAAGGTCGAGCAAATGGATGTTCATACTTACTATCTAGATATTTGGGTTTAACATATTTATAATGTCTAACTATAGGACAGCCATCTAGATGTTAAAGATTAGTTTTTGTGGAAAGGACACAACACTTTTATCAATTATTTTACTCTATCCAAACAACTTACAGAATTACTATTACCACCCAGTGAGTATAATAATAATCATTTTTCCAAATGTTTATACACGATGCGAAACACTAACTATAAGTTTCATCAAGTGGCGGTTAGAGGAATGGTGTTTTCCTGCTCTCGGACAACGACTGTAACATCTTGGATGTTTCAGTCTAACATTTCGGAAGTTTCAGTTTAACATACAAATATTTTTACACCTAAAATCTCAAAAAATAGCAAATGTTACGCGTTAATATCTGTGTGTTTCGCGATACTATCTTATGCATTAAACATCTATGTCTGAACATCCATTTTTGTCCGTGCAGTTAAGAAGTATCCAGATAAGGTAACCTGCTTGGAGGTTAACGAGTCAATAAAAAAGAAAAGAAAAGGTAAAATTGCCAGCTATTAATTTCTGAATGAATGCATCTAAATTGCATCAAAGTGTCAACACTTTGATGCTACACTCTAAATGCTACTCTACCGCTAAATGGATCCGAGATAGAGGAAAAAAGATACTACAAATGGACTAGTAATTAGATTTGCCTGCAATTTCGCCGGTGCTTTTGACCCATATGTATTCAGTTTGTTGGCAAATAGAGCTTATATTTGGATTTAAATGTTTTGTCGGCAGGGTCCAGGGATGCTCATTGCTCATACTAAAGTCAATGTTTTGCTTCATTGGTAAATACTCTCCTCAAATAATAAAACATTTATGTGTTTGCTTACTGGTGGTGTGGTCATTTACCGACATGCAGAATATTTTCAGGAAAATTTTAAATGGGTCAACTTTCATTTGAGGTATAACTAAAATTGTGTTCCCCTGTAATTTAAGCTAGCACTCAGAGAAAAAGTTGTCTTGAAAGAAAAGCATCGTTCTCTTGCCTGTTTTGTTTTAAAACATGTGAAAATCTTTTTTGCATAAACAGAATAATTTGGCTGCAATATTAGGTGAAGTTTGTCGCGAATGGATAATGTTTGCTGCAAAAAGATTTTTTTTATATAAATTAAAATCTGAACCTTAGAAAGAGGAAATTCCACTTGTATCGAGAAAAATATTTTCGATATAAGAGGAAGTTTCTCTGAGCGAAAGAAAACCTTGCAAATAGTAAAAATGGTTTTTAACTCTACTTGCTAATTACCAATTAAAATGAGTTACAGTGGAATTAAGAAAAAAATGTAATTAAACTAATTATAATTATGAAAAACATACGTGAATGTATATGAGAATATACTAGAGAAGGCCTCCATTTCAGCGATCACTTTATGACTCAGTATTTGTAATCGGCTCACTTACCTGAAAGAAAGAAGAAAATTATTTACGAGTTCAAAAATTTTGTTAAATATTTTTCTTTTTGATATGAAAATTCATCTTTTTTAGATGAGATTTTTTTCTTTCTTAACTGAAAAATCTTTCTCAGTTAGAGATCCAACTATTTTGTTGAAAATTATTTTTTTTTTAAATTTAACTGTGTTTCTTAACTGCACAATCTTTCTTCGTTAAGGAATTAACTATTTGGTTGAAAATTCAACTTTTTTTGGGTTGAAAATTTAAATGTTTTGATAGAAAATTAAACTATTTAAATGAGAAGTAACTTTTTTGGTGAAAGTTCATATTTTTGGATTGAAAATTCAACAGTTTTGTAGAAGATTCTTATTTTTGGCTTGAAAATTCAACAGTTTGGTTGACTTTTTTTTGCTTGACTGAATACTCTTTCTTGGTTGAAAATTCAACTTTTTTGTTCGGAAATTCGTCATTTTTGTTTGAAAATTTATCTCTTGGTAGATATTGACTCTTTTTTGGTTGAGGTTACATTTTTCAAGTTGTTGAAAGTTGTTACATTTTTCGTTGAGACTTAATCTTTTTTTAATGAACATTCCATTACTTGGTTGAAAGTTCAACTCATTTGTTAAAATTTGTTGATGATTTATCATTTTACTTGAAAATTCATGTGTTTGGTTTAAAATTAATTTTTTAATTGAATATATAACTATTCCATTTTTGGTTGAAAATTTATGTTTTGCAGATGAAAATTCAACTATCTGGTTGGAAACACATTTTTGTAAATTGAAACTTTAATTATTTTTTGGAAAATTAATCTATTTTGTTAAAAAGTCTCATGTGTTGGACACAAATTTAACTGTTTTGTTCAAAGTTCACCTTTTTGGATAAAAAAATTCGTCTCTTTCGATTGAAAATCCATCTTTTTTGGTAGAAAAGTTCTTGGTTGAAAATTCACCTTTCTGGGTTGAAAATTCAACTGTCTTGAAAAAAATTCTTGATGTAATTATTTCGTTAAAAATGGAACTGTTTTTGGTTACAGTTTAATCTTTTTCCTTTGAAAATTCGATAATTTGTTTGAAAATTCATTTTTCTAGGTTGAACATTCAACTATTTAATTAAAAATTCAAATATTTTGTTGAAGATTCGTCTCTTTTCCTTAAAATTCCAACCATTTGGTTGCAAATTCAACTATTTGGTCTAATATTAATTTTGTTTGTTTGTTGAAAATTCAACTATTTGGTTGAAAAATCATCTTTTTGGGCTTAAAAGACAACTGTTTTCTAAAATATTTTCCGGGGAGGGTAAGTAGGAGAAAGGACGGGAGGGGAAATATGAGAATGAAGGGGAAGTATGCGAATGAAGGGGAAGCATGAGAATGAGGGGGAAGTAGGGTAAATAAGGTAAGCGGAAGAAAGGTAGTGAGGGGAATTGAAGGGAAATGAGGGGCGGGGAGTTGGAGGGAAAAACAGGAAGATTGGGAGGGAAGTGAGGGGTGGTTAGTAGGGTAGTGCGGGGGAACAGAGAGGATTGGAAAGTAGGTAAGGGAGGGAAATGGGGATAATAGCGGAAGGAGTGCAGAAAAGGGAGAGGTGGAGAAAGTGAGGGAGTAGGGTAGGTAAGTGGGAAGAGGGGCGGAGGGAGGGAAATGCGGATAGTAGAGGAAGGGGGAGTGGAGAGAAGGGAGGAGTGGAGAAAGTGAGGGGGGATAGTAGGATGATGAAGTGAGAAGAGGGGAAGTAAGGGAAAGGAGGTGGAGTAGGGAAGGGGAAGGTTTGAACTAATTTTGTTAGAGATGAAATTCAGTCAGTATTCTTGCTTGGATTAAAAAGTTTTTTTAAAGTGCGAGACAGAGAAAACGAGAAGCAGAGGAAAGAAAATAAGAAAATAAGAGAAGAAGAAGAAGAAGGAGACGAGAAGAAGAAAGCATGTTTTCGTAGTGCCAATGTTCGCCACATGCAACCGGACCTCGAGGAGGAGGAATCTTACGGATCTTTTTGTCAGCGAGGGTCGTTTGTGGTATTCGGAAATTGGTCCTATTGCACACAGTTTTTCGCGGTCGGCTGTCGACTTTCTTACGACATATCCTGCTTATTGTCCTCCTTTATGCCCAAGTTTCTTGATGGACGGACGGCCTACATTGATTTCAAAAAGACCGCCAAGTCAAGCCGCGCCGCTAATGACTCCACCATTAATGGACAAGTCACATTTATTCGAATCATCAACCAATGATTTCGCGTATTTTCATATGTGGGACGCAGCACAGGAAGTCAGGGGAGTTTAATTCAAAAATTTTATTTTAATCAAGAATATTGACTTAATTTGAGCTTTAACAAAATTAGGAAAAAAAGAAGGGCCTATTACCTGAAAGGTGGATAATTTTGAGCATTCGATTTTAAGTATTTACTCTAAGGGCGCGGGGGCGGCGGGGTTAACGCAGAAGGTGATATCACCCATGGAAAATATAAATGTGAATAACAATTTTGTTAAATGCTTGAAAAAATGAAATTCTCGTTTTTTCGCTTGAATGCAAACAGAAGGCATTAAGAAAATTCAACTATTTTTCGTCGAAAGTTAATTCTGGTTCAGAGTTCATCTTTTTTTTTTAGTTAAAAATTCTACTATTTTGTTGAAGATTTAACAATTTTGTTGAAAAGTTGTTTTTTTAGTTGAAAATTAATTTTCTTAACTAAAAATTTAACTAATCAAAATTCAACTACTTGATTGACAGCTTTCTTAAAAGTTCATTTTATTGGTTGAAGATTTAACTACTTTGTTGAAAATTCGTTTTGTTTTCTTTGAAAATTAATCTTTTTACCTGAAAATTTAACTATTCCATTTTTGGTTGAAAAATTACGTATTTTGTTGTAAATTCGAATTTTTTGGTAGAACATCCTTCTTTTTGATTGTATATTCAACTTGGTTGAAAGATAACTGACTTTTTAATTCATTTTACTAGTTGAAGATCCATTTCCTTGATGAAAAATTTAACTTTTTTGGTTGAAATTTGTTTATTTAAAATCAATTTTTTTGCACTGTAAATTTAACTATTGTATTTTTGGTATTAAATTAATCATTTTTAGTTAAAAATTCAACTATTTGGCTGAAAATTACTTATTTGTTGTAAATACGTCTTGTTGGCTTAAAAATACAACTGTTTTGTTGAAAATTAATTTTTTTAGCTGCAAATTTAACTATTTCATTTTTGATTGAAAATTGATATTTTCTAGATGAAAATTCAACACTATTTGGTTAAAATTTAATTTTTTTGTTGGCTTAAAAATCCAACTTTTTTGTTGAAAATTAATTTTTTTAGGTGAATATTGAACTATTCAATTTTTGGTTGGAACTTAACTTTTATGTTATAAATACATAAATACGTCCTTTGGCTTAAAAATTCAACTGTTTGATTTCAAGAGACTTAAAAGTCTCTTGCAATTTTTGAAAAGCTACGAAATTTCTCACTGTTTGTGAATAAATTCTTTAAAATCCAATAAAATATGATGAAATCCCAAGAAATTACATGAAATCTGATGATACTTTTTCAAATCCTGTAAAGTTTATTAAAATAGCTTCAGAACTCTTAAAACCTCATAAAATCGTTGAAATCCTTGGAAATCTTATATAATCTCTTAAAATCTTTTAAAATATCTTAAAACCTTATAGATCCTGTAAAATCGTTCTATATATTCCGAAATTCTGGAAAATTCTTAATCCAAAAATATTTCAAACGCTTTGAAATCCCTTCAAATTAATGAAATTAATAAAAAATTTCCTCGGAATCTTTTTAAATTCTCTCAAATATTTCAAATCGTTTGAAATCCTACAAAATACCTCACTGATCGTGAATAAATTCTTCAAAATCCACTAAAATATTATAAAATCCCATGAAATTCTATGATATTTTCTGAAATCCTGGAAAATGTATTAAAATACCATGAGACCTTTAAAATCCTTTAAAATCATTGAAATCCTCGGAAATCTTATAAAATCCTGTGGAAAATCTTTTAAAATATCTTAAAAACTTGTAAAATCGTTCCATATCATCCGAAATTCTGGAAAATTCTTTATCCTAAAATATTGCAAACGCTTTGAAATCCCTTCAAATTCATGAAATTAGAATTTGAAAATATTTTCCGGAAACTTTGGGACGTTTTGGATCTCAGAATTCAAGAAATATAGGATTCCATGAGATTTTCGCGACTTTGCATCATCTTTTATGAGCAAATTTCACGGTATTTCAAAAACTTTGAGGTATATTTGAGATTTGGGAGAATTTGAGGTTTTTGAAAATTCGAAAATTTGCAATTCAATTATTATAACTCTTCTAATATTTCAACCAGAAGCAAATTTCATCTATATCTATATATGACTCTTTTTCAAATTAAAAAAAAAAAAAAAAAAAAAAAAAAAAAAA
>CAKNYM010050533.1:117333-146154 GCA_932195095.1 Andricus curvator | reverse complement strand
CCCCCCACACACACACACAGTAACAGAAGTATTGGTGGGACTGACGTTACAGATAGACTATCCACCGTACGACGAATAATCACTTAACTTGGACATGATTTCGGCTCGCAAAACAAATTTTCGCGCATAAAGGTGATAGTTGTGTGTACAATCTAAACATGAATAATACAAACAATAAAGTAGCCTCGGAATGGACTGAAACTTGGATCGACAAAATGCATACACACGGTAAACGTAAAGGTCGAATTTCAGGCGATGAATGGAGACTGGGTGTATGGAATGCTAGAGGAGTGAATGACCTTAAAATAAGAGAACTACGAGAAACTATGCACGCAAGGAAACTAGATATTTTATGTGTACCTGAGACGAAGAAAAAGGGTTGCGAAAGTAGAAACATAGAAAATGGGGTGTTAAAAGGCGGTTTTGAAATATGGTCAGGAGTAGGTAGTGAATCAAATCGTAGTCAAGGGATCGGTTTAATTATGAATAAAAAAGCAAGACAGCATCTCAAAGATCATGATTTTGTATCTCCCAGATTGTTGTGGGCTAGAATGAAGGTAGGAATCAGAAGGTTATTTATCATAGCGTGCTACGCCCCAGTTGACAGTGAGCCGCGAGAAGTCAAAGACGCTTTCTGGGACACTTTAAATGACACAATAAGTACTTGCGATCCAGGTGAAAGAATAATTCTGCTAGGAGATATGAACGGATGGGTCGGCGTTCAACGTCAGGATACAGATACAGAAAGGGTACTAGGTAAATTTGGGGATCCAAGAAAAAATTATAACGGGGAAAAATTAGTTAGCTTATGCTTAGAAAAGGGCCTATTTATTACCAATACTTGGTTTCGACATAAAATGATCCACACGTACACTTGGTGTAAAGGAAATAATCGCAGTGTAATTGACTTCGTTATTGCGGATGAAAGACTAAGAGAACTAGTCAAAGATACAAGAGTCATGAGGGGTTCCGAATGCAATACCGATCATTATCTTTTAATCTCTAAAATAAACTTAGGCCGGGGATGGAAAAGAAAGAGAACAGAAAAAACGAAACAAACTCGAATAAAGATTGAAAATTTACAGAAACCGGAAGTGCGAATAGAGTTTCAAAATAAGTTAAGCGAACGCATAGATAGGGCAACTTGGGAAACGCTTACGAGCAATAAAGATATAGAGGGCGCGTGGGCTTTATTACGGGATACCATTGTTAAAACGGCAATTGAAGTGTGTGGTACGGCAGTGGTAGGAAGAAAGTCTGGTGATGCATGGTGGAATGATGAAATTCAAGCAGCCCAGCGAGAAAAGAAAAAAGCGCACAAGAGAACATTAAACATGACAGGTCTTAGCGATGAGGAGAGAAATAGACTCAAAAATGATTACAAAGACAAAAAGAGGAAAATGAAACGGCTAGTCAAGGAGAGTAAAGAAAAAATCAGAACAGAAGAAGAGAACAAAATACAAAACGGTTTTGGAGGAATAATGAAACTACTATATAAACAGTTGAAGGAAAGTAAAAGTACAGAGTTTGCTAGCATGAGAAACAGCAAAGGTGAAATGCTATATGATATAGACGGGATAGTAGACGCTTTAAAAGACTCTTTTAAAGAACTATTAGGAGGTGAAGATATAGGACAACAAAACTGCGACATAGAACATAATGCATTAGAAAACCCAATTGAAAAAGTCTGTGTCACTGAGGTCCGAGACATAATTAAGAACTTGAAAAACGGTAAGGCTGCTGGCATAGACAGTATTAGTGCTGAAATGCTCAAATACGGTGGCGAGTACATACCTCACAGGTTGTGCGAATTAATAAATTTATGTATCGAGACGGGGAAAGTCCCAGACGATTGGAAAAAAGCGATTATCGTACCAATATACAAAAGAAAGGGAGATAAAAACAACTGCAGTAATTACAGATAGTGGTGCCGTTCGATACGATACGTTCTCGTGATCGTGTCGAGATCGCGTCGGTTTTTTCTCGGGTCGGGATCGGGTTTTCGATACCCGTGATCGGTTTTCTCTCGGCTCGACTTTGGCTCGGAATGCGATATATCGACTCGGGATCGGGTCGGGTTTTCGATCCTCCTTCGCCAGATGTGGGTCTGTGACGTAGCGGTCCACAGAGGGTTGAAATGAAAAACGAAGTTCAAATCTTAAAAGGACATTTAGAACGCAATAATGCACCGATTTAAGATCATTTTTGTTGTTGAAAATTCAGGACAAAATTTCATACAAAGCGTTGTGAGTGTATATTTTATTTTTTTGTTTATTTAATTTTTATGTTAATGCAAACAGCAAAAAGTGTTGTTTTTTTGCATTTCATGTTTTATCTCCTAGACACAATTTTTCTTATACTTCAAGTCACTTGAGTTAAATGCACAGCGGTATAAGAAAGAAGGAAAAAATTGTTACCTTATAAAGCTCATTGTTAAAAGCAAATTTTATTAACAAATAATCGACATGAAGAACTTTTTGTTTTCAAAGTATATTCTTGCTCTAAAATTGCTTGCTTTTATTGTTTGGATGATACGTGGCCACCAAAATTCAAGAATGAATGTTATTGACCAATTCTATAAACAAATTCTATAAACAAATGCACATCGCAGACATTAATAGGCAGAAACCAATGTTTTTTGTACTCTTGTTGTAATGACATTCCCAATGATGTTTTCTGTAAAAAATTTACCATCCGTTGATATTTGTTCATTTGATAAACAAAATATATAAACAAATGCACATTTTAGGCGTTTTTAAGCGAAACGAAATCAATTTTTCTTCTAATCTTGTTGCAATTATAGTGCCAATGATGTTTTCTAAAAAAATGTTGCCATGCATTGATATTGGTTCATTTTATGAACAAATTATGTAAACAAATCCACATTGTAGACGTTTCAAAGCGCCAAAATGTTTTTCTAAGAATTTTTTTTTCAAACATTATTTTTTTCATACAATTTTTTGCAAACAAATTTTTTTTCGAAACATTTTTATTCAAAAAAATTTTTCAACACATTTTTTTCAGCATTTTTTTTCAAAGAATTTTTTTTCAACAAACTTTTTTCACAAATTTTTCTACAAAAAAATTATTTTTTTCAACAATTTTTTTTCCAACCCTTATTTTTCTATCAAAATGTTTTTTAACCAAAATTTTTATTCAACAAATTTTTTTCACAAAGTTGGAAAATATTTTGTATGTGTTGAAAATTCATCTTCTTGGTGGAAAATCGAGAGAAAATAATAATCATCAAATAATTATTCTCCCGAAAATAATTCTTATAAGTAATATGAATATTGATACATTCATTTAAAAAGCTTGAAAATTCATCGTTTTGGTTGAAACCGAACTAATTATATATTTTTGCGAAAATAAATTGATTTGTAAAAAATTGAACTATTTCGTCGAAAAATCGTTGGTTTTAGGTGGAAATTTATTTCATAACTGTAAATCTAAGCAGTCAACTTGGAGATTCATCATTTTATCTAAAAAACAATCTCTTCATTTGAAAATTCAACTAAAAATTGCTTCGTTCGTTGCAAATTTAACTGCATTATTTAAAACACGTTTTTATTGTTTGGGCATTAATTTTTTCACTTGGAAATTTATCCATTTAAATATTAATTATTCTAACAGAAAACAGAACTTTTTGATTTTCGAGTAAAAATTCGTTAAGAATTTCACTACAGTGTTGAAAATTCATGTGTTTGTTCAAAATTTATCTTTTTGGTGTAAAATTAAGTGTCTGAATTGAATATTCAACTTCTTGGTTGACAGTTGAGGCGCATTGTTGTAAATTCATTTTATTGTTTACAAATGAACATTCATCAATTTATTTGAAAATTAATTTCTTTACTTGAAATTCAAGTTTTTTTTTTAAAGTTCGTTTTTTTGAAGTGAAATTTTTTTTTCTTAATTGAAAATGTGACTCTCTCATTTTTGGTAGAAAATTTATCTTTTCAATTTGAAAATTTACCTCTTTGTTTAAAAATTCATGTACTTTGTGAAAAATTAGTCTTTTTTGCAGAAAATTTAACGTCTTGGTTGAAAATTCAACTACTTGATTGAAATTTGAACTACATGGTTAAAATGTTATTTTATTGGTTGAGGATGTAACTATTTTGTTGAAAACTCTCTTTTTAGGTTATAAAATAATTTTCTGAAGTAACAATTCAAGCATTCCAGCTTTTAATGAAACTTCAACTATTTACATTTTCATTAAGAATTTATCGTACATATTTGGTTTGAAAATTGAACTGTTCAAATGAAAGTTTAACTGAATTGTTAAAAATTCATATCATTTGTGGAAAATTTTACTATATCGTTAAAAAACCTTGTATAAATAGAACATTTTAAAAATTTCTGCTCAAGAAATATGTATCCACGTCATCATTTGTGATCCTCCAAATTGAAAAGTGAATTAATAAATTTGTTAATCATATCATTTGAAGAAATCTTAAGTGAAAAACATTACAAAATGAACAATTTAAAAAAATTTGACCAGAGACTTGTTTCATTGGACATCAAATAATTTATATTTTAAATCTTTTTTAAATAATAATTCTTCTATTATTATTTATACATTAAAGTACAAAACTCTTTTTCACGAATTAACAATTTAGAAGAAAAAAATTACAATTGTAGAGTTGAAAATTTAAATGTAGGATGCAGCACTCTGAAATCTTCAGTTCATGATTCAATCGAATGCATTCTATGTATTTAAAACAATTCAGCTGAAAATTGTTCACTTTTCAAAATCTGCTTTATATTTGCTCCTTTTCAATAAACAGTCCAATATTGCCAAATATTAAAAAAAAAGGTTATTTTTTATTTAAAAATAATTTAAAATTAAATGAAGGTTGAAATAGGTTCTATAGTTGCATTTAGATGTTTCAAATTATTCACTACTAAGCCAAAGTACAACTCTTCCACTATGGGGAAAATAATTTTCAGAATTTTCACTCCAACCATAACCGGTTTAACCAGGCAGTGGAGGAGTCAGGGGGGACCGAGTGACGTCAAGCCATTGTCAAATTTCCCTCTCCGCTCAGTTCAACTGAGAAGTGCACATCTGTCGAAGGAGTATCGAAAACCCGACCCGATCCCGAGTCGATTTATCGACTTCCCGAGCCAAAGTCGAGTCGAGCCAAAACCGACTCGATCTACACCCGATACTGGAGACTAGGATCGAGTCGGAATCGCGTCGAGATCGGGAAATATCGCTCGACGGCATCACTAATTACAGAGGTATCAGCCTACTAAGTACCGTAAGTAAAATATACTCAAAAATACTTATTCGTAGGGTAATGGACATCACAGAAGAAAAAATATGGGAAGTCCAAAGTGGATTTATGCCAGGAAGATCATGTACAGATCAGATATTTAGCCTAAGACAGATCACAGAAAAAAGCTTGAGAGTAGGAAAGAAAGTTTTCTGTGCATTTATTGACCTAGAAAAAGCATTTGACACGGTAAATAGAAGTAAACTTTGGGAAGTTCTTAAAGAATACGGAGTAAATGGAGGGCTCCTGCAAGCAATAAAAACAATATATACAGGTAGTAAAGCGAGCGTAAGGGTAAACGGGAAACTGAGTGACTGGTTCGATATTACGCAAGGCGTGAAACAAGGATGCGTTATGTCCTCGTGGCTATTTATCATATTCATGGATAAGTGTCTAAGAACTGCACTCTTCGACGAAGAAGGTGTAGATCTCCAAACAGTTAAGGTACGTGGGTTAGCTTTCGCAGATGACAAGATTGTTATGGCAGAATCAGTCGAGGACTTGCAAAGAATGTTGAATAAACTTCATACAAGCATGAAGGACATGGGACTCAAAATTAACGTAAATAAAACAAAAATCATGGTGTTTGAGGGAAAGAGTGAGAAAACAATGTGCAACATTGTCCTAAATGATGAAAGATTAGAACAAGTTGACAAGTACGTATATCTAGGTAGTCTATTCACTAGCGACGGAAAAATAGATGGGGAGTTAGATAGGCGCATAAATAAGGGTAAACAGGTTATCGGTAGAGCAGGGTCCATCCTAACAAATAAAAACATATCAAAAAAAGCTAAAATGGCCATACACAATTCTATATTCGTACCGACTGTACTATACGGTAGCGAGACATGGACATGTCAAGAAAAGGACAGGAGTAAAATTAACGCGATCGGCATGAAACCTCTGCGCATAATATGCGGGAAAACACTAATGGACAAAGTCCGAAACGAGACAATCCTCAAAGAATGTGGTGCAAAAGAGACAATAGTTGACACATGGGAAAGAAATCAGTTAAGATGGTTCGGACATCTTGAAAGAATGAAAGATGAACGACTGACCAAACAAGTGTATAAAGGTAAAGTAAATGGCAGAATGCCCAGAGGTAGACCGCCGAAAGAATGGTTAGAATCTGTAAATGAGACATTAATCCGTAGAGACATAAGAAGCCATAGAAACACAAGAGCTTGCATGAAAAAATGCATGGACGTGAAGGAAGCTAGAGTAGTATGCCAGGACAGAAAAGTGTGGCGACAAATAGTTTGTAAACAGAGTGACAGTAGAATGAATGACGCCTGAAACAAAGATCTTGGATACTAATGGGCCCAAGTGGAGAACCATACATAACAATTTTGTGAGGCTCTTCACTTGGGGTGATCGCTAGAGAGATTGATCAGCAACCTGGGTCGGAGCAGTGTTGCGGAGTAAACGTGTCATTTAAATAAATAACACGAGAATTCCAGATCAATCTAAAATATATATACCTAACACTTATATACCTATCCATCGCATACCTATATTCCTACCTACCTTATACCTATATACCCATATGCACACTACTATTCTCCAACCGAGCAAGTCACGCCTACCCCGAAAGGGAAATGGCTTAATGGTATAATAAAGTGGTTAATTTTTTGGAATCTTTGAAAGTTCCCTAAAGCATTTCAAATTAAAACCTCTTGAAAATGCCTTAGAATTTTTTTTAAATACCCCAAAATCTTCAAAAATCCCTTCAAATTATTGAAATCTATTACAAATTTCTCGGAATCTTTAAAAATACCCTGAAATATTTCAAAAGACAACTCAGAAATAGGTATATTAATCCATGAGTTGATTTATTGAAATAAAAGTGACATTATTAAAAGTCAATTTTTACTAGGAAAAAGAAAAGGATCCTTCTTCCGATCTCTCTAGTAGCTTAGTAGTTAGGGCACCTGACCGGCAATTAGTTAACCTGGCGTTCGAATCCCAGCGAAGCGAAAGGAGAAGAACTTTTTTCTGAATAAATTTAATTTAAAAAATTTGTAATTTATAGCTCCATCTAGTCTGAGAAGACGTTAAAGATTTTCTGTATTAGAGGAGATAGCTTCGATCGATATTGTAGATTTCCGTTTTCACGGTGTGTGAAAAGATTTCTCTTCTGATTGATCGTTACCATCTCCGATGATAATACAGGTTCCTAGTTAAAGTCACTTGTATCAAAACATAACATCTTGCAAAATAAAGCGTGTTTCAGGAAAAGGATTCTTCTTCCGATCTCCCTAGTAGCTTAGTGGTTAGAGCACCTGACAGGCAGCGTTCGAATCCCAGCGGAGCGAAAGGAGATCTTTTTTCTGAATAAATTTAATTTAAAAAATTATTAAAAGTTACATTATGGGCTGTGCATAGGGTACCATAGGCCATAGGGACCAAATCTTCAAAATAGGGTACTTTAGAGACCTTAACTGAATATATTATTTATAGTTCGTATTTTTGACGTAGTTTTTGAACGGTCCCATACAGCTGCCTCGTTGCGCGATTCTCAAGAAATGTACGTAACAGTGGTAGCTTGTTTTTCGAAAGAATGTTAATCACAGAAAGATAAGGGAAGCCTGAGGGACTACGCGCAGTTTCAACACATAAGTCGTACCTTTTCCCTCGCAGTAAAACGAGCCTAAAACTGAGGAAGAAGGAAGTACGTGAATGGTTGGGAGTGGGAAGAGAAAAGGAGAAAAAGATAAAAAAAAATAGGAAGAGAACGAGAAGAGGCCGCTGCCCTGAAAAACTAGTAGCCGCGTGTAAGAATGCCGACAGACATCGTTGGGGCTCGCGAACCCCGCTGGTCATGCATAGACAAGAGAAATAGGTGATTGGTTCGGTTCTTCGATCCAGATTCCAGATGCACAATTTTCGATTAAGCATCAAATTGACAGCTGGAATTCTGGAATTGTCCAATTTTACTCATTCGTTCTCGAATTGATTCTGTACTACATATTGAAATTACTGACAAGAAAATAAGTATTATCAGTTTGTTTTTAAATTTATATAAATATAATTTTTATAAGATTCTTCAGAAAATTAAAAAAGCTTTTTGAATATTTCAGATGTGTCAAAAAAGAATCTAGAAGATTTTAGAGGCATTTTTTTATTTTACAGGATCTTACAAAATATTAGCAAAAATTCGAAACTTTTTAAAAGATACTTAGGAATTTTAGAAGTTTGTAAGAAATCAAAAACTATTTGATACATTTTTGTAAATGTTTCTAAGTTTTTAAATATTTTTAATCTATTTAAAATTGCCCTAAAATCTTCCAAATTTTCCCAGAAATTTTAAGAAAATTTGTTCATTCTCTTGAAACCTTTCAAAATTCTTTTAAAGCTTCTAAAGTTACTAGATTTTTCTTTCGGATTGTCTATTCTTACCAAATTGAAACATTTTGCTTTAAAATATTGTACACTATTTTTCGAAATTTTAGGATATCGTTTGAAATGTTTTGAAATCTTTTTCAATTTTGTTTAAAAGTTTATTTTTCAAAATAAAAAATCATTTAAAATTTCCCTAAGAATCTTAAAAAAATTTATATTTATTTCTCGATTTATTTGAAAATCCATCTTTTTGGGTTAAAAATTGTATTATTTGGTTTAAAATTGAATTATTTTTTTGAAAATTCAATAATTTTGTTAAAAAGTCATACGTTTTGGTTGGAAATTCAACAAGCTGATAGAAATTCTTTTTCTTTCTTGAATAAAAAATGTTGTTCAAAATTCATCTTTTTGGTTTGTAAATTCATCTCTTTCTGTAGAGATTTCACCTTTTTTGGTTAAAAATGCAACTGTCTAGTTAAAAATTGATCTGTTTCGCGTGAAAATTAACTTTTTGCTGAAAATTCGTATTTTTGACTCGAAAACTCAACAATTTGGTAGCAAATGTAACTATTTGGTTGAAAATGTATGTATTTTGTTGAAAATTCGCCTTTGTTCGTTAATTCCAACTGTTTTTTATTTTCAATTAAAATTTTTTGTTAAAATATCAACTATTACATTTTTCATTGAAAATTCATCTTTATAGGGGAGAAATTCAACACTGGTTGAAAGTTGGATTACTTTCTTGAAAGTTTATTTTTTGGTTAAAGAATCACAATTTTAGTTGAAAATTCGGTTTCTTGTTTATTGGAAATTAATTTCTTTAACTGAAAATTTAACTATTTTCTTAAAAATTAAACTGATTAGTTAAAAATTAACTTTTTTGTTTTTAACGTTTTTTTTATTGAAAATTAAATCTCTCTTTTTAGTTAAAAAATTTAACTATTTGGTTAAAAAATTTTAAGAACGAACAAAAATATAAACAAAAATTAGTCAAATAAAATTTGGACTAACATCACATTCACTGTTCAAAGTATCTAGTTGAAAAATTATTTAATATGTTGGATAATCGTCTTTTTTTTGGTAAAAAATTAATCTTCTTGGTTGAAAATTCAACTATTTGGTTAAAAATGTATGTATTTTGTTTTAAATTATTATTATTATTTTATTTTCAATTTTCCGGTATGCTGTGATTCGTTAAGATGGCGGGCATATTATTTTAGCCAATAGGGAAATAAATTTTTTTTAATAAAATTAATATAGATACCATATTGAATATAATATTAAAGGTTTAAGAATTCAAGTCGAAATAGATTGCATTTTACACAAAATAGGTGAATTTTTAATCCAAAGAAATGAATTTTCAACAAAAATATCATTTTCTAATAAGAAAGTTGAATTTTCAACTTTCAATCAAAAGCGACGAGTTTTCAAGAAAATAGTTGAAGTTTTAATCAAATAGTTAAATTTTCAAGTAAAAAAAAAAACAATTTTTTTAGAGTTGAATTTTTAACAAAAAAGTTAATTTTAAATAATGAAAGAGGAAATTTCATTTTAAAAAAATTACTTTTTCACTATAAAAAATAAATTTTCAACAAAACAGTTGAATTTTCAACAAAATAATTAAATTTTCAACCAAATAGTCGAATTTTTAACCAGAAAAAATTAACTTTGAACCAAAAATAATTGAATTTTCTTATTGTATTCTATTAATTCAGTTTGCATTCAAGCGAGAAAACGAAAAATGGGAATCAGTTTGTAACAATTTGATAAATGAAGAGAAATCCAAAAGAAATTTAAAAGTAATGTTAGTTGAAATTAGGAAAATGTCAACTGTTTTTAATTTAAAATAATTCTTTTTTGTCGAAATATCAACTGTTACATTTTTTGTTGAGAATTAATCCTTTTTGGTTGAAAACCTAACTATTTTGTTGAAAACTTGACTGTTTTTCAGAAAAATTGGCTTTTTAGGTTAAAAAGTTCAAGAATTTGGTTGAATTTCTTTTTCTTGTCTGAAAAATCTTTCTTTAAAATATCAACCATTACATTTTTTGTTGAGAATTCATCTTTTTTGGTTGAAAATTCAGCTACTTGGTAAAAACTTGAACTACTGTGTTTAAAATTGTATTTAAATTAAAATTCGTGTAATCGGTTAAAAATGTAACCGTTTTGTTGAAAGTTAGTTTTTTAAGCTGAAAATAATAATGTAAGAATTACATTTTTTGTTGAAAATTAATCGTTTTTAGTTGAAAATTCAACTACTGGTTTGAAAATTCGTCTTTTTGGTAGAAAATCATTCTTCATATATTTGAAAATACGCATCTTTTTGGTTAAAAATCCAATCATGTTGGTTGAAAAATTATTATATTTTTGCTTGAGAATTCATAGTTTTTTGTTAAAAATTTTATTTGTTTGGTAGAAAATTAAATTATTTTGTTGAACATTCACCTTTTTAGGTGAAAAATTTAACTTTTTTGGTAGAAAACTCCACTATTTGTTTTCTTTCTGAGGGCTAGTCCGAAATTCGAATGATTTTGACCCTGGAAAATTCTTGCAGATAAAATGAGTGTATCAGTTTTGCGATCCGGATTTACAGTTGACCTCCGATGACGAATAAAATCGATAGTTAGTAGCCGGAAAAACCTTGCCACTGTCACTCAAGTCTCGAGTTGGAATGTTATCGAGATATTTTAAACGCTTTTTATGACTCTTGTTTTCCAGTCTCGATCGGATTCTTTAAAAGGAGGCACAAACTGCTCAGGAGGACTTGCAATAATAATAATAATATATAAATAAACTTGATTTGATCCACTCTAATGACAAATTTCCGCTGATAATTCAACTAGTGTGGTCCAAAAAATATTGTTTCCTTTTAAATTGAAGTTTAGACACCCCAACTTTCTTTGTATTAAGTAAACAAACCCTATTTTTTCAGAATCCTATGAAAACAGTCCTAAGCTCCCCTATGGTGATATTAAAAAAATCTGTAGGTTCCCGCCACATCCGAAATATTTCTCTGGGAGACCTCACTTCCTTAAACTTCTTCCTCCTAGTAAGGGGATGCGGATGCAAGTACGTTTTTTTAGATTTTAAAAATAATATTTAGTGGAAGGACAGGCATTTTCTCCTTAAAGCGAAGATTTCCGCATAAACTTATGATATAAATTTGTCATTAAAAAAAAAAAGTTAATTTGAGGAACCTCTCAATTGCTAGACTTTCGTCTGAATTCGAATTTCTGTAAATATGAACATATTTTTAGTTTCAACTTTTTTAATAGAGATGCAATATTTCCGAAATTAAGGAAAACCCCGAGTGGCTATTCAGTCCCGAAATCTTTTTCAAAATCACTATATAATCAAACAATCAAATATTTGGATTCATGAAGATCAGATTAAGATTTGGGAAGATCCCAAGATTCTGCGCCTCAGAAGCAGTTGAAAAACAATTTCAAATCTCGCCGGAAATCTCTGGAATATTTCAAATCTTCAAAAATCTTCGCGAATCTTGAAAAGAGATTTTCTAAAATCCATCGGGGCACAGTAAGAGATCTGGAATTCTCAACCGCTAATTCCGATTTTCAAAGATTTCATTTTCCTTTGCCATTAATATTCAAAGACCAGAATTTTAATATAAAATTTCTCTATAAACGGGATAAAACAATTTCAGATTAAAATTTTAAACTTTTCTATTGATTTATTTCAACCAAAAAAGATTACTTTGCTACCATAAAAGATGGATTTTCTATCGAAAAGGACGAATTTTTTGTCCAAATAGAAATAGACCAATGTTCAACAAAAACAATTAATTTTCAAACAAGAATTTCATTTACAAACAAATACTTGAACTTTCAATCAAAAGGAACGTATTTTTAACAAAATAATTGGATTTTTAACAAAATAGTTTAATTATTAACCAAATACTGGAGTTTTCTACATACAAAGATGAATTTTCAATCAAATAATTGAATTTTCAAACAAGAAAGATTAATTTGATAATAAAAAAAATATTTAACCAAATAATCGCTGGGGATTGTATTCAAGTCAACAACTTACGTCCACAATTTCTACCAAAAACCAAATAGTTTAATTTTCATGCTACAAAGAATTACATACTTTTTAACCCAAAAAAACGAATTTTTGACAAAATACATAATTTTCCAAGAAAAAAAAGATAAGTTTTGAATAAAATAGTCATTATAACCAAAGATATGAAATTTCAACTAAAATGATAAATCTGCAATTTAAAAAAATAAATTTTTAAGAAAGTAATTCAATTTTTAACAAAAAAGATTAATTTTTCCCCAAAAGACGAATTTTCTACAAAATAGTTAAACTTTCGACCTGCAAATATTAATTTTCAACCAAAAAATGTATTTTAAACTAAGGAGATGAATTTTCAACCAAAATTATGATTCTCCAACAACAAAAAAAGAATTTTTTAATACGAAGTTGAATTTTCCAACTAAAAATACAAATTTTCAACAAGTACAGATTTTGTAGTCAAGAAATAAACAAATTTTTATCCAAATTGTTGAACTTCCAAGCCCAAAGACGGATTTTCTCTAAAATAGTTGAATTTTTTACCCAAAAATTTAAATTTTCGAGAAAAAATTTAATTTTCAACCAGAAAAAATGAGCTTTCAACAAAGTAGTTGAAATATTAACCAAGGAGATGAATTTTCTACTAAAATGATGAATCTTCAACCCTCAAGTAGTTAAAATTTCAATTAGAAAAAATCCATTTTCAAACAAAAATAAAATAGTTTCATTTGCGATTAAAAAATTAATTTTCAACCAAAAACAAATGATGAATCTTGAACTGAAATAGTTAAATTTCCAGTAAAAAAAATGTGTTTCAACCACAAAAAAGAATTTTCTACAAACCAACTGATATTTCAACTAAAATGATTATCCATCAACAAAAAAATGACTTTTTAACAAAGTGGTTCAACTTTCAACCAATTAATTGAATATTCAACAAAAAATATGAATATTTAAGTAAAATAGTTGAATCCTCAATCAAAGAAGATTAATTTTCAACCAAACAGTTGCATTTTTAACCAGAAAAGATGAAATTTCTAACAAAAGAGATACATTTTTAAACCGCAAAGACGAATTTTTTTAAAAAATAGTTGAATTTTCAATCAAAAAGAAGAATTTTTAACCAAAAAAATATCAATTTTGTAACAAAACATATGAATTTTCTATTAATTTCCTAGCAAAAAGGCGATTTTTCAACAAAAAAAAGATAAATTTTCAAAAAAAAATGGAATAGTTTATTTTCAGTTGAAAAAGTTAATTATTAATTAAAATTATGAAATATTCAACTGGATTAGTTCAATCTTCAATTTAAAAAAATTAATTTCCAAAAAAAAAAAAATAATTTTCAAGAAAATGGTTAACATTTCAAATGGAATAGTTAAATTTTTAGGGAAAAAATTAATTTGCAACCAAGAAGATAAATTTTCCACTAAAATGATGAATTTTAAACAACGAAAATATATCTTTAACAAACTAGTTCAACTTTTAACCCAGCAGTTGATTTTTCAACCAAAAAAGGTGAATTATCAACGAAAAATGTAATAGTTGATGTCAACCAAACCAGATTTGAATTTTAAATTTAAAAAAATTTGATTTTGTCCAAAAAAGACGAAATTGAAAAAAATATTGCTTTTTGAGCCTGAAAAGATTTTAGAGTCAAGAAAGAAACACACTTTCAACCAAATTGTTGAATTTTCCAACCAAAAAATTGTATTTCTACCAAAAGAGATAAATTTTCCAAAATACGAATTTTCTAGTTGAGAAAGTAAAAAAACTTCGAATAAATTTTTTACTTTTCAGTCCAAAAAGACGAATTTTCCACTAAACAGTTGTATTTTCATCCAAAAAATATCAATTCTCAACGAAAAGTGCAATAGTTGATATTTCAACAAAAAAAGATTTTATATTTAAACAAAAAATAGGTGAATTCAACCAAAAAAGACGAATTTTCGACAAGAGTTGAATTTTCAACTAAGATCGATTTTTCAGTCAAAGGAGATAAAAAAAATTCCACCAAACTGTTGAATTTAAAAGCAAAAAGGACGAGTTTTCAACAAAATATATGAATTTTCAACTAAAAATAATATCCAGTAATACAAAGATACTTTATCAAATAAAAAACATTATTTAATTGTATTTAACAATTTAAAAAATGTAGACACGCTCTCGAAAAAATGTCCTGGCATTTCCACGTTTTTTCAGGTATACAAAAATTCCTGAACAATTTCAGGTTTTCCATGTTTTCCAGATGAGTAGACACCCTGAATGAACTTCCTACAACACATGGAATCTTCAGCAATCCTATTCAGTATTTTTCAGTCACATACCTATGTGCAATCTTTTGCAATCCCATGCAATCTTGCAATTTTGCAATCGAGTCTAAACCAAAAATCCGAGCCATTAACCCCTTGAAGAAAGCTGAAGCTGAAGTCTCCAGGCTTCCCAGACGAGAATTAGATGCAAAATTCCCGGTCTTGTCCCAGTTTTTTCGAGCCTCTCAAAACGGCAGAAGCCCTCTAAAATCATGAATCATTCATGATTTTACAAAGCGTGAATGAGCAATGAGATTTTCAGCGAAACGAAATGGAAATCGAATTCGATAATCGGATCTAATCGGATGACATGAAGGTAGGACGCAGCGCAGGCAGGTTCAAGAATCAAAGAAGAACGAACTATAACCACACGGAGGACTGAGTCTTGAAAGCGAGTCGCGATGGAAAGAAGAAATCCATTCCTCCATGAATCCAAGGAGAGGTAACAGGTAAGTTCGAACTAAGAAAGCCGAGAGAGCGAGAGAGGTGGATAAAAAGAGAGACGGAAGACGTATAGTAGGCTTCGGCGGCTGGCGGCATCGCTTGATGTACGCCGGGTCCGTAATTACAGGTTTTCGGAACGCCTCGCTCGCTCGCTCGGCCGAGCCACGCTGTTCGAGGCCCTTCCCTTCCCTTCCCTTCCCATTCCCATCCCATCCCACACAACTACCAGATATACCCGGTGACTCAAAATCATTTTATTTACTTCAAAAACACCCATTTTTACCCCAAAAATCCCTCACTTCAGCTTCAATTCTGCCTAGTCTTCTAAAGAGTTTTAAGTGCTCGGAGAAATTCTCACGAGCATGAGAATATGCTCGAGAATATGCTCGATCTTTATGTGCTTTGAGAATTTAATGAGCATTTATAAGCATTTTGAATTAGGATTTCAAAAATCGTATTTTCTACTTTTATTGATAATAATTACATTATTTAAATTTCACGGAAAAATGCATCGCTTCAAATTGGAAAGGGTGCTAAATTTAAATGATAAAAGAAGTCAAATTAATAGAAAACATATTATTCGCATTAAACAGTGCCTCATTCAGGGTTTCTACAATATCCTAATTGTAGCGTATTTAATTCAATTTTTATGATTTCGTAGAATTAGGATTTCGTAGAATTAGGATTTCGTAGCATTAGGATTTCGTAGCATTAGGATTTCGTAGCATTAGGATTTCGTAGATTTGGGTAGAAACGAGATCAAAATGGATTGAGTGTCCGTAGTGTTCTAAGGAGTTTAAGTGCTCAGAAAAATTCTCACGAGCATGAGAATATGCTCGAGAATATGCTCGATCTTTATGTGCTTTGAGAATTTAATGAGCATTTGTGAGCATTTTGAATTAGGATCTAAAAAATCGGATTTTCTACTTTTATTAATAATAATTACATTATTTAAATTTCGCGGGAAAATGCATTGCTTCAAATTGGAAAGGGCGCTAAATTTAAATGATAAAAGAAGTCAAAGTAATAGAAAACATATTCGCATTAAACAGTGCCTTATTTAGGGTTGCTACAATATCCCAATTTCTACATTCTTCTAGCTATAATACCAACTATACACCTAGAGTCCTAGAAGATTAATAATGTTAAAGCAAAATAAATTTTGTTTCTAAATATATTTAAAAAAATTTTTAGTTGTGTTTTCAAGTCAAAAAGATAAATTTTCAACCAAAGAAATGAATTTTCAACAAAAATGATGAATCTTCAACGAAAAATATGAATGTTTAACCAAATAGTTAGTTGAATTTTCAACCTAAAAGGTTAATATTCTACTAAAAAAAGACTCATTTTCAACAAAGTTTATGAATTTTCATCTAAAAAAAGATCAATTTTCAAAAAAATATATTTTTTTTTTCATAACAAAAAAAAATGATTTTTTAACAAAATAATTCAATTTGAAACTAAAAAAGCTAAATTTACAAACCAAAAATATGATATTTTAATTTGCATTTAGAAAAGTAAATTAAAAGAAAAAACGAGTTTTCAGCAAAACAAATTAATTTTCAACTAGAAATATAAATTTTCATGCAAAAATGGAAGTTATATCTTCAGTCAAAAACATTAATTTTCAACTGAAAAGAAACGAATTTTCAACCAAAAAAATTATTTTTCACCACTATGATGAATTTTCAACCAAAAATATGAAACTTTGATGCAATAGTGGATTTTTCAATCCAAAAGATGAATTTTCTATAAACAAAAACAACAAATTTTCATCTAAACAGTTTTTTTTTCAATGAAAGAAATTAATTCTTAACAAAAAATAGAATGATGAATCTTCAACCAAAAGTATCAATGTTTAACCAAATTGTTAGTTGAATTTTCAACCCAAAAGATTAATTTTCTACCAAAAAAGAATCATTTTCAACAAAGTTGATGAATTTTCATCTAAAAAAAAATCAGTTTTCAACCAAGATTAGAATAGTTAAAATGTCAGAAAAATAAATGTTCAACTAAAAAAAAATCAGTTTTCAACCAAGATTAAAATAGTTAAAATGTTAGAAAAATAAATGCTCAACTAAAAAAAAAATCAGTTTTCAACCAAGATTAAAATTGTTAAAATGTCAGAAAAATAAATGCTCAACTAAAAGAAATCAGTTTTCAACCAAGATTAGAATAGTTAAAATGTCAGAAAAATAAATGTTCAACTAAAAAAAATGAATTTTCAAAAAAATAATTCAATTTTAAACTAAAAAAACTAAATTTACAAACCAAAAATATAATATATCAATTTGCAGTTAGAAAAGTAAATTGAAAAAAAAACGAGTTTTCAGCAAAATTAATTAATTTTCAACTAAAAATATAAATTTTCAAGCGAAAATGGAATAGTTATAAAAATATTAATTTTTAACTAAAAAGAAACGAATTTTCAACCAAAGAAATTATTTTTTAATCACAATGATGAATTTTCTACCAAACATATGAAATTTTGATCAAATAGTGGATTTTTCAATCCAAAAGATGAATTTTCTATCAACAAAAAAAAACGAATTTCCAACTAAACAGTTTCTTTTTCAATGAAAGAAATGAATTCTTAACAAAAACTAGAATAGTTAAATTTTCTACTAAACAGATATTTTTTTAACGAAAAAGATTACATTTCTATCAAAAAAAGGAAATTTTCCACAAAAAATGTAATAGTTAAAGTGAATTTGGAACTAAAATGATGAATCTTCAAATAAAAAAAAAATCCATTTTCAACCAAGATTAGAATGGTTAAAATGTCAAAAAAATAAACGTTAAAAAAAATGAATTTTCAAAAAAACATATTTTTTTCATAACGAAAAAATTTTGTTTTAACAAAATAATTCAATTTTAAACTAAAAAAGCTAAATTTACAAACCAAAAATATAATATTTTAATTTGCAGTTAGAAAATTAAATTACAAAAAAACGAGTTTTCAGCAAAATTAACTAATTTTCAACTAAAAATATAAATTTTCAAGCAAAAATGGAATAATTATATCTTCAGTTAACAAAATTAATTTTCAACTAAAAAGAAACGAATTTTCAACCAAAAATATGAAATTTTGATCAAATAGTGGATTTTTCAATCCAAAAGATGAATTTTCTATCAACAAAAAAAAACGAATTTTCAACTAAACAGTTTTTTTTCAATGAAAGAAATTAATTCTTAACAAAAAATAGAATAGTTAAATTTTCTACTGAACAGATAATTTTTTAACGAAAAAGATTACATTTCTATCAAAAAAAGTAAATTTTCCACAAAAATGTAATAGTTAAAGTGAATTTTGAACTAAAATGATGAATCTTCAACTAAAAAAAATTAATTTTAACCAAAAAGATGAAATTTCAACTAATGAGAGTACTCTTTTACAAAAAAGACGCATTTTCAACAAATAGTTAATTTTTCACCGAAAACAGATACACTTTTAACTAAAAATAGAACAGTTAAATTTTCAGTAAAAAAAATTAATTTTCAATAAAATTAAAGTAAATTCTCAACGAAATAGTATAATTTTCAACCAAGAAGATTAAATTTCTATCAAGAAAGATGAATTTTCGACAAAAAATGGAAGTTATATTTCCAGTTTAAAAAATGAATTCGAAATAAGAAAAACCTCATTTTCAACCAAAAAGATCAATTTTCAAATTTTCAAACAATAAGATGAATTTTTAACAAAGTACATGAATTTTCAACCAAATATTTGAATTTTTGAAAGGAATTTTCAACCAAAAGGATGAATTGGCCACCAAGAATATTAAATGTTCTCCCACAAAATTTGAGTTTTCAATAAAATACAGGAATTTTAAACCAGATATTTGAATTTTCAACTTAAGAAGATAAATTTTGAACCAAACATTTACGAGTTAAATTTTCAGTTAAAACAATTAATTCTCATCTAGAAAACATTATTGTCAACAAAAGAATTAAATTTTAAACAAAAGAAGGAGGTTTCAACTAAAATGATAAAACATCAACCAAATAAATGAATTTTTAACAAAGTAGTTCCACTCCCAACTAAAAGTAGTTGAATTTTCTACCAAAAAAGATGAATTCTCAACGGAAAACGTGATATATTATATTTCAACCACAAAAAGGATTTTAATTTTATACCAAAAATAGTTGAATTCAATAAAAAAAGATGAATTTTCTACAAAATGGTTTGAATCCTCAAGCAAAACAGATTAATTTTATATCAAATATTTGCGATTTTCAACCATAATAATCAAATTAATTTCAACTTTAATTTATTGAAAATTCCCTAACTTTGTCAGGTTTTCCCTGACTTTCTGGAATTACCTGACTGCAGCAATTTCTATTTAAAAAAATGAATGTTCAAAAAAACAGTTGAATTTTCAAACAACAGTTGCATTTACAAACAAATAGTTGAATTTTTAAGCCATAAAGAGAAGTTTTTGAGAATCAAGTTAAATTTTCAACAAAAAAGTTCATTTTCAATAAATAAAAATGAATTTTCAACCAAAAAAAGATTACTTTTCTACCATAATTGATGAATCTTCAATCCAAAAGGACGAATTTTCTATAAAAAAAGATGAATGTTCAATGAAAAAGTTGACTTTTTTACCAAAAAGTTAAATTTTCAAGAAAGAAACAAATTTCAAAAAAATTGTTGAAGTTTCAAACCAATAAGAAGTTTATTATTTTTTAATATTAAAATTTATTATTATTTAATAAGAAGTTTCTAGAAAAAAAAAGTTGAATAATCATTCTGAAAAGGTGCATTTTCAACAAAAACAATTAATTTTCAAGCAGTTGTATTTACAACCAAATAGTTGAAAGAAAGGAATTTTTAAAAGAAAAGAATTTCCAACAAAATAATTAAATTTTTAACCAAATAGTTGAATTTTCATGCTAGAAAGGCGAACTTTTTAGAAGATGGTGGAATTATCAACCTGAAAAGGTAACTTTTCAACAAAAAGAGAATTTTTAACCAAATATTTGAATTTTCAAGCAAAAAATTTTTTTTTTAGAAAACAGTTGAATTTTAAACAAAAAAGTTATATTTAACCCAAAAAAGATGATTTTCCTACAATAAAAGGTGAATTTTTAATCCAAAAGAACAAATTTTCTACGAAAAAAGACGAATTTTCGAAAAAACAGTTAAAGTTGTATTTACAATCAAATCATTAAACAGACAATCAAAATAAAAGAATATTTCAAAAAATAATTTAATTTTTAACAAAATAGTTTCCTTTTCAAGTCAAAAGGACGAATTTTTTAGAAGATTGTTAAATTTTGAAGATAAAAGTTCATTTTTAGTCAAAAGAAATACGAATTTTCTACCAAGATAGTTGGATTTTCAACCGAAAAGTAGAATTTTAACCAAAAAGAATGAATTTTTAACCACAAATATTGGATTCTATTAATAATAATCGATCTGTCTATTAATATGTAATACAATTTTTTTATATTTTTAACACAAATTCAGGCCTCAGACTCACTTCAGAGATTAAAAATAGTGTACATAGTGTCACAAATTTGAAAAAATAGCGTCAGTTGAATTTTCTACCAAAAAAATATGACTTTTTAAGAAAATAGTGGAATTTTTAACCAAAAGAGATCAATCCAGGACCAAAAATATGATGGTACATTTTTTAATTCAGAAGAATTAACTTTCAACCATAAAAGATTAATTTTCAATCATACAAAATTAATTTTCAACCATCAAAGATTAATTTTCAACCAAAAAAGATTAATTTTCTGCCCAAAGATGAATTTTCAATCTCGAAGGATGAATTTTCTATCATGAAAGATGAGAATGTTCAACGAAACAGTTCAATGTTCGTCCAAAAAAAAAGATTTTTTAATAAAATAGTTTAATTTTTAATAAAATGATTATATTTTCAATCAAAAGAGATTATTTTTCAACCAAAAATGTAGTAGTAGACTTTTAATATAAAAAAATTAACTTTTAACCAAAAATATGTCTTTTTAAGAATAGTTAAATTTTCCACAAAATAAGGGTTAAATTTTGAACCAAATAGTAGAATTTTTTACCAAGGAGAAGAATTTTGAACCAAAATTGTAATAGGACCAATTTTCTATCCAAAAATACAAAACTTTAACGAAATAGTTGAACGATCTGTCAACACAAGCTTTCACTTTAAAATTCTGAATGAAAAATGATCTTTGATATTTTATCGAACAAGACGATAATTATTGCAAAAGTAAAAAAAAATCTGAAAAATTGCAGATTTTCAAAAAAAATTCCCAACTATTTATTTCCCGGTCTGTCCGGAAAGTTTCCGACCTTGTGGTGTACCGGAGTAAAAGTTAAATCTGTTGAATGACGATGATATCCCCTTCAAAGTACTCCCCTTTGGAAAGCACAACGACTGTACGGGGGCTGCTGAAGTTGTGCAAGTCCGCATTTCACCAGAAATTGCTGAATAAGCTGCAACGAATGGGCATTGTCGTTGTGAAGGATCCACTTGCTTCAGAACTTCTTGGTAATACTTCCTCTATCTCTGTCGCACTGTTACACGGCGATTTCCATTAATTAACACTCACTTTCCACTGAAGTACAAACACTTTTAAATCGCCTAAACCACTCTTTAATTTGAGTATCACTGATAAGACTCAACACCATGCACTTTCCGAATCATAACGATGGTTTCCGAACATGAATGGCCAAATTTTTCGCAAAATTTAATGCACACTGTTCGGTGCATTCCGTCATCCTGAAATGCGACGCGTACGTGGTCACACGTTTACACTTTTACGCAACGGCGTACACTATTCGACTAAACATTCCCATGTCCATGTCACTTAGGGTGTCTCACAGAGGTCCTACCTAAATGGTAAATATCTGTTTTTGACAATAGCACAAGTAGGTAAAAAGTTAGAGCACAAGGTCGGAGACTTTCCGGACAGATATCGTAATATCCTGTGTTATTTTTTTATCGTAATACCTGTTTGGTGAAATTAAAAAATCGCACTATTGATACGCTGTTCAACAACTTAACACCAAAAATCCAATAAAAAGGTACTTTTTTTCTTATTATTTTAACAAAATTATTTCCACGGGCCCTAAAACTGGCCTTAATGAGAAAAATGTAATTAAACTAATTATTAATCTGAAAAACATACGTGAATGTATATGAGAATATACTAGAGAAGGTTTCCATACTTCAGCGATCACTTTCCGAGCCAGTAATTTTAATCGGCTCACTTACCTAAAACAAAGAAGAAAATTAATTATAATTTTAAAAATAAAACAAATTTATTACTAAAAACGGTCCTCCGAGTTTGTACAAAAATTGGGAAATAAGCTATATTTTCTAAGAAAAATTTCCAGTTTTCTAACATAATATTTTTAAAGTATTAAAAATGAGCTTCAATATTTATTTAAACTATTAGTCTTTAGTAATATTTAGTCTATAAATGATCAAAATTGAGATTTATTTATGGTTTTTTGGTTAAAAATTCATATATTCGGGTTTTTAATTTAACTATAATGGTATACATATTATTGGTGGAAAGATCATTATTTTTGTTTGAAAAGTTTACTATTCTATTTTTGGATGAGAATTCAACTGTTTTATTAAAAATTCATTGTTTCTTTGGTTAAAAATTTATTTATTTTTTTTAACTGAAAATTTAAATATTCTATTTTTGATTAATTTTTAAAAATCTTTTTCAGTTATAATTCATGTATTTTGCTGAAAATTCGATTTTTTCGATAGAAACTTAATTATTTAAAATTAATTTGTTTTGGTTGAAGATTCCAGTATTTTATTAAGAATTCGTCTTTTTTGGTAGAAAATTAACTTTTTTAATAATTGGAAATTAAACTAATCCATTTTTGTTTGAAAATTTTTTAATCTTCTTTAGTTGAAAATTCCTCTTTTTGCTTGAAAATTCAACTATTTGGTTGAAAATCAATCTGTTTTGCTTGATGACTTCACAATTTTGTGAAACATTTGTCTTTTTGGATGAATTCAACGGATTTTTATTTAAAATTAGATTCTTTTTTAGTAAAAAATTCGCCTACTTAGTTGAAATTTGAACTACTTTGTTAAAAATTCATTTTTTTGGTTGAAGATTCATCATTTTAGTTATACATTCATCTCCTTGGTAGAAAATTAATCTTCTTGGTTGAAAATTCAACTGTTTGGTTGAAAATTAATTTGTTTTGGTGGAGGATTCAACTATTTTGTTGGAAATTCGCCCTTTTATGTTAAAATATCAAATATGACATTTTTTCTTGAGAATTGGTCTTTTTTGAGTAAAAATTCAATTATTTCTTTGAAAGTAGAACTGCTTTGTTAAAAATTAAATTTGTTGGTTGAAGATTCATCTCTTTGGTTACATTTTTTTAACTATTTTGTTCAAACTTCGTTGTTTTTTTGTGTGTAAAATTTCTCTTTTTCAGTTGAAAATTCATACATTTATTTAAAAATTGGTCATTTTATTAGAAAATTAATCTTTTTGGTTCAAAATTAATCTTTTTTGTTGAAAATTCAACTTTTTGGTAAAAATTCAACTTTTTGGTTGAAAATCAATTTTTCGTGGTTGAGGATTCAACTATTTTGTGGAAAATTCGTATTTTTTGGTTGAATTCAACAACTTGGTTGAACGTTGAACTTGCAATGTTAAAAATTAAATTTTTTGCTTGAAGATTCATCTCTTGTGTTGAAATTTTTTACTATTTTCTTGAAACTTCGTTGTTTTTTTTTGTGTACTCTTTTTTAGTTGAAAATTCATGCATTTAGTTAAAAATTGGTCATTTTATTAGAAAATTAAACTTTTTGGTTCAAAATTAATCTTTTTTGTTGAAAATTCAACTTTTTGGTTGAAAATCAATTTTTCGTGGTTGAGGATTCAACTATTTTCTGGAAAACTCGTCTTTTTTGGTCGAATTCAACAACTTGGTTGAACGCCGAACTTACAATGTTAAAAATTAAATTTTTTGGTTGAAGATTCACCTCTTTGGTTGAAACTTCGTTGTTTTTTTTATTGAAACTTGATCCTTTTTAGTTGAAAATTTAACTTTTTGATTGAAAATTCATGTATTTTGATGAAAATTCGTCTTAGTGATTGAAATTTCATCTTCTTAGTTAAAAGTTCAACTGTTTGGTTAAAAATTAATTTGTTGTGGTTGAGGATTCAACTATTTTGTAGAAAATTCGTGTTGTTAGGTTGAAATATCAACTATTAGATTTTTCGTTGAGAATTCATATTTTTTTGTTGAAAATTCAACTAATTGGTTGAAAGTTGGACTGTTTTGTTAAAAATTCATATCTTTGGTTGAACATTGAGCTGTTTCGTTTAAAATTCGATTATTTGATTAAAAATTTTACCTTTTTTTAGAAAATTAGTCGTTGTGGTTGAAATTTCATCAATTTAGTTAAAATTTCAACTCTTTTGTTCAAAATTAATTTGTTGTGATTGAGGATTCAACTATTTTGTGGAAAATTCGAGTTTTCTGGTTCAAATATCAACTATTAGATTTTTTCGTTAAAATTTGACTATTTGATTGAAAATTCACGTATTTTATTGAAAATTCGTCTGGTTGGTAAAAAACTAGTCTCGTTGGTTGAAAATTCGTATTTTTTGGTTGAATTCATCTGCTTTTTTTTAATAACAATTTTTGTAGTTGAAATATCAACTATTTGCTAAGAAATTAATGTATTTCGTTGAAAATGCAATATTTTACTTGAAATGTTAGTAGTGTAAAGCTTTTCAAATGAAGTTGAATATAGTTATAATAGTTATATCGATAAGGTTGAAGACGTGTTTTTTGGCTTCATCTGTTGTGTAGTCCAAAATCTGAAACATTGTAGGCCCTGTCTAAGATAATAATCAAAGTAAAGAGTATAAAACTGAGATTCAACAGGTGTTGATCTAAGATTCTGAGAGATTGGTTGCTTCCAGCTGAGTCGTATTAGGGAGAAGTTAGTGATCTTGGACAATATTGGGAGCTCGTAATTTTTCGCATAAAATGGAAAGAAGTAGGGAGAAGGGCACACGATTCGAGTCGGCTTCTGTTGAGACACTCAGTACGTGATCCTACGCGCCATTTATGAATGCAGCTGGAAGAAAAGACCCGGACTACGGAACGCTTCTTGAAACGTTTGTGAGCGTGATGGATGGACGAAAATACGATTAAGGGAGTATACCTACGACCTACAGTCCTACACAGAAGAAGCAGTCTCTCTTAGAAATTCGGCTCCTGGGGCAGTCTGGAACCTCTGGAACCTCTGGAGCTGGAGGATATCGGGTGTTGGAAAAGTGCTTGCTATGGCGGCAGAACTTCCTATTTCGGCATTAGCAATTTAACATTCCACATCTCTGTATGTGGTCTAATGGATTTCATAAGATCTCTCCAAGATCTTTTCAATTTTCGCCAAAATTTTTCAAGATTTCCGAGATATCCGGCGAGACATGAAACTGTTTCTCAACATGATAGCCGGAAAACAGCATTTTCAAAATTCCCGGAGTTTTCCCTGACCAATTTTTCATTTTTCCCCTGACCATTAATATTCAAAGGCCAGCCTTTTAATCTGATAACATTTTTAACATAGAATCTTTTATAAATCTTTTCTAAAAGATAAATTTACAATCGAAACAGACGAATTTTCGGTCAAAATAGACGAATGTTCAACAAAATAATAATTTTTCAACATAATAGTCGATTTTTCAAACCAAAAATATTAAACTTCAACCAACAATATTTCAATTATCAACTCCTAAAATTGATATTAAAAAATGAATTTTCAACAAAATACTTACATTTTCAACCAAAGAGTTGAATTTTCAAGAAAATAATTAAGTATTCAACAAATCAGTTAAATTTTTAACCAACAAAATGCATTTTCAACTAAAATGATGAACAGTTTTTTTTTTTTTTTTTTGTAAAAATATTATACCATTTGGATCCAACATAAAAAGTTAATTTTGAACTAAAATAATTGAATTTTCAACGAAAAATGTATAATAATTAACATTTTAACTGAAAAATATTTTTATTCTCAATAAAAAAAAAACACTTCCATTCAACCAAAAAAAACTAATTTCAAACAAAAATGTTATTTTCAAACAAACAGTTAAATTTTCAACTAAAAACGATCCATTTACAGCCAAAAATGGCACAATTAAATTTTCAGTTACTTAAATTAATTGCCAACCAAAAAAAGCACTAATTTTCAACAAAATAGTTCAACTTTCAGCCAATAAAATGAATTTTTAACAAAGTAGTTGAATTTCCGACCAAAAAAGATGAGTTAAAAAAAAGGTGAATTTATAACGAAATAATGAAAATTTCAACCAAATAACAGAATTTTTAACCAAAAGATATGAATTCTAAACCAAAAATATAATATTAGACTTTTCAATTCAAAAGAATAAACTTTCAACCAAAAAAGATATCTTTTCTACCAAAAAAGGAATTTTCAATCCAGAATGACGAATTTCCTATCCAACAAGACGAAATTTCAAAAAAACAGTTGAATTTTCGAAAAACATGACTTTTCAACAAAATATTGGTATTTTCAAAAAAAAATTAATTATCAACAAAACAATTGCATTTACAACCAAATAGTTGAACTTTAAAGCAAAAGGTAAGAGTTTTCAACAAACCAGTTAAATTTTTAACAAACAAGTTCAACATTAAACCAAGTAACTGAATTTTGAATTAAAAAAAATTAAATCTCAAGGAAAAATATAACATTGATAACCAATAAAAAATAAAATATTAATTTAAAAAAATTATTTTAAATCAAAACCAGTCGAATTTAACCAAAAAAGATTTTAAATTTAATTAAAATACAATTTAATTCAACCAAAAGAGACATTTTTTCAACAAAATAGTTGACTCTTCAAACAGAACTAATTAATTTTCAACCAAGCAATAACCCAAAAAGATAGAGTTAAAAAAAACAGTTGAATTTAAAACCTCGTTTAAAACTAAAAACGATCAATTTTCAACAAAAAATGAAATAGTTCAATTTGCAGTTCAAAAAATTGATTTTCAACAAAAAAAATTTCAAGAAAATAGTTAAATTTTCAATTAAAGAGATGGATCTCCAACTGATAAAATGGATTTTTAACAAAGTAATTCAGCTTTTAACCAAGTAGTTGAATTTTCAATCAAAAGCATTAATTTTCTACCAAAAAATACGAATTCACAACAAAGTACATACATTTTCAACCAAATAGTTGAATTTTCAACTAAAAACTATCAATTTTCAACCAAAAATGACATAGTTCAATTTTCAGGTAAAAAAATTAATTATCAAACAAAATAAAATGGAATTTTACACAAATTAGTTAAATCGTCAACCAATAAAATGAACGTTTAACAAAGTAGTTTAACTTCCACCCGAGAAGTGGAATTAAAAAAAAAGCATTTATAATAAAAAATTTAATAATTCAATCAACTAAAAACGATCAATTTTGAACAAAAAATGGAATAGTTGAATTTTCAGTTAAAAAAAATTGAATTCCAACAACAACAAAAAACGGATTTTCAACAAAATAGTTAAATCTTCAACCAATAGAATGAATTTTTAAAGAAGTCCTTCAACATCCAACCAAGTAGTGGAATTTTCTAACAAAAAATATGAATTCTAAATGAAAATTCTATAATCGAATTTTCAACTAAAATCGATCATAATTTTCAATCAAAAATGGATTGGTTAGATTTTAATTGAAGAAAATTAATTATCGACTAAAAAAAACGAACTTTCAACAAAATAGTAGAATTATTTTCAACCGAAAAAAGAGGAACTCTGAACGAAAAATAGTTGGATTTTCTTATTGGGTTCTATTAATTCAGTTTGCATTCAAGTAGAAAAACGAGAAAAAGGGGAAAAAGGGAAAGTTCCTTGAAAAGAGAGGGGAAAAGAGGAATTCTTGAGAAAAGGGGAAAAGAGGCTGAATTAAGAATGTGGCGAGCCAGCTCGACCCCGACCTCGACCTAGCCACCCGCAAGAAATTCTTAGGCAAATGTGGAAATGGAATCAAACTGGGCAATGTTGGAAAATTCTTCGAAATCTAGTCCCAACCGTCTCAGGCTTCCGAGAAAGATGCGGCTCGTGGGGATTTTCTTTTTTATCTTGTGTGGAGGGATGCTCATCGATACCTCGGAGATGTTGGAAGAAGGCAGCAGGCAGAGATGAAAAACAAGCCAGGCGAAGAGACAAGATAAAGATAAAGATAAAGATTGAAGATGAAGTTGAAGGTGGGTTCCAGTATGTAATTATGAGTAGTCGCCTTTTTCCACTTCCTCTGCGGCTACTATGTCTGGCCTTTATCTTCTTTATTTCTGACCTCGACCGACCTTCCTTCCCTTCAAGAATCTTTATACTTGCATACATCTCTATACCATCAGCAATTGCTGACCACTGACTCTGAAACCA
>CAKNYM010050533.1:104653-117323 GCA_932195095.1 Andricus curvator | reverse complement strand
CAGCAATTGCTGACCACTGACTCTGAAACCATTTTTTGATAATTAAATGATATTTTTTGAGCACAGAATCTTCAGATCAACAATTTTTAAGATTTCTAGTTGTCACCTTCCTTCTCTTCAAGAATCTTTATACATATTTGCATACCTATGTGCATCTCTATACCATCACCAATTGCTGACCACAGACTCTGAATCCATTTTTTAGTAATTAAATGATATTTTTTGGGCTGATCTCTGGAGCACAGAAGCTTTAGATCAACAATCTTTCACTATCTTTAAGATTTATAGTTGTCACCTTCCTTCCTTCTCTTCAGAAATCTTTATACTTGCATAGCTACATCTCTATACAATCAGCAATTGCTGACCACTGACTGAAACTATTTTTTGGTAATTGAATATTTTCTGGGCTAATCTCTGGAGCAGAGGAACTTTGGATCAACAATCTTCAAGATTTATAGTTGTCACCTTCCTTCCTTCTCTTCAAGAATCTTTATAGTTGCATACATCTCTGTGGCAACAGCAATTGCTGACCACTGACTCTAAAATCATTTTTTGGTAATTAAATGATATTTTCTGGGCATGATATTGATGATGATATTTTCTGATATTTTCTCTTGAGCAGAGTAGCTTTGGCTCAACAATCTTGAACTATCTTTAAGATTTATAGTTGTCATCTTCCTTCCTTCTCCTCAAAAATGTTTATACTTGCATACATCTCTATACCATCAGCAATGGCTGGCCATTAACTTTACTCTGAAACCTTTTTTTGGTAATTAAATGATATTTTCTGGACTGACCTCTGAAGCAGAGAAACTTTGGATCAATAATCCATAACTATTTCTAAGATTGATAGTTTTAAGGATCAATTCAGAGCGTAAAATGTTTCAAATTTCGGACTATAAACTAGAGTTTCTTAAAAAAATAGGGTTATTCCATTCAATTTTCTATAAAAATGTCCATTTTTAACCAAATAGTTGAATTTCCTACTAAAATAGTTGAATTTTCAAACAAAAAAGACGGATTTTCAACAAAACATATAATTTTCAACAAAAAACTAAATTTTTAACTAAAAACTGTTGGATTTTCTTATTGGTTTCTTAATATTCAGTTCGCATTAAAGTGGAAAAAGGAGAAATAAGGGAAGAGAGGTCAAAAAGAAAAAGACTGAAGCCTGGGAGAAACAAATAGGAATAGTTTAATTAAACATTGAAGTTATGTTTCAAAAGTTTAAAAATATTAGGTTATACAACTGAAAATTTTGCTTAGAAAATAAAGTTAATTTTCCACTTCACTTGTTGACTTCTGACTCCACGCTTTTAAATCCGGACAACACAAAGTGGACTAAGCATCATTTCAGATCCTCGATCCACTTTCTCCGTGTAAGCAAAATTGTAGAAGAAAATTGACAAAAGATAACGTCACTTTATAAAAGTACTCATTTGTTTCTGGAACTTGATGCTCAGGGCGGCTCGCTACACCGGAAAGGAATCTTAAAACATCTACTTAAGATAAAGAGGAAGATTAGAAAATCTCACATTACGGCGAGAACACAAGCGGGCGGCACAACACGCCACATTCCTTTGACTTGTAATCATCTATGAAGAGACACTTACTTCGAAAGACAGTCACAACAGTTCAATTCGGGCCAATTTAGACTTGGAAAGTTCAACTCTTCATTTTGAGAAAGCGATTAAAAGGAATAAATCAAGTTGAAAAACTGAAAGAAGGTGTTATAAGAGTTTGAAAACAGTGAAAGCAAACAGAAGATGCAAGATAAAGGGTTACAAAGAGATGTAAGAAAGAGGAAAGATGTCCGTAGAGTTAACGCGATAGGAAGAAGAAAGAAGAGAGTTTCTCTGAGATCGAGGGATAGGAGAAGGAGGAAATAGAGACTATAAGGAATTGGAACAAAAAGATAGAGAAAGGCAGATAATATAGAGATGGGAGAGGATGGGGGAATCAAGATACAATAAATGGTATAAGGGCATAAAAAGCCAAAGTGAGGAAAGGAGTGATGTGAGGTAGGGGGTAAGTTTTTTCGATGAGAAGAGAAAATGCAGAGTATGTAGATGTGGGGTGGAGGAGATATGAAAGCATGTATGTGATGGTTCTATGAGAGGGAAGAAGGAAACGGGAGGCTAACAAGGCAATGTGAAGAAAATTTTAGGGAGGGACTGGGAAAAGAATGGATGAAGGAGGTAAAAAAAGCTGGAGGAGTTAAAGAAGAAGAAGATGCAAGAAAAGGTAAAGGAAGAAGAAAACGAGACTAGGAGGAGGCCAGCTCGACAATCAGGGGATTAAAGTCGGTAGTGGCGAGAGTTTAAAAACGCTTTTGCGCTCTCGCATCAGCACAGACTCAGTTGATATGAGTTAGAAAGAAAGAAAGAGGGAGCGAGGGTGAAGTCGAGGGCGCTAGAGTCTATAACTACGACACTGGGCAATCCGAAGCTCCTCAAACGAGGAAAGCATACACACGGCTCCCATTCAACTAACCCTTTCAGCCCCCCCCCTTCCCCACCCACCTCCTCACTTACCCCATCAAAAAGTTTTTCTCTTTTTCCATCCTATCCTTCAACCACCCTGTCTCTCGCGGTGTCGGCAAAATCTCTTTTACTCGCCTAAGCCCTAAGAGAGGATAGCCAAGAGTCTACTTCTGTATCGTTGTCGTTCGAATTAAACCTTAATCGCGAATGCAAGAGGTCGAAACGCTTTAATCAGAAAAAAATATATGTAAAAGGTTTCTTCAACCCAATCCACCGCCAGCTTCTATAAAAAATTAGACAAGATAGGCGACATACGCCTACAAAGAAGGGTTTTGTAGCCTATTTAGATATATTATTTAAAAAATGTAAATGTTTAACTCCAAATTCCCTTTTGTGAGTTCAAACTTTAGCGCTTATGCCCTTTTGGTAAGCCAAACTTTTGTTTTTAGCGAGCAAAAAGTACCATGGATTGGATTTGGTTCTGAAATTCAGATAATGAGGACTTAATATTAGTCCAATTAAATTCAAACCAACTTTGACTGAATTGGTCTGTATTTAATTCATTAAACTTTGTATGGATTCGAGCAAAATTGATTTTATTCTAAGTCAAATTTCTCTCATTCTGAAAATCAGGTAATAAAGACTTAAAGTTAGTCCAATTTTGCTTAATTCCAAACAAAAACACATTTTACTAAATTGGTCTGGATTTAATTCAGTAAAATTTGTTTCGGTTCAAGGAAAATTGATTTGAATCTTTGTCTGAATTTAAGACTCAATTCTGAAATTCAGTGACGAAGACTTCAAATTAGTCCAGTTTTGCTTAAATATAACACATTTTACGGAATTGGTCTGGATTCAGTAAAATTTGTTTCGATTAAAGCAAAAAATTGCTTTGATTTTAAGTCGAATTCCTCTGAATTTAAGACTCAATTTTGATAAGACTCAATTCTGAAATTCAGGTAATGAGGACTTAAAATTTTCTTAAATAAAAAAAAACTTTACTGAATTGGTCTGGGTTTAATTCAGTAAAATTGACTAGAATTTAAGTCAAATTTGTCTAAATTTAAGACTCAATTCTAAAATGTAGGTAATGAGGACTTAAATCAGTCCAATTTTGCTCAAATCCAAACAAACAAATTTTACTAAATTAGTCTGGATTCAGTAAAGTTTGTTTCGAGTCTATCAAAAATTAGTCTGATTTTTAAGATAAATTTGTCTGAATTTAAGACTCAATTCTGAAATTCAGGTAATGAGGACTCAAAATTAGTCCAAGACAGACGGCTTTCAATCCAGAAAATTTTTACTGAATTGGTTTCAATTGAATTCTGTAAAATTTGTGAGGATTTAAGCAAAGTTGATCCGCTTTTAAATAAAATTTTCCTGAATTTATGATTTAATTCTGAAATTGAGACAATGATGTCTTAAATTAAGTCCAATTTTACTTAAGTCCCAACAAATTCTGCTGAATTTAATCGAAACGAATTTTAAGATGTAATAATTTTTAGGTGTAATAATTTTAAGTATTCCTTTTTACTGTGTACTATTTTACGCTATCGATACTGAATTCGTTTAAATTTATAGGAAATTCAACTGAATTTTAAAGGAATTAAAGTAAATTCAACCGAATTCAAGGAAATTCTAAGAAATTTAAAGAGACTAAAAAGAAATTAATGGGATTTCACGAAATCTAATTGGATTTAATTCAAGAGAATGCAATTGAATTCAAGGTAATTGTTTTTAAAATATTATTTTTCATTGTGTAAAAAAATAATATTAATATTAAAATAATATTGCTGATGATATAATTTCAAATGAGAAACATTATTTTCAATGAAAACAGTTTTAAACATACCAAAAAAATGTATTTTAACCACGTTTTTTGAAATTGAAAATTCAAAAGTAAATTTTTCTATGACTGAAATCGTTAAACCAATTTTTTAAGAAAAAAGCATTTTCTAAAAACATAACTATGTTTGAAGATTATATTCTTATTTTTTAATTTTGAAACAGTAAAGTTAAGAAAAAATAAGCCATGATTGATTACAACTCAACCAGTTTTAAGAAATTGGTAAGAAGAGACAGTAAGCAAAACTTCAATTACAAAAACTATTGTTAAAATAATTATTTTTTCGTAAGTTTTGAACTTTTTTCATAAAAAAAATGTTTTTTCTTTCATAAGACTTGACTGATAATATCATTTCAATTCTTGAAATCACAGAAAAGTTTTTTCTTCCAGAGGCCTGACTTTGGGCATAACTACCTTAAATCAAATTTGTCCAAATTTAAGACTCAATTTTGAAGTTCAGATAATGAGGATTTAAAATCAGTCCAGTCTTAAATTTAAACCAATTTGACATAAATCCAGACAAATTTTGCTGAATTTAATCCAAACTAATTTGTTTTGTAATTTCTTTCAATGATAACGCTATTTGATAGTAAATGTTTTGTGCTAAAGTAAACTTTTATACCCTAATAATCGAAAGGACGAGAATTGAGTTCTTAGACTCATTTCTGAAGAGAAATTACGTGATCTATAAAATAAAAAGACTCAAAGAGCTAGCAAAAGCAAAGAAAGAGAATTAAGCCTGGAGTTTCTTTTATTGTCTCACTGGATGGCCCCTTGCCAGGAATCTTGTCCATCTTCTCCATGAGGACAAAACCATATTTCAACGTTGCGAAATTGTTTACCCTTATATAAGCCAAAAATTTACTTGAAAGCCTAGAGTTTCTGCCCAACCTCTTTTTACGACGAGAATCAGCCTGTGATGCAAAGTTGTTGTTGTAAAATTTCGTAACCATTCTCAGCAAGATAGACCTCTGATCACTATGATTTGGAATTCCAATCTCTGTAATGTGAGAACTTACAACGTAGAAAGGTCCATTCATGGGACAATTTCGTTAGAATTCGTAAACCCTTCACTGGAAAGGCGCGACCACTAAAACCGCGGCTTTCGCATTTTTCACCACTTTATATATTCATAATTAGGGCTATAGAGATTATATTACAAATAATTCGAATAATCGGCAGATTTCGGTTATTCACATTTTTTAATGAGATTGTATTTCCTAGGAATTTTGGAAACTGTCGTGTAATTGAGGAAGCGGCGTGCGTTAAAAGAAGATCAATGATTTTGTCGGCTTTATGATAAATGGGAATGGCTTCTTGGGGGCCGGCTACCAGATATCAGAAGTCCATAATCGTATTTTCAATGTGGTCTGACAGATATAGTAATAGGCGTGTTTTTAGAGTTTTGAGGCGAAGCGATAAGTGTCGGCCTCCAAATGTCGAAAAACGATCGAATTTTAAGTTTCTGATTTCCAGATGTTCCGCCAGAACACAAAGATAAAGTATTTCGACACCTGTTGCTCACTAAGTCTATCATTTTAATAATTTTCAAATTTTGAGAAATTCATTATAGTGGCATGCAATTTTTTAAGTATTAAATCGAGGGATTAACTATTTCTTAAATCTGGTACACAATATACATCACATATAAAATAACGTGACATTTTTTTAAATAACCTGAAAACTGTTGATATTCTCTAAAAGGTCCTGGAAAACTCGTCAATCTTTTTAAATACCTTAACAATCTTTTAAGTCGCTTCAAATTCTACGAATGCCTCAAATATGGTGAAATCCATAGAAATCCCTTGGAAATTCATTTCATTTATTGCTGAATACCTTTTTAAAATATACGTATTCTTCAAAATTTTCTGAATTCCTACGAAATTTTTCGCAAACTCTTAAAAATTAGTATGTAATTGCAGAAAAATCGAGTAAAATCCCATAAAACATCTTTCAATCCATAATATCTTTCGAAATTCCTTCTAAAAGGCGGAAATCTTAAATTCTCTGAAATCCCGAAAGATCACGCAAAATATGATGAAGCGCTTTGAAATGAGTTAAAATCCGTTTAAATCTAAAAAAAAACGATTAAAAAGTTATCTAGAAATCCGTTAAAATTTTTCCCGCCTATAAATATCCTTCTGTTGACAGAAGCATACATACACTGCATAGTGGGTTGCGACATGTGTAATTTGCTTGACTGCAATATTACTATTTATGTAAAAAATATATTTTTAATTTTTAAATAATTTTTAAGAATTTCAATGTTGAGTAACAAAAAAAGTAGGGCAAGTAGCTCAAAGGGAAAATAAAAAATGATAAAGAAATGAAATGCACTTCCCGCATCAAAAATAAAATCAAGGACAATTCCCGGATTTTTTTCAATTCCCGGACAATTCAAGGATTTCCTTAAATTCCCGCATATTAGACACCCTGTTTGAAAACGCTTAACAATTTTGAAATCTCGTTAAATTCGTATTTTTGCTTGAAAAAAAAAAAAAAAAAAATTTGATTGACATTTTTTGTCTTTCTTGATTGAAAAATTTTTCTACGTTAAAAATGCGTTTCTTTAGTTTAAAAATTCATCTATTTTGTGGAAAATTGATCTTTTTGCGTCGAAAATAAAACGATTTGGTTGACTATTAATCTGTTTTAGATGTGGATTCAACTATTTGGTTGAAAATTCCTCTTTTTTTGTTGTTAAAATTCAACTATATGTTTCAAAATTAATCTTTTTTGGTGAAAAACTTGTTCACCTGGTTGAAAATTTAATTATGTTGTTTGTTAATTAAACAATTTTGTTAACATATCATCCTTTTTGGTTAAAAATTCAAGTACTTTGTTGAAAGTACCTTTTTTTTGTCAAAGATTCATTATTTTAGCTAAAAATTCATCTCTTTGCTTATACATATTTCTTGGTTGAAAGTTATCTTTTTTGATAAAAATTCAACTTTTTTCTAAAAAAAAATCGTCTTTTTGGTTTGAAAAGCCAACTGTTTTGCTGAAAATCGTCCTTTTTGGTTGAAAGTTCAACTATTTGGTTGAACATGCAATTGTTTGGCTGATTTCTTGTTTAGTTAAACTGTTTGTTTGAAAATTCATCTTTCTCGGTTAAAAATGATTTTGTTGTTGTGGAAAAATCAGCTCATGGTAATTCAACTTTCTTTTAAAAAATTCGCTATTTCTGGCTTGAAAATTACACTATTTGTTTCAAAATTCAACTATTTTTGGTTGAATTGTAATCTTTTTTGTTTTAAAATTTTACCATTTGGTTGAAAATTCATCTTTTTTCGTTAAAAATTAACATTATTGTTGAAAATTCAAAAGTCTTCTAAAAATTCGTCTTTTTCGCTTGAAAATACAACTATTTGGTTGAAGGTTCAACCTCTTTTTTAAAAAAATTATTTTTTTGTTGTAGATTTATTTTAGTTGAAAATTCATCTCTGGTTGAAAATTCGTTTCTTTTTCCGGTTGGAAATTCCACCGTGTATAAAAGATTCTATGTTAAAAATGCCATAAGATTAGAATTTTTTTTTAAATATTAATAGTCAAGGGAAATGAAAAATTGGTCAGGGTCAGGCAATTGTGAAAATTAAGTTTTTCGGCTACCCTGATCACGAGAAACTGTCACTGATTGAAGCAGTGATGCTTATTTCATTGAAAGAGGCAGTGCCTTTTTACTGATTCGCAATAACCACCTTCTAGCTATTTCAATCAGTGAAATTTTGCTGAGGACTATTAATGGAAATTTCAGTCATTTTTCACTGGTTCCTCAGTAGAAACTAACTGAAGTTTCAGTCAGAATTCAGTAACTTTTCTATCAGAAACCCAGTGAATAACTACTAGAATTGAAGTGAATAGTATCTGATTCACAGTCGAGTGCCTTCCGGAAAACTATGCCCGATTTTAATTTTCTCTTCCGGCATACTTCATCCAAAGAATTTATGATGAATTCCAAAGAATCCAAGGTTAATTCCAACAAGTTTAAGGAACGTGAAAATCCCTTTTTGCCCTCCTGCATATAATCCTGCGATTCCTGTTGACAAAATGCGAGCAGGTTAACCTCTCTTGGGAAGAGAAAAGTATGCCGGAAGAGAAAAAAATACCGGAAGAGAATCCACAAAGTTTGAATTTGAACTGAATGATCCAAAGCAATAGATTAAGATTATATCTGAGCTCTGGTTTATGGGGAATTTAAGTGTATAATCTGATCAGTTGCTGAAGTAATAACGGTAATACGATGTTTAATTTATACACGTCTTGCACGTATAGTACGTAAATCCTTTCGAGTCACAACGTCAATTGAGTTCGAAGTTAGGATTGCTTTGATGTTTCCTGCACTTGAATCGCGTTATCTGATGCAGCCTGCGGAATGTTCTTTGCCACTTTTAGTATCTTCACGTATAAACAAATCCTCCCGACCCATTGCTTTCTTCAAAAGAATCAAATAACGGCTTCTTTTTCTCAGACTTATTATTTTATTTATTTGCTTTAGCGTAACCAAAAGTGGATTTTTTTCCTCGGCTCCGCTCGAAAGTTCAAGGCTCCCACGGTGCTTGCATATGCCATTTTTTGGTTGATATTATGGTTTCCTGGCAACCTATAAAAGCTTTCAGACATTTACAATCATCACATGAACACTTTTTTAAAAAAGTTCATTTTTTCTTTAAGTTTGATGGAAAAAGGGGCTTCAAAATTGTTCTTGTTCTTTTTTATTGAATTTTATAGATTTGGACATTCTAAAGGTATGATAAACAGCATCATTTAAAAATTTCTTTTAATAATCGAGCTTATAAATACTACAAATTTCTTTATTTTATTCTGGTACTTCGCTTATAATTAACTCAAATATCGAAAGTGATTACATTTTTCCTAATTTTTAGAAAAAAAAACTTTCTTTTCGGCAATTTTAGTTGTGTGAATTTTCTGATTTAACATAATTTTTAGTGATGCATTGGAGTAAAATAAAATATTAGACTGTGCATATTGACAAGAGATTTGTATCATACCTTTAGAATCTTCAAGACTATAAAATTGAATAAAAAATAAAAATTTTGTAGAACCTTTTTCCTCAACTTGTATGCAAATTTTACATATTATAATTTTTTTTTATAATAAAAATGAACTTTTCACAAAAGGGGACAAGAAAAACTTTAATTCAGAAGAATTTTTATGTTTCCTGGGATCTAGTCCTAGAAGATCTACTTTTTCTCTGCAAGGATTCTAATTATTTTAAGGACTGTTCAAAGATTTCAAACGTTTCAAGCAGATGAAGGAATTTTACAAAAATTAATTAAGGGATTAAATATTATTTCAAAAAATTCAAGGGGTTTCAAGAAATTAAAAATTTTGTATTGGATATCGGAAAGAATTTCCTAAACCTAATCATAAAGATTTTGATAGGTTTCGTGGGATCTGAGGGTTTAGGGGTATTTTGGATGGTTTTCATGAGCTTTAGAAAAAAACAAAGATTTCAAAGTATTTTTATAGGATTTGAAATGATTTTTAATTGATTTCAATAGATATAACAAATTTCTAAAAAGTTTATAATATTTCCATAGATTGCAACGATTTCACAAGAATAAAGGTTTTTTAAAGATTTGAAGAAATTTTCAAATATTTCCGGCGATTTTACTGGATTTCAACAATTCTACGCGGGTTTCAAGAATTTCTTTGGATTTCGAAAGAATTGGAAGGATTTCATAGGATTTCAAAGATTTTGAGAGATTTTTAAATATTTCAAGTTATTGTCAAAGATTAAAAAAAATGTATAAAATTTTAAGATATTCTAAAAGATTCCAAGGAATTTTCAAGACCCTTTAACAAATTTTCAACCAAGTAGTACAATTTTCAAAAATAATAATAATATTAGTAATAATTTTCCGCTAAGAAGAATAATTTTCTACCAAAAAAAATTTCAATTTTCAAATAAAAAACCGTTGATATTTCAAATAAAAAAAACCTTTTTATTTAATATAAAAAACTCTTGAATTTTGAAGGAAGAAGATATATTGTCTACTAATAAAGACGAATTTTCAACGAAATACATGAAATTGTAACCGAATAACAGAATTTTTAACCAAAAGATATGAATTCTAAACCAAAAATATAATATTAGACTTTTCAATTCAAAATAATAAACTTTCAACGGAAAAAGATAAATTTTCAACAAAAAATGGAATAGTTGAATTTCAAATTTGCAAAAATTAATTTTTAACCACAGAGGTGTGCTTTCAACTAAAATGATGAAGCTTTCACCAAAAAAGACGAATTTTCAAAAAAATAGTTGAATTCTCAATCAAACACATGAATTTTAAACTAAAAAAGATAAATATTTTCAATTAAAAATGGAATAGTTCAATTTTCCATTAACAAAATTAATTTCCAACAAAATAGAAACAAATTTTGAACCAAATAGATAAATATTTCACTAAAATGATGAATCTTCAACCAAAAAAATGTTTTTTTAAGAAAGTAGTTCAACTTTGAACCAAGTAGCTAAATTTTCAATAAAAAAAGATGAATTATCAACCAAAAAATATAATATTTGATAATGAAATAAAATAATTTTTATTTCAAATCAAATACAGTTGATTTATTTTATACCAATAAAGACGAACTGATCTAATCAGTAATGTCCACTGACCGAATCAGTAATTTTCAGTGATTTAATCCTTAACTTTCAATGTGCTAATCAGTCATTTATGGCTAATTTTAATCATTTATTCAAATGTAGATATTTAATGAAGAGTTGTAATTTAGAAATATTTGTACTGTTTTATTATTGCAGAGAAATCAGACACTTCTATTGACTGATCCATTTGTTAAAACGACTATTTTGTCAGTAGAAATTACTGATTTATCATTCAAAACATTATTGATTAATTAAATCAGTCAAATGTTGACTGACCTAAATTTAGAATGTCATTTTAAGAGACTGATTAAGACAGCAATATTGACTGATCCATTTGTTAAAACGACTATTTTGTCAGTATAAATTACTGGTGTATCATTCAAAACATAATTGATTAATTGAATCAGTCAAATGTTGACTGATTTAAATTTAGAATGTCATTTTAAGAGACTGATTAAGACAGCAATATTGACTGATCCATTTGTTAAAACGACTATTTTGTCAGTAGAAATTACTGATTTATCATTAAAAACATTATTGAATAATTGAATCAGTCAAATGTTGACTGACCTTTTAGAGTGTCATTTTAAGAGACTGATTAAGTCAGCAATATTGACTGATCCATTTGTTAAAACGACTATTTTGTCAGTAGAAATTACTGGTGTATCATTCAAAACATTATTGATTAATTGAATCAGTCAAATGTTGACTGATTTAAATTTTGAGTGTAACTTGTCATTTTGAAAATTTCAGGTGTTCATATAATAAGGGTGGTTTTAGGAGTGTTTCTGGAAGAAAAAATAGTGATATCGATCAAAGCGAGCGAATTGAAATTGACGAGTTGACCGGATGTCAGATCGAACGAATGAACGGAAATCGGTTGAGAGACGAGAGAACACAAACTTCTCCTGTGAATGTGATAACAACTATATAGTTATAGGAGCGGTGATATTGACAAAGATTGTCCCGCGGATTCGTCAAAGGCGGTGTCAGCGTTATCCGTTATCGGACAAGATGACTTACGTAAAAGGCATTATTGTAACCCGCGGAGCAGCGAATCTTTCAAAAGAAACTTCAAAGAAACCGCCAGCTGGTCGATTCGGCCACTCGAAAGCAAAAGCAGCTCAGTTGCTACCGACCAAGGCGCCCCTTTTCAAGCAAAAGAAAACACTTGTACCTTGTACACAGGAAAAGTCCCTGGGTATAGTTAATAGTATGAGCCTACGTCCCAGAGGAAACGCTCAACCTGGTCAAGAAAATGATTGACGTTTGTCTAATGAAAATGTTTATTCTAAAATAAAATTTTCTTTGAAAAAAAGGAACGCCTTTGAACTCTGCCGGGATTCGATCCCAGGACCTTTCGCTTGCCGGACAACGAAAGGTGCTGGGATCGAATCCCAGTGGAGTTGAAAGGCGTTCCTTTTTTTCACAGAAAAGTTTATTTAATGTATTATTTAACAAATTTCCATCTTCTCTCAATTACTCGCTAATCCAACTATTTGTTCACTTTGGCTTCAAACTAGCCTTTAAAAAGATTTAAAAACTTCTTCTCTTAATTAGGTCCCGGAAGCTGGAATTACAACATTGTCCTATCGATATGGGCACTATGCCATAATTTAGTGCCTATTTAGTGCTAATTTATGCTGCAGAAAAAAAATTTTGTGCCCGGTAATTTTGGTCAAAAACATGTAGTAGTGCCAGCTTCAG
>CAKNYM010050533.1:73765-93149 GCA_932195095.1 Andricus curvator | reverse complement strand
AATTGGAAATACCGTTCCTTCAAAAACAAAGTTCCTTTTTATTACACTGCCGTGCAAATGAAATAAGGCGTATCTGCAGTTTAGATAAGGTACCTGTCAATTTATGAATCTTTAAAATGGGATTCAAACAACCCTAATTCTCGCAATTTTCTTGAACATCCATTATGTATATCGTATTGCAAAATGGATATTCAATAAACACCTTCAGAATCAAGGACATTTGAGTCTTATTTGAAACATTCGTCAAAGAAATTGGAAATACCGTTCCTTCAAAACCAAAGTTCCTTTTTATTCCAACTCTATTTCTATTCTATCCAAACCAAGTATTGCCAGCTTGACTACCTTTTTCCATCAATGAATTATTTCCTGCTCGGTTCTAGAATACGGAGAGATTATAGCTGCTACCCATTGGAACGAAAATCTGCTGACAACCGTTAAACGATTTTCGCTGGAGTTGTCCCAGAAACAAATCGGCAAAAGGCATCAGGCATCAGACGTCAGGCAGGCAGACATTCGGTCTGTATCGACGACTGGAGATTTAAAGAGGCTGCTGCTGCTGCTGTTCAGGACAGCCAATTCGTAAAAGCTTACGCGGCATGATAATGCAAGAGAATGCCAATGTACAAATAGGAGGCCAATTTTCGAACAAAAAATGACTTTTTAACAAAACACTCGAATTTTCAATGAATTAGTTGATTTTTTAATCAATTGCTGGAATTTTCTACCTACAAAAAGTAATTTTCAACCAAAAAGTCGAATTTTCAAACAAAAAAGATTAAACTTGAACGAAAATCCGTTGCATTTTCAACCAGAAACTTGAATTTTCACGCTAAAAAGTCGAATATTTGAGTAAACAGTTGACTTTTAAAACCGAAAAGAAGAATTTTCAACAACAACAAAAAGATCTTTTTTTTTAACAAAGTGGTTCAACCTTCAACCAAGTAGTTCAATTTTCAATAAAAAAGATAAAGTTTCAAGGGATAATGTAATAGCAAATATTTCCAACAAAAGAGATTTGCATTTTAAATAAAAAACAGTTGAATTTTCAACCAAAAAGATGAATATCCAAACAAGGAAATTAATTATCTTCCAAAAAAGACGAATATTCAACCAAAAAAGATAAATTTTAAACTAAAAATTGAATAGTTAAATTTGCAGTTAACAAATTATTTTCCAACCAAATAGACAAATAGCCAACTAAAATAATGTACCTTTAACTCGAATATTTAAATTTTAAATCAGAAAGATTAATTTTTAACAAAACATTGAATAGTTCAATTTTCAGGTAAATAATAATAATTTCAACCAAAGAGACGAATTTTTAACTAAAATGATAAGACTTCAAAAAAAAGATTTTAATTTAAATAAAAAACAGTTGGATTCAACCAAAAAGGACGACTTTTCAACAAAATAGTCTAATCATTACCTTTTCAAATAAACAGTTGAATTTTTAACCAAAAAGATGAATTTTTAACCAATGAAATTAATGTTCTATCAAAAAATAAGAATTTTCAACAAAATACGTGAATTTTCAACTAAAAAAAGATACATTTTCAACCAAAAATTGAATAGTTAAATTTTCAGTTAAAAAAATAATAATTTTCAAACAAAGAGACGAATTTTCAAATAAAATAATGGAATATTTAACTGAATTAGTTAAATTTTTAGGTAAAAAAATTAATTTTGAAACAACAACAAAATAGTTAAATTTTCAACCGGAGTGAGTAATTTGGAACTAAAATGATAAATCTTCAAAAAAAAAAAAAAGAGTTTTTAACAAAGTAGCCAAAACAGATTAATTTTCAACCAAAAAATTAATTTTTGAACTAAAAAGGTGAATTTTCAACCGAGAAAATTAATTTTCTACCAAAAAAGGCAAATATTCAACAAAATACATGAATTTTCAACTAAAAAACAAAATGCAAGAATTAAAAATTAAATTGAAATCAAAAACAGTTGAAATCAACCGAAAAAGACGAATTTTCAAAAAAATAGTTTAAACCTCAACCAAAGAGATGAATTTTCTACCAAATATATTAATTTTTAACTGAAATTAATATATTTGGAATATTCAATTCGATTAGTTAAATTTTCAGTGAAAAAAAAAACTAATTTTCAAGTGGAATAGTTAAATTTGCCAATTAAAAAAATTATTTTGTAAAAAAAAAAATTAATTTTCAACAAAATAGTTACATTTTCAACTAAAGAGATAAAATACCAACTAAAATTATGAATCTTGAACCAAAAAAATTAATTTTTCGCAAGTGTTTAACTTTCAACCATTTAGTTGAATTTTCAACAAAAAATATAAATTCTTAATTTTTTAATAAATTAATTTTTAACTAAAAAAAAACTGGACTAGTTAAATTTTCAGGTTAATTCTGAACCAAACAAAAAATCAACGAAATAGTTCAATTTTCCCCCGAAGTGAGTAATTTTGAACTGACATGATGAATCTTCAACAGAAAAAGTGAGTTTTTAACAAAGCAGCTCATTTTTTAACAAAGTAGTTAAATTTTCAACAAAATAGTTTAATCCTGAACCAAAACAGCTCTTCGTTTTTAACTAAAAAATTGATTATTCAACCAAAAAGATAAATTTTCAACTAAAAAAGATAAGTTGTCAAGCAAAAATTTATTAGGTAAATTTGCAGATAAAACATTAATTTTCAACAAAATAGATAAATTGTCAATTAAAATTATGAGTCTTCAACTATAATAATTACATTTTAAACCAAAAATTAAATAATTAAATTTCAAGTTAAAAAAATAATAATTTTCAACCAAAGAGACGAATTTTCAACTAAAGAGATAGAATATTCAACTGCCCGGGTGGAAATTTAAGTCGGGGGCTGGCCAGTCTCCGGCTGGAGAGCCCGGCTTCAAGCCGGGAGCTGGCCGGGGAGCACGACTTTAAGTCGGGCTGTGGCCAGGGTTTCTGGTCGGAATCCGGCCAGCATCGTCACACTGCGCTGGCCAGCGTCCGGCCATGAAGCAAGGCCATGATATGGCCGGGCTGTCCGATCGTGGCCCGGCCGGGATCAATTGGTGTTTTAGTTAATTTAAATTATGTGGGTTTTAATTTTTTGTAGAGCATATGCCACTTACTTACGGGATTAATTTTATTATATTTTTTTTGTAAGATACATTGTAAGATACATTGGTAAGACATATTGATAGATATATTTTTATCTATTATCCATGTAGATTTAAGAGCACAAACCTCCATAACCTCCATCACTTTTGGCTTAGTTTCCGCTTGAAATATCGCTATCTGAAAAAACTGTAATCATCGTCAATCATTTCTTCGTTAGATGCAGATTCGTTTGAGTTTTCAGTATCCTCCGCTGACACATTTCCATCGTCTCCGAAGGCGTCTATTATAATTATTGAAAAAAGCTTATTAGATATCTTCACATTATGCATATTTGATTTATTGACACAAAAGGCAATAATAAATAAAATGCAGGGTGCCCGTTTTAATCACAGAAAAAAAATTCCAGGTCATCTCTCGGTTCGCAAAAAATCTTCATGGTCACTGAAATTAACGAACTCGAACTCTAAGGCTAAACATTTCTCCATTTGAAGTAATAAAAACTGAGCTGCAAATCATTTAAAGCAATTTTAAGACAGAAATATTAATTTTATAATTTCAAATTTTTAAATTTTACGCTAAAAAATATTTTAAATTTAATAAAAGCCTTTAATTAAGAATATATTTATTTTGAAGTTATTTTTAAATTGAATAAAGCTTATAAAGTTTCAATCGGTACAGTCAATTATTATTCCCTTGGTAATGTACAGTTAAATGTAAAAAATTATTATAATTTGTATTCACAGTTGATAAACTGAAAAGGTTTTTTATCAAAAATTCTGTATTTCAATAGCTTCTAATTTTCAATTTTTTAGGTCTTTAAAACCGCATTTTAAAATTCTTTAAATGAAAAATGTACGCTTAAAAATTAAAATCTAAAATGGAAAATTTTTAAGTGAAATATTTTCGAATTACGCATTGTGAACTGAATGATATAATAATTGAAAAGATAACAATTCAACTAATTATTTTAAAAACTGTTGAAGTCAAAATTGGACAGATTTTTTTTCTAAAAATTTGTCAAATTCCCGGTCTAAAAATAAATTTACTGTAATTTCCCAGTTTTTCCCGGTCTTTTCTGGTTTCCTGGACCACCTGGGCCACCCTGAAAATCTCATCCTTCAACTAAGGTGTCCCAGTAATCGTGATTTTTCAGGTATAAAAGCAAAAAAAAATACTAATTGGAAATGTCCAGTACGTTCGGATTACCGAAATTTCCGTGTTAATAGCCTAAAGTGCTATACTCGACCGGTTAATCTTACGAACAATTCCGAAATACTAGACAGTACCCAAAAAATAATTGCTTTTTCCAAGAAATCACAATGATATTATATTCTGACGAAAGTTTAGTTTAGAAAACGAAGAGAAATATGGATTCAGTACATTTTCACAATCACAATTCTAGGGACGTGCGAAAGGTAATAGTAAAACTTTACGAACACTATGACGAAGCTATAAAAATCTTACTTTGAAAAATCCAGTGCTTCAAATTGGCTAAATGATTATTTCATTTAATTGATTATAAATGAAACTCACAGCCTTGCTTGCGTCTAGGTTATGTAGAATATGGGCATGACTACTACTTCAATTATTTTAAAAATTCAGCTTTATCAAAGGATTTGATGTTGAGGTTATATTTTTGGTGCTTTATCTCAAAAAAAATAAAAGTCATAATAATACATCATTCATTTAAATTTCTCAAATAATCCTTTTTACTCAATTTTACATACATATCAAGTTACCGAATTCTCTTGCAATCACGATTACTAAGAACATTTAACTTGTAGCTTAATAAGAAAGAAGAGCCGAAAGAAAGATTTACCTAATTTCGGGGATGTGTTATTTAAATTTTCCTCAAGAGGAAGTTCTTCCCTCATAACCTCATCAACGACTTCACCCGGTTGCTGAATTACTATAAATATAAAATTTAAATTAAAAAAAAACATACTTTTATGACAAATAATTATAATAAAGGTGTGCATCCATCTGAAAAAGGATCATGTTGCTGATTCTAGCTCAGAAGATATCCGTAAATTTCTGGCATTTTTGGTCTTTAGTGAAAAGTTATACTAGAATCTATTAAAAAATTAAAAATAAGATTTTCTCGAGATACTGTTTTTTGAACCTATGACTTAAACAATTCCCGGACTGGTCGTTTTTCAATCTATAGGTTTCCTCTTGGTTTCAAATATCATACAAACAACATGAACTCTTTTCAGGTGGTCGTTAAGAGATATTTAATAAAAGTAATTTTCAGTTAACAAATCACGGTAAAAATTTATAAAAACATTCAGAACTATAACTTACCATTCTCAAAGTCAGTAACTTTTAATATTTCCTCTGAACCAGATTCATAAGAACTGGATTCATCTGAATTGAGTCTTCTTATTTTCTTACTCAATAATCTTTTCTTTTTTGCACGAGCCCTGTTTTGCTGTCGTACTGTTTATTTTTTATCCATGATACATGAACAAACTTCCAAACAATATAGAAACTGGTAAAACTAGCCAAGAAATATTGTCGACCCTCGCAATGATTTTTAAAGATTTAAAGGTTATGTGGTCATGACTGATATGCGATGCTCAGCCTGATTGTAACACATTGCCTGATCGTGGTATCATACCAGCAATTACCGGTAAATGTGGAAAAAAATATAATTCTTCAATTTCTTACTTTATCAAATTGTAGTTTTCTTCTAGTAAAAGACTTTGAATATTTAATAATAAAATACATTTCATTAAAAGTGATGAAGAGCAGACGACAAAATCAACAAAAGTCTCGAAACTGCGAGATGTCCGGCGGGATTTTCAAATTACCATAATGCAAATTTCCGGGCTATATATTTATTTCAGTCATTTTTCTTCAGAAGTTTTGAAATTTGTTTCGAGACTTTTGCCGTCTGATCTTCATCACGTCTAATGCCACTTTACTTTTCAATACCGCCAACATAGACTTTTTGACTGGAAATTAAATTATAATATTTTTTACGTAATTTTAAATTCAAAATTGATTAGTGTAATAGGGTTTTATTTTATTCTTTAATATTTGAAAATTCTTTTAATAGTAATATTATATATTAGGTATTATATTATATACAATCTTTTATTATTCGTTTAAAAAAGTTTAAATAATTATAAATTTAGTATCTGTATAATATTTTTTGCCGTCATTAATTTATCATTTTCACTATCATCCCTATTTAAAAATGTTTATCATACATTTATCAAAATTCGGGATTTGTATACTTGTCCATTTCTTAATAAAATCAGATAAAATGACCAGGTTATAAACAAGGTTTGATAATTTAACTATGCTCACGAAATTGTTGATTGGTAATAGTGTTTTCAATTCGGGTCATTTACTATAATCAACCATGAAAAGCGCTCACTTTAAAGAAAGTGTTTTTCCTTTGCTACCCTCATTCGGCTAGACATTTATTCATAACATTTGCCCAATCAGAGACCGGCCAGCTACCGTGTGAGCATTTGATCATAAGATTTGCCCGACCAGAGCCCGGCCCGCCCCCGACTGGGGGTTTAACAAAAAATATGCCTAGCCAGTCTCCGACCAGCACACGGCTAGGTTCTTAACAAATAAACATAGCCCGGCCAGCCCCCGACCAGCAACCTTGTTGTGCCAGGGCTAGCCCGGGCTATTTCCACACGGGTGAACTAGTTAAATTTTGCCGTGATAAAATTAATTTTCAAAAACAAAATGCAACAATTAAAAATTAAATTTATATCAAAAACAGTTGAATTCAACCGAAAAAGACGAATATTCAACAAAATAGTTTAAACCTCAACCAAAGAGATGAATTTTCAACCACATATTTCCCAAAAAAAATATTTTAATTTTAAATCAAAAACAGTTGAATTCAACTAAAAAATACGAATTTTGACCAAAATACATGAATTGTCAACCAAACAGTTGAATTTTCAAATAAAAAAGATAAATTTTTAACTAAAAATAGAATAGTTAAACTTTCAGTTAAAAAAATTAATTTACAACAGTAATATATAAAGCTACTTTTACAAAAATTCACTGACATTTCCAGTTTTTGCAGGACATATACAAATTTCCTGAAATGAAAATTCTAGGTTGAGTAGATACCCTGTTTCATAAACGGAATAGAAGAGTTTCAAATAAAAATTTAAAAACTTTAAATTTATTATCCTTGACAGTTATTTAAAATTTAATGTCCCTCTTACAGAAATTCCCTGACTTTTCCCTGATTTATAGGTTTTCCCTGACCTAGGGCCACCCATGCCTGCATACCAGAATACCAAAATTATACCAAACCCTGTGCTGTGTATACACTGGTATGAAAAGCCTCTTTGAAACAAAAGGACGGAGTTCCAGGTGGATTAATTACGCTGGTTTGGGAACGAGTCCTGGGGACAATTCGTTTTTGCGATCAAGATGACGATTAGCAAAGATTATGACGGGGCGAACAGGAGGATAAATAATAAATGGAATACCACTGCGAAAAAAAATGGTAAAAAAAGTTTTCTTCATATAAACAATGTAACCTTCTTTTAAACTCTCTAAGTCGCTATTGGTTGATCAAGAATGGTCATCGAGAGTTCGTCAATAGATCAATCCACGCGTCTCGAAGACGCGAACAATTGACCCACATTTGAGCAGAGGCCTTTTAAAATTGAAGGTCAAAGTATCGACAACTGTAATTTGGTGATTGTGAATTCTCTTTCGTTAAAGCTCCTTCGGCTTTAACGAACACATTCTCATCACGTATCTCGTGCTTCGCACTCGATTTTGTCAAAAATGCGAACTTCTCTATATTCTGTTCAACACTATTACATCAAATGTATATAACATTTATTTCTGTATCTCGGCCTCGGAGTGCTTATTCAGATATTGCAAAATAAAGTAAAAATTTTATTTTTCGTGATTACTTTAATATTTGTTCCTTATTTTGCACCAATGTTAATTCTCAGCTACCCTGAAAAATATTCAATTTCAATAAATTTATATTATTAAAATTCATAATATGCATTATTAAACACTTTATTGCAACTTGTGACGTTTTTCCATGAATTTGATTTGTTTATTTTCAATATTATTTTTTACGATTTAAACTAAAAACACACATCTTAGCGTAAGGTGGTTCTAAGCAAATTTGTAGATATAATTTAGGCGAAAAATTTGGTTACATAAAATGTTATTGTAGCTTGTGTCCTTTTTCCAAAAAGTTAATTTTTTTATTTTTAGTATATTTTTATAACAAGAGTTTATAACAAATTTGTAGATCCTTTTTGGGTGAACAACTTTTGTGGTTTCATTTTTTTTCATACCTTGTGTCGTTTTTCACAACATTTAATTTTGTTATTTTTAATGTTATTTTTTACGATTAAAACAAAAACTACGCGTCCTATCAACAAATTATTGGTGACAAATTTGGATGAGTTTTCACTCTTTTTTGGAAAATCAACTAAAAATCTAAAAATTATTAATAACAAATTTGTAGATTCTTTTTGGGTGAACAACTTTTGTGTTTTTATTTTTTTTTCGTACCTTGTGTCGTTTTTCACAAAATTTAATTTTGTTATTTTTAATGTTATTTTTTACGATTAAAAGAAAAACTACGCGTCCTATCAAAAAAATTATTGATGACAAATTTGGATGAGTTCACACTCTTTTTTGGAAGAGCAACTTTTCTATTTTATCTATATTCTATTATCATTTTTTTCATAGCTTGTGTCGTTTGTCTAAAAATTATATATATTCTTTTTAATGTTATTTTTTACGAATAAAACAAAAACTACGCATCCTATTAATAAATAATTTATAATAAATTTGTATCTCGTTTTTGGGTGGACAACTTTTGTCTTTTTTTTTTCTTATCTTGTGTCGTTTATCTAACATTTCAATTTTTCTACTTTTAATGCAATTTTTTACGAATAAAACAAAAACTACGCGGCCTATGAAAAAGTGATTCGTAACAAATTTGTAGATCTTTTTTGAATACACAGTTTTTGTTAATTCATCTTTTTTCGTATCTCGTATAGTTTGACCGTAAAATGGAATTTTTGATTATTCATTATTTTTTGTGCGGTCAACATTTGAATGTTCGATTTAAAAAAAAAAAAAATTCACAATGTTACGATAATCTTTTAGGGTGTTTAAAATGCAACGTTCTTCTTCCTTTGACATTTTTTCATGTCGTGCATTGTTTCGCTTAAAATGTTCATTTTGGTTTGTTTTTTGTAATTTTGTAAATGCTATAACTCCGGTAATTTTTTGTTATCAAAAAAAGTCATTAGGATAAATTTTTCGTCTCTTTGAGTACTACTAATAACCGCTCATAGAATTTTTAAATCCTAAAAAAAAGTGGTCCCAAAAATTTTGAAAATACACTCACTTTTTGAATTTGTATCCAAAATGGCTGGCTAACGAACTTGCCCTTCATTTTAGGACACTTGAAGAGTATAAACAAAACTAATACCTTCACTGATGAGAATGTAAAAAATACTCTTAAAAACAAAGTAATAATTTTATTAAGAAATTTAAAAATGATATTGGTAGGTTATGGTAGGCCCTGAAAGGTCCTTCCATTAGGCAATCGATGCGTCTCGAAGACGCGAACAAATATATCATATTAATTACTGTTGTATTCACAATATTAAAAAAATTTTCCTCATATAAACAAGATAAACAATACATATATTTAAAAAAATTATATATCGGTATTGCTTGATGATAAGAGGACATAGAAGGTTCGTGAATAGGTCATTCGACGAGTCTCAAAGACGCGAACAATTCAAATACAGTATAATTTAAACAAAGTTTTTCCACTATAAACAGAATACACCAATTTTGTTTGAAACTTCATAAATCAGTACAAGTGGGTCATTAAAGATTCAACAATACGTCAATCGATGCGTCTCGAAGACGCGAAAAAATATATCATTACTGTTGTATTCACAATATTTAAAAAATTTTCCTCATATCAACAAGATAAACAATATATTTAAAAAAATTATATATTGGTATTTCTAGATGATAAGAGGTCACAGAAGGTTCGTGAATAGATCATTCGACGAGTCTCAAAGACGCGAACAATTCAGATACAGTATAATTTAAACAAAGTTTTTCCACTATAAACGGAATACACCAATTTTTTGAAACTTCATAAATTAGTACTAGTGGGTTATAAAAGATTCAACAATACGTCAATCGTTGCGTCTTGTCGATGAGTCTCGAAGACGAGAACATTGAATATCAGTAAAGTTTTTTTCACATAAACAAGGTGATTTTTTTTTAAATCTGTAAACTAAAAAAAAACTACTTTTTTCACCTTATTCTCGTTTTTCCATTTAAATGTGAACTGCACTAATAGAAACGAATAAGAAAATTCAACTATTTCTGATCGAAAGTTCATTCCTTAATTTTGTTTGGTTCCAAAGTGTACTATAATGTTTTTGGTTGAGTCTTAATCTTTTTCGGTTAAATTTTTAGTATTTGGTTTAAAATTTAATGATTTTGTTGAAAATTCAATAATTTTTCGTCCTTTTCGGTTGAAAATTTATATTATTGGATTGAAAAATCAACTGTTTTGTAGACAATTCGTCTTTTTGGCTTGAAAATTCCACGATTTGATTAAAAATTGTTTTTCCTTTCTTGGGTGAACATTTTTGTTTGGTTGAAAAAACAACTATTTTGTTGAAAAATCGTATTTTTTCGCTGAAAATTTACCTATTTCGTTCAAAGTTGAACTACTTTGTTAAGCATTTATTATTTTGGTTGAAGATTCATCATTTTAGTTGAAAGGTTATCTCTTTGGTTGAAAATCTACCTATTTTGGTAGAAAATTGAACTATTTGGTTGAAAATTAATTTTTTTAACTGAAAATATAACTATTCCATTTTTGGATGGAAATTGATTTTTTTTGTTATTGAAAATTCAACAATTTTTTAAAAACTTCAACCCTTTTGGTTAAAAATTCAATATTGGTTCAAAATTCAATTGTTTTGGGTAGAAATTTAATTATTCTTTTAGACTGAAAAGTCTGCTATTATATTTTTTGTGAAAATTTCATCTTTTTTGGTTAAAATATTATTATTTAGTTGAAATTTTAACCATTTTTAACCACATTTTGGATGACAATTTGTTATAGTTGAGAATTCAACAAGTTTTGATTAAAAATTAAAATATTTTTCAGTTGAAAAATCAACTATTACATTTTTCGTTTAGAATTCATGTTTTTTGATTGAAAATTCATCTTTTCTGATTTAAAATTAGATTATATTATTTAAAATTCAACTGTTTTTCTGTTTTGAAAATTAATCTTTTTGGCTGAAAAGTCTACTATTCTATTTTTGGCGGAGAATTGATCTTTTCTGGTAAAAAATTTTATTATCTGATCCAAAAATAGTTATTTTGTTGAAAATTCAACAGTTTTGTTAAAAAGTCATCCTTTATGGTAGACAATTAATTTGAGTGCTTTATTAAAAAATCATCTTTTCGATGAAAAATGTAAGTATTTTGGTAGAAAATGTACTTCTTTGTTGAAAATTCAACTGTTTTTGTTGATAGTTCATTCTTTTTGGCTGAAGTCTACTATTATATTTTTGGTAATAATTTCATCTTTTCTGGTTACAAATGTTATTATTTGATTGAAAATTATTTATTTTGTTGAAAATTCAATATTTTTGTTAAAAATTCATCCTTTTTTTCAACTTTTTGGTTGAAAATGTACTTTTTTGTTGAAAATTCAACTGTTTTTTATTGAAAGTTCATCCTTTTTAGTTGAAAAGTCTACTATTATATTTTTGGTTTGATTTAAAATTTTATTATTTAGTAAGAAATGTTATCGTTTTGTTTAAAATTCAAGAATTTTGTTCAAAACTAATCGTTTTTGGTTGAAAGTTGAACTACTTTGTTGAAAATTCATTATTTAGTTGCAAATTTAATTGTTTGGTGTAAAGTTCGTTTTTTTGTTGTTGAAAATTAATTTCTTAAAATGAAAATTCAACTAGTTTGTTGAAAATTCATGTATTTTGCTGAAAATACGTATTTTGGTAGAAAATCGCTTGAAAGTTTTTCAACTTACCATCATGCAAATAAAAATATTTTCGTAATTCAGAAGCGTTCAAGTTGATAGCTTTCTAATTTGAAAAATGTAAGCTTGAATCCATATTCCGAAGATGAATCCATTATCCAGTACTTGTAATCAGCACACTTACCTGTAAGAAAAAAGAAAATTGATTAGTTGAAAAAGTAGGAACACACGTTTTTCTAAAACCAGCAACAACATTTTGTTGCTGTAATATTAATTTTGAAAGCAGCGTATATGTAGAAACTAAAGAAAATTGCCTCCAGCTTATTAAATTATTACCAAATAACTCAACCTCTTGCTAAATTTCCCAAACCCTGGAAGTAATTACTTAAGCAGTGTACTTTGAAGTCTTCCGACATTTATGCAACTTCTCCGAACACGGTGAAATCGTTTAAAATCTTTAGAAAATAAATAAATATCTGCACAATTTTATAAATATATAACAAGCACTTGCGTGGACTTTAAACAATTCTTGACATTTTTTTTATTTCTAAAATCTTTATTTCAGACCTCCAAGTAAGCAAAAAATGGGAAAAGTAATGTAAATTAGATTAAAGATAACAGATAAAGTAGAATAGTTGAATTTTAAACTAAACAAGATACATTTTCAACCTAAAATAGAATAATTAAATTTTCTGTTAAAAAAATTATTTGAAATAAATGAATAAATAAATATCCAACAAAAAATGAAAGTTAGATTTTTAGTTTAAAAAAATTAGGTTTCTACCGAAAATGAAACATATTTTCAATAAAATACATGAATTTTAAACTAATAAAAGTGAATTTTCAACCAAAAATAGAATGGTTATATTTTTAGTAAGAAAATTAATTTTTAACAAACAAAAAAAAAGAATTTTGAATAAAACAGATCAATTTTACACCCAGTAAATGAACTTTTAATAAAAATCATGATATTTCAACAACAAAATGAATTTTAATCAAATATTTGAACTTCATCCAAGAAGACTAATTTTCTACCACAAAAAGACAAATTTGTAACAAAATACATACATTTTTAACTAAATAGTTCAATTTTCAACCCACAATGGAATAGTTAAATTTGTAATCAAAGATATGAATTTCCAACTAAAATGATGAATCTTTAAACAAAAATAATGAATTTTTAATAAAACAGTTCAACATTCATTTTGAACCAAATAGTTGAATTTTAAACTAAAATAATTTTTTTAACCGAAAATGGAATAGTTAAATTTTCAGTTAAAAAGTTAATTTTAGATGAAAAAGAAACGAATTTTCATCAAAATACTTAAAGTTTCAACCAAATACATGAATTTTTAACCAAAAAAAAACTTTATTGTTGTTATTTCAATGAGAAGAATATTCCACTAAGAAGATTAATTTTCTATCAAAAAGGACGAATTTTCTACAAAATACCAGAATTTTCAACCAAATAGTTGATTTTTTTTGCTAAAAAAGATCAATTTTCAATCAAAAACAGAATACTGAAATTTTTAGTTTAAAAAATTAATTTTCAACCACAGAAATGAATTTTCAACTAAAATGATGAATCTCCTACCAAAAAAATGAATTTTTAACAAAATATTTCAACATTCAATCAAATAGTTTAATTTTTAAAACAAAAAACATTCATTTTTAACCAAATAGTTGCGTTTTAAAATAAAAAAATGTTTTAAACGAAAAATGGAATAGTTCAATTTTTAGTTAAAAAATTTTAAAAAATTACTTTATTGTTGTTATTTCAAAAAGAAGAATTTTCAACCAAGAAAATCAATATTCTACAAAAAAGACGAATTTTCTTCAAAATACTAGAATTTTCAATCAAACACTTGAATTTTTTTGCTAAAAAAGATCAATTTTCAATCAAAAATAGTACAGTTAAATTTTTAATTCAAAAAATTAATTTTCAACCACCGAAATGAATTTTCAAATAAAATGATAAATCTTCTACTCAAAAAAATTAATTTTTAATCAATCAAATAGTTGAATTTTCAACCAGAAAGATGATTTTTCAAACCAGAAGATTAATTTTCAACCAAAAAGACAAATTTTCAATAACATACATGAATTTTCACCCAAAATAGATGAACTTTCAATAAATAAGATCAATTTTCAACAAAATAAATGAATTTTCAGAAAAAATTAATCTTCAACTAAAAAACATGAATTTGCAACAAAGTAGTTAAATATTCAACCAAAGAAATGAACTTTTAACCAAGAAGATTAATTTTCTACTAAAAAAGAGGAATTTTCAACAAAATAGGAGAATTTTTAACTGAAAATGGATTAGTTTAATTTTCAGTTAAAAAATTATTTTTTCAACCAAAAGAAAGGCATTTTCAACAAAAAGCTTAAATTTTCAATCAAACACATGAATTTTTAACAACAAAAAGTAACTTTATTGTTGTTATTGTTATTATTTCAAAAAGAAGGATTTTCAACCAAGAAGATTAATTTTCTACCAAAAAGACGAATTTTCAACCAAATAGTTAATTTTTTGTTGCTAAAAAGGATCAATTTGCAATCAAAATATGTATAGTTAAATTTTTGATTCACAAAAATCTTCAACTAAAAAAATACAAATTTTCAACAAAGCAGTTAAAATTTCAACCAAAGAAATGAATTTTTACCAAGATTAATTTTCTACCAAAAAGTGGAATTTTTATTAAAATAGGAGTATTTTTAACTAAAAAGGATATACATTTTCAACTAAAAATGGATTAGTTACATTTTCAATTAGAAAATTTTTTTTTCCAACCAAGAAAAAGGCATTTTCAAAAAATAGTTAAATTTTCAACCAAAGAAATAAGTTTTCAACTAAAATGGTGAATCTTTAATAAAAAGAATGAATTTCTAAGAAATTGGTTCAACTTTCAACAAACTAGTTGAAGTTTGAACCAAACAGTTGTGTTTCAACCAAAAAAGATGAATTTTCATACCAAAAAGACCAAATTTTTGCATGACCCCCATAAAGAAATTCATGAAAAAAAATTTAGCTCGCAACAATTACCTATGATAGCAGAGGAGATGGGGGTGACAAATCTTTCAGAAAAAAACTTTACGTAATTTATGCACGGCCCCTAATCAGTCATTGAGACAATTTTCCGGTACATTGTGATTCGTTAATATAGCGGACATTTTTTTTTAAAATTATTTCAGGAAAAGTAAAGAAATAGTGGAATTAGCGGACAATTGTGAGAAAATAGTGTTTTTAGTGTCATTTTTTTGAAAATAGCAAAATAGTGTTATTGGTAAAAAAAAGTGTCAAATAGTATCAATAGTGTGGTGAGCCCGAGACACAGAATGTGATTGTTAATTCATCTTCCGATAAAAATGATCTTACATCAGATAATTGTAGTTGTCAATTGTTTGCAACGTAATTACCCAAAAAATACCTCTGGGGTTAACTGTGTACCGCTTTAATTGAGCATATCTCGGAAATTATTAGAGATAAATGATTTTAAATATAGGCCTCTGAATTCATCTTGATTTACTCTATAATCTAAGATAATTCATAAAACTTAATAATCCTAAATTATAAACAAAAATATGGAAAATATACGACATAAAAGTGTGTATATCAAATTCACCATCACAGTTGTATTCCTTTTGTAAATCTGAACAATTTTCATCTTTTTCTATTTGCCTTAAAATTAATATTTTAAAAGTTATTATTGGTTTAAATGATACTCAATATATGTTATCTATTCAAGTTACATTCAATAATAAGAACATGTAAAAACAATATGTTTTGGATTTCTGAATGTTATATTTTCAATAGCTTTTCAGAGCATAACCTCTCATGACCCGTGTGGAAAAATTTCGTGGCGCTGTACTGTTTCTGTCCAGTCCGCCTTGAGTCGACATTGGCGCGCCACAGGCTGACTGTCCAGTGGCTAGACTGGGCTGTAACGCTCGGATCGACTAGTTTCTAGACAGATCGGCTATTTTGATAAAAAATAATTAATAATTAAATAATATAATTATTTTTTATGCCATAAAAGTCCAATATATAGATTTTGCAGTTAATTAAAAATATAAAAAAAGTGTTTGTACACAAAAAAATGAAGAAACGAGTTTCCGCAAATCTCTTGTACATAAGCCGGGTGTCGAACTTCTGATGTAACTTCCTATTATATTGTTGTAACTTTGTCCCGTCGCCTTAACACCTCGGCCATCTAAAAGTTAAATTTTTTTTCTTTTTTGTCGGACATGAATTTCAATGCATTACATCCTAATATTTATTTCAATAAAACATGAACAATTTTTAAACATTAAAAGTGCTTGATTTGTGAATAAATCATTAAAAAAAAATAAAGTTTGTATGATGTTACTTGCGATTAGGCTACGAAATAATGATTGTTTATTATTTCAAATAACTAATACGTTAGGCTTAATTATCATTTACGGAATCAATAAATAATGAAAATAAATTGAATAAATCTTTTATAATAATATTTGATTTTCTGGAATATCATAAATATTATACATAGCATTATACATATTATAATTATTATAAATTCAATATAAATTCATTATAAGTTCACTATATAATTCAATTGAAACAAAATGTTTTAAAACATTCTTCAAAAAATCGTTCTTGAAACTGCAGTTCTTGTATTAAGATTTCTATCACCTATTGTAATTTCCTAAATCTTTTATTCAGAAATGATTATTTTCTAAATTCACCTCTTTCATTTTTGTTTAAGTCCAAACCGTGATTCTATCTAGAAACTAGCTAAAATCTGGATAATCTTTATATATTCAAATTCGTAACGAACTTCCAGATAGCGCCAAGAATGGGACTAGACAGCAGAAAGGTTTGAATCAACCACGTAGTAAAACTAGAAAGCGTCAGTGTAGTGCCAGGCTAGTATTGCGTGAATAGACAGACTTGAGAAAAACTGTACTGGCTTTAGCATGATTCAAGACTGCCACGAAATTTTTCCACACGGGGAGGCTTCTTAGGTTAGACATCCATACTTTCTCCATCTAATTTGAATTGCTTTGCAATCGTTTTTTTTTTGCATCTGGGAACCGTTTTCGGTGATCCTCTACGATTTGAAAAATTAGTTGCTTCTCTTCTTCACTCTTTGTGAGCGATTTACTAAAAGTAGTTGCAAGAGCAACACCTCATTCAGCACAATCATTGATACATTTTAATGATTTTATTGTCTCTCTTGCTTCCTGAGAAGGTTTGAGCGTTTTCCATTTTTCAACATCTTCTGTTAAAAATGAAGCGTCTAATCTCAAACTTTGAAATCAAAAATAAGAAGCAGGGCACAGCACGGAGAAAAATGGATGTTTAAATGTAGATGTTCAAAGGGTAAGATTGTTCCGCCTAACATGCAGATATTCATGCCAAACATCTACTATCTTTTTGAGATGTTAGGCGTAAAAATATTTTTATGTTAAACTGTAACATATTCAGATGTTAAAATCATCTGAACGCATGCGCATTGCGCATTCGAATTTCACGACTATATTTGACGGCTATATAATTTCGATATTACAATTATGGAATATTACAATTTTTGAACATTTTCAAAGAATAAAAATTAGCTATCCTTAATTAAAATTGTACAACGACTTTTGTCTGTCTACACGACGGAACAATGTTCTTAAGTTTGAGGTTATATTGACTCGAACACCTTTGAACATTTGACACGTGATTTGACAAAATGTTTGTGAATTTATAATAAAACATGAGTTTAAGTAACCTCAAATAGTTAGCATTTTAAATGCAGATTACATATTATTCGTTCTCAGCTTACTTACCCCGTTTTTATTTTTTATTTGGAATTAAAAATATTAAACATAACCTCAGCTAGACTGAATGTATTATCTGATCGGCATTTCATACCCTGTATCTGTTTTTCATTCATGTACGAAAATTCAAGTTTAGTTTTAAATTCACAAATAAGTTATCAATTAATTCCTTAAATGCTCAGAAATAAGTAAATTCCTCAAATATTTACAGCCGTTAGTTGACATAACCATACATGTAATATTTCGGATATTTCAGGTTGAACATTTTGGATGTTTCAGAGTAACATCTCACTTTTTAATATCTACAGATCCTAACTTTGAACATCTAGATTGCTGTCCTATAGTTAAACATAAAATATGTTAACCCTGAAGATCTAAATGTTACGTTTAAACATCCATTTTTCTCCGTGAGGCCTAATAAAGGACTCAAGTGACTTCTTAGCAATGTTATATTTGTTGTTTATATTTTCATTGGAAACTAATTTGGAAAAGAAGAAGAGAGGTATCATTTAGAAATTCTTCCTGCTGCAGAAGTTTTGCTCGATACTTTAGAGTTTAGTATATAATTATGAAGTACGCGAATGAACTGAAGATCGTTCATCGAAGCATCGCATGTTTTAGAGCAAGTTATCAACTGTTTCACATACACCTTCGTTTTTTCCAAACAGTACATTAGGAAATTTTAAACCATTCATAACTTTCAAAATGTTCATTTTAGGGCAAATTAGTAGAAGATGAAAATTGTGCAGATTTACAAGAGGAATACAACTGTGCTGGTGAATTTAATATAAAAACTTTCATGTTGTGTGTTTTCCATATTGTTGTTCATAGTCTAGGATTATTAAGTTTTATAAGTCACTAAACTATTACGTGCGCGCGCTAACTTTTTGTATTCATTTTTCTCCTTTACTCAATTTTCGAATCACTGTTTATTCGTTCAAATTTCTTGACCAATAAAATTCTTGCTGAAATTATATTCTCAAAGAATGTATTCCGTGAATCCATATAACGAAGAATTTACTATTACTATTTATAATAGTAAATGTCGAGATATCATTTTAAGATTTCAAGTGCACGTTATGTAATTTAATATATTGAAGAAAACATAATTTTTGTACAATGAAATTTGCGGGTACTTTCACGGACATTTTTTAAATGTTAGTATCAATATACATTGCTAAATCATTAACAAATTAATAACTATAATTTAGAAAAATCCTATTCTGATCCGATTCTCAGTTCTCAATATAAAAATCATTGAAAATGTATTTGCACTGGAATGTTTAAGTAAGTTTTTATAGAAAAAGAAGAGCGTGTCAGAATACGTTGCTAAATAATGAAAACATATGTACATGTCATTTTGAAAAATGGAATTCAAATACTCATTTCACGGTCATTTTTGTAAATCTGTGAATCAAGAAACATCGCTAAATCATTAAATTATTATCATATTAGAACGTTTAAATA
>CAKNYM010050533.1:48379-73665 GCA_932195095.1 Andricus curvator | reverse complement strand
CCATTAAACCATTTCCCTTTCAGGGTAGGCGTGACACTACCCGATTCGGGTAGTGTTTCTAGGTTTTTCTTGTAGTTATAAATAACTACAAGTGTGGGCTCACCACACCCACGATGTGCCAACAGCACTCATGTCAGTATTCTTGAAAGGTCACCCATCCAAGTACTAACCGCGTCCAAAGCTGCTTAACTTCAGTGATCTGACGAGAACTGGGGTTTTCAGCGTGGTATGGCCGTATATAATAATTCAGAAAAACAACAGCATACGACAAAACATCGCTGAATAATTAAAATATATCCCCATATAATTATGAAAATTGAATTAAGTTACATGCCTCTCTTTTTTCGTGGTATTGAAAAAATTAAAACTTCGACAAATTAAAGGTTGGAATCTCCTCCTTTAAATGAGACCAAGAACATAATGAAATATTTACTTGTTCTCGACTTATGATAAAAAATGTGGAAGCATGTCCAAGACGAAAATCAGTTCGTCGAGCGGCAGTCGAATGTAGAATTTAAATCTTTTGTTAACGTGCGAAAAACAACAGACCAAAAAATGTAGTCACCAATGGACCGTCCGATTTTCGTCTTGGTTATGCTTCCACGTTTTCCATGACAATTTGGGAACCAGTAGATATTATTTTTATTATGTTCCAAATCTCATTTTAAAGATGATATTTCCAACTTTAATTCCGAAAACCTTCCATTTTTTTCCATTTCCTTCTCTGAAGCGTGCAAAAAGTGGAATTTGATAATCGAGAATTGGTCACAAACATTTAAAATAATTATATGATGGAGTATTTGAGCTAGACGTCACAATCATGATATGCTAATTGAAAATGTCATGAAAGTTAGCATAGTTAGTACATCCTTACATAGAAATGCATACGACTTTTTTGAAAAAATATTCTAAACGTAAAAGTAAGTTATAAATGTATAAATAGTAATATTTTTCAAATGTAAAATGCATTTGGGCAATTATGTTTTATCCTTTTATCGGTTGAAAACCTTTCACTTTCACGAAGTAAAATCAACTATCAAAAATTTTAAGCTATAGTGCCCGATTCTGATCAAATCGATCCGATACTCCGACCTTAAATTTTGGCATATCTTATTTTATTGTAAATATGTACCAACTACTTCCTGACATTTCCACCTATCCTATCATAACCATGACGTAATGCTAGAATACTCAATTGTAATAGAGGTATGAAACATAAATAAATGTTGATTGCACAGATCATAGCCAATATTAAGGCCATCTGAGCGTAACATCAATTTTTTTTTTACATTTTTTCCAAAATCAATTTACGTTCACACGAAACGCGATATCGAGTTGAAAATTTGGAAAACTAAATATGAAGCACTAAGAAACACGGCTCTTGTCCTAAATTTTTGTGTTTTCCATATTGATGTTCATAGTCTAAGATTATTAAGTTTTATAAGTCATATCTTTAATTATAGAGAAAATCAAGACGAATTCAGAGACCTATATTTAAAATCATTTATAATACACTCCGATTTGGCTCAAACTTATACAGTGATATTTTTTCATGATTTTAAACCGAAATATGCAAGAGCACCTGAACATTTTAAACGTTGGTGTTTTTTGAACTGCCCTTACTGCGTGTACCCTATACTTTTAATCTCTAATCTGGATTTTTGTTCTAACAATAACTTGTAAACTCTCTATAATAACTAGAAACCAACAAGATTTCATTTGCAAAATCCAATTTCCCTCTCGCCATAATCCACTCAAGGACAAAGTTTACCGAGCTTGAATAAACCAGGTGTAATGGTACCGAATTTTCACATCACAGGGTTGAGATTAAACGAATACTCGAGAGCCTGGGGGAAGTCCTAGAGGAGAAGGTATAAAATCGAGCTGAGGGAACTTTTTGAGTTTTCCTGTCTCGCTGAAAACAGCAGCACAGGACGAAAGGGGTGAAAAAGGTGAAAAGGAAGGGTTGGGGGTGGAAAACGTCAGGTTGTGGCGGGCTATTGAGTCGTTAGAGAGCCATCGAGGAGAGAGAGAGAGAGAGTCGTGCGAGTAAAAGCGAGAAAGGGGATTTCCCTTTGATCTTGCCGCCGCACGCGATCTCACACATGCACGCTACCGGTCGCTACGTGTGGACGCACCAACACATGCCGCGATTTAATGCCCGCTCGCCATCCTGTATAATAAACACCGTGCGCAACTCCGCGCTAAGTCGCCTATAATTTCTCGCGGAAAATTATATGTTAATGCCTCCTAATGGCGTCGTTCGTTAACAGGACCATGAAGACGAGTCGCAAGTTTCGAAATCAAAGACTGAGACGATCTTGAGATCCCTCCCACTCAGACCTCTCCAGGATTGCTCAGGATTTAGCATGGATTTCTAAACTAAGGTCTGTATGTATACTTCTTGCTGGTTTATTTTGATTAAAAGGTAGTACTATAGTACAAAACAGTACTACTAGTGCAAGATATTATTATTATACCATTAAGCCATTTCCCTCTCGGGGTAGGCGTGACTTGCTCGGTGAGGAAGGGAGTAATGTGAGGTACGGGTATAGATTTTTTAAATTGATCTAGAATTCTCGTGTTATTTATTTAAATGACACGTTCGTTCCGCAACACTGTTCCGACCCAGGTTGCTGATCAATCTCTCTAGCGATCACCCCAAGTGAAGAGCCTCACAAAATTGTTATGTGTGGTTCCCCACTTGGGCCCATTAGTATCTAACGTCTTTGTTTCAGGCGTCATTCACTCTATTGTCACTCTGTTTACAAACTATTTGTCGCCACACTTTTCTGTCCTGGCATACTACTCTGGCTTCCTTCACGTCCATGCATTTTTTCATGCAAGCTCTCGTGTTTCTATGGCTTCTTATGTCTTTTCGGATTAATGTCTCATTCACAGATTCTAACCATTCTTTATATAAATTATAAATATGTATAAATCATATACAATATCAGGGTAGCGATTCGGCGGACGATTTCAAATTCCCGGTCAACTAAAAGTAACACATTCATATTTGCTGCAAAACGCAAACATTTATTTTAATCCATGACGTTCATTCTAAAAATCTTTTAACCTAACAGAGCAAAACATTGCAAAATAAATGAATTTTGAAAAAATACTTAAATTATCCAGTAAAAAATATCAATTTTTTACAAAAAAATGGAATAGTTAAATTTTCAGTTGAAAAAAAAAATAATTTTCAACAAAAAAAAACGGATTTTCAACAAAAAAAGTTCAATTTTCAACTAAAGAGTTGAATTTTCAAATAAAATTATGAATCTCCAACTGGAATAGTTACATTTTAAACCAAAAAGATGATTTTTTAAACAAGAAGATTAATTTTTAAATAAAAAGATTAATTTTCTACCAAAAAATACAATTTTTCCACAAAATACATGAACCGAAAATCGAATAGTAACATTTTGAGTTTAAAAAATTGATTTTAAACTAAACATCAGAATTTTCAACTAAAACAATGAATCTTCAAAAGTTAAATAATTAAATTTCAAGTTAAAAAAATTAATGTTTAACCATACAGATGAATTTTCAACTACAACTACGGAATTTTTAACTGGAATACATTAAATTTTCAGTTAAAAAAATTACTTTCAACAAAAAAAACTAACTTTCAACAAAAAAAACTAACTTTAAAAAAATAGTTACATTTTCAAACAAAGTGATGACTTTTCAAATAAAATTCTAAATATTTAAATTGAATAGTTGAATTTTAAACCAACAAGATACATTTTTCACTGAAATGATGAGTCTTTAACTAGAATAATTAAATTTTTAACCAAAAATATTAATTTTCAACCAAGAAGATCCAAAGAAAGAACAAGTTTTCAAACAGCTCATTTTTCAACCAAAGAAATTAATTTTTAATTAAAACGATGAATCTTAAACCAAAAAAAATAATTTTTAACAAAAGAGCTTAACTTTCAACCAAATAATTTTATTTGCAACCTAAAAGATGAATTTTGAACTAAAATGATAAATATTTAACTGGAATACTTGAATTTTTAACCCAATAGAAGAATTTTTAAACAAGAAGATTAACTTTAAAAGAAAAACATAATTTTTTACCAAAGAAAAAATTTATTAAAAAAAAAAATACGTGAATTTTCAACGAAAAAGTTGAATTTTCAATTTAAAAAAAAGATACATTTTTATCCAAATTGTTGAATTTTGAATTAGAAAAGGTCAATTTTCAATTAGAAGTGGAACAGTTAAATTTTCAGGTAAGGAAATTTATTTTCAACGAAACTGATGAATTTTCGACTAAAATGATGAATCTTCAAATGGAATAGTTAAATTTTATGCCAAAAAGATGCATTTTCAACCATAAAGATTAATTTTCTACAAAAAAAGACGAATTTTCCACGAAGTACATACATTTTCAAACAAATAGTTTAATTTTTAAATGCCAAATATCAATTTTCAACCAAATAGTTGAATTTTCACCAAAAAAAGATCAAATTGATTTTCAACAAAGTATGTAGTTACATTTTCAACCAGAGGTGAATTTTAAATTAAAAAATTATGAATCTTCAACCAAAAAAATTAATTTTTAACAAGAGAGTTTAACTTTTAACCAAGTAGTTGAATTTTTAACTAAAAAAAAAGATGAATTCGCAACGAACAATGTAAAAAATTTTCTATTATAATTCAGAAATATTTCTTCTTTGACATACTACATTTGTATATTAAATCTAAAACTTAGGTTTACGAAAGCGCCATTAAGAGACTATATTATTAAATTTCATATACATATACATCGTGGGTGTGGTGAGCCCACACTTGTAGTTATTTATAACTACAAGAAAACTATCCACCTAGAAACACTACCCGAATCGGGTAGTGTCACGCCTACCCTGAAAGGGAAATGGCTTAATGGTATACATACATATACAGCATATTGATCATTTATCAGAAAAGTCAGATATTTGCACTTTGCACAAATTAAAAACAATTTTGGCAACAATTTTCAATTATAAATAATCAAACATAATATTTTCTCCTAGATAAATATAAATTACACTGTTTTTAAAGAGAAAAGTTCAATTAAACGAATAATTTAAAAACTTAACCCCCAAGCACCTGTACTCACGTTAAAATTCTAACATTCACAGCGAATTAAAAAAAAAATTCCATCCGTACGTTGCACTTTAATTGTAAGTAGAAATTTAGTCGACGAATTGAAGGTTATTACTTTATTTTTTAATATTTGACATGATCTAAAGGCATCAAAGGACTTGTTGTTTTCACACACTCTGTTTTACCGACTTTAATATACATGTATATTAATTTTACAACATGATGGTATATTAAAATTAATGTACGGTATATGCAAATGACTTTACTCACATGTATATTAAATTTCGATCAGATTTTTTTAACAGTGTACTTTCTTTATCTAAAATTTAGAAGAGAGAAGTTTCAAATTATGACGAATTCTGACTTGGAAGAATGATTTTTTAAATTCCTTTCTTCTAAATCCGAATTATAATTTTTTTTTTAAATTCCCGTTCCATGTAAAAAAATCCCTGTTCCAAGTGAAATTATATTTCTTGAATTTTGCTACGATTATCCCGGTCAATACAATTCCCGGTTTCCCGGTCAAGTCGCCACCCTGAATATAAATGTAATCCTCCTCCTCCTCGATCCATCGCCATCTTCTTCTACTATTCATCTATCTATCTATCTACTCCTCACTTATGATTCTTTGCAGGCAATGGACTCATTTGAGAAATTGAAAAAAATGCCAATAGTTTTTTGTAAAATTTGGCAAAATAGTAGCGAAATTGTGTCGCAAGTTTCGAAATCAAAGACTGAGACGATCTTGTGATCCCTTCCAACTCAGACCTTTCCAGGATTGCTCAGGATTTAGTATATGGATTTCTAAACAAAGAAGTGTATATCTCTTAGTGGTTTATTTTCATTACAAATTGTACTATCTATGTACTATGTAATTGTACTATCTTGTACTAGTACAAGATAGTACTACTAGTATCAGAGTCGGCGGAGCCCTAGGGGTGACAGGGGGCATTGCCCCCCTAGAAATCAACTAGGGAGGGGCAAAGTATTGATTTTGCCCCCCTCTGAAATCGAATGATTAAATTCATCGGATCGTCGGAATTGGAAATCTTTCCATTCTTTCTTGCTTTATTCAATCTTCGAAATCTATCTGGAATCTTTGTGAAATAATAGAAGTCTTTGTGAAATCTTTCAAATCTATATCCGAAATATTTACGAAATATTTCAAATCTTTGTCAAATCTTTGTGAAATCATTGAAATCTTTTTGCAATCTTCAAAATCTATTTGAAATCTTTGCGAAATATTTGAAATATTTTGAAAATATTTGGTAATATTTGTGAAATTATTGAAATCTTTGCAAAATATTTGAAATATTTAGTAACATTTGTGAAATTATTTAAACCTTTATAAAATCTTTGTTAAATCTTTGGGAATTCTTTAAAAATCTTTGCGAAATATTTTTGAAATATTCGGTAATATTTGTGAAATTTTGTAAATCTTTGTGAAATATTTGATAAATGATTGAAGTGTTTGTGAAGTCTTTTAAATCTATCCGAAATCTTTGTGAAATCATTAGGAAATCTTTGTTCAATCCTTGAAAATCTATCTGAAATCTTTGTGAAATAATAGAAGTCTTTGTAAAATAATAGAAGTATTTGTGAAATCTTTTTAATCCATAGGCAATCTTTGCAAAATATTTGAAATCTTTGTGAAATCTTTATGAAATCTTCAGGAAATCATTGCAATTTTGTCAAATCTTTGAAAAATCTTTGGACATTTTTGCAAAATATTTGGTAAAATTTGTGAAATTATTTAAAGCTTTGTGAAAACTTTCGGAAATCATTGAAATCTTTTAAATCTTTATGAAATCTTTGTGAATTCTTTGAAAGTATTTGCGAAATATTTGTAATATTTTTGAAATATTCGGTCTTTGTGAATTATTTTAAATTGAAATCACTGAAATTTCTTTTTAGCCTTGGAAATCTATCTGACATCTTTGTGAAACAATAGAAGTCTCTGTGAAGTCTTTGAAATCTATCTGAAATCTTCGCGAAATATTTGAGAACTTTGTGAAATCTTTCAAATTTTTGGGAAATCTTTGTAAATTCTCTAAAAATCTTTGCAAAATATTTGAAATCTTTGTGAAATCAATAGGAAATCATTGAAATCTTTGCTCAATCTTTAAAATTTTTGTGAAGTCTTTGTGAAATTTTTGTGAATTCTTTAAAAACCTTTGCGAAATATTTCAAATATTTCTGAAATATTCGATAATATTTGTGAAATTATCGAAACCTTTGTGAAATTTTGGAGAAATTATTGAAGTCTTTGTGAAGTCTTTTAAATCTATGTGAAATCTTTGTGAAATCTTTGGAAAATCATTGAAATGTTTGTGAAGTCTTTGCGAAACCTTCGCGAATTCTTTAAAAATCTTTGCGAAATATTTGAAAAATATTTTTGAAATCTTTGTGAAATATTTGAGAAATGATTGAAGTCTTTTTGAAGTCTTTTAAATCTATCAGAAATCTTTGAAATCTTTGTGAAATCATTAGGAAATCTTTATTTAATCTTCGAAATCTATCTGGAATCTTTTTGAAACAATAGAAGTCTTTGTGAAATCTTTGCGAAATATTTTTAATATTTGGTAATATTTGTGGAATTATTTAAATCTTTTTTAAATCTTCAGGAAATCATTGAAATCTTTTAAATCTTTGTGAAATCTTTGGGAAATCATTGAAATATTTATCTCTTTGTAATCTATCTGAAATCTTTGTGAAATAATGCAAATCAAACTGAAATCAGTTCAGTTCATATTTGAAATATTTTTGACATATTTGTGAAATTATTGAAATCTTTGGGAAATCATTGAAATCTTTGTGAAATCTTTGTGAAGTATTTGTAAAATCTTTGTGAATTCTTAAAAAATCTTTGCGAAATATTTCAAATATTCGGCAATATTTGTAAAATTATTGAAAGCTCTGTGAAATCTTTTAAATCTATCCGAAATCTTTGTAAAATATTTGAAATCTTTGTGAAATGTTTGAAAAATTATTGCAATATTTGTCAAATCTTTGTGAAATCTTTTAAATCTATCCAAAATCTTTGCAAAATATTTGAAATCTTTATGTAATCTTCGGGAAATCATTGCAATTTTGTCAAATCTTTGGAAATCTTTGAAAAACATTTGAAATATTTGGTAATATTTGTGACATTATTTGAATCTTTGTGAAATCTCCTCCTCACTTATGATCCTTGCAAGCTTCCCAAACGCCAAAGCAGGCCTTAGACTCATTTGAGAAGTTCAAAAAAGTGTCCATAGTAGTATAAATTTGCAAAATAGTAGCGAAATAGTGTTATGCCATTTTTTAAATAACTAGAATCATAAATCACTTCATATTTCAACCCAAAAAGATTTTTTATTTAAATCAAATAATTACATTTTCAGAAAAATACTTCAACTCTGAACCAAAATAGATTAATGTTTAACCATAAAGATAAATTTTTAACTGAAATGATGAATCTTCAACCAAAAAAGGGAATTAATAGTTCAACTTTTAACCAAGCAGTTGCAATTTCAAACCAAAAAAGATGAATTATCAAAGAAAAATGTACTATTTGATATTTCAATCAAAAGAGCGGAATTTTCGACAAAATAGTTTTAAAAATTTAACCCAAAAATACGAATTTTCAACAAAAATGTTTAATTTTACCGAAATAATTACATTTTCAACGAAAGATATGTATTTTCAACTAAAATGTTGAATCTTCAACCAAAGAAATTAATTTTTATCAAAGAAGTTCAACTTTCAGCCAAGTAGTGGAATTTTCAAGCAAAAAAAATGAAATAAGATTTTAATTTTTAATCAAAAACTGTTAAATTTGTCCAAAAAGACGAATTTTCAAAAAAATAATTAAAGTCTCAACCAAACAAAAAAAAATTATATTTCTACCAAAAGGAGATGAATTTTCAAACATCTTTTAAACTGACTAGAATTATTACTAAAATGTTTAAAAATCTATCGAAATTTAAGAAAATTGCGTCAAAATCTTCCAGACTTTTTTCGATATTTATTATAAATTTTTGAAATTTACATTAAAAATTAATTTTTCAAAATAAATAATCATTTATAATTTTACCAGGAATCTTAAGAGCAGTTTTTTTGTTATATCTTGAAATCTTTCAAGATTATTTAAAAAGCTTCAAAATCTTCAAAAACTTACAGTTTGATTTAATTTTTTTTCAACAATTTCAAAATTAAAATTTCTAATCCTTCTAAATATCTTTTAAAATTATTCGAATTTTTCCAACATTTTTTTTTAAATTATGGAAAATTTTTAAATTTGGTATAAAATCTTCGATATTCTTTTTTGATAATTTTGGAAATCTTTTGAAATATTTTAAAACCTTTTTAAATATTCTCTAAAAATTAATTTTTCAAAATGAAAAATCATTTTAAATTTTCCCAAGAGTCTTACGAAATTTTTTTTATTATCTAGAAATCTTTGAAGATCCTTAAAAAGCTTCTTTTTTCAAATATTGAAAAAATTTACATTTTAGTTAAAATTTTTTTGAATATTCTCCAATTCTAAATTATTTTGTAATCCTTTAAAAACTTCTAAATGTCATTTAAAATGACTTGAAATTTTCATAAAACTTATGATAATTTTCCAAAATTAAAAAAATTGCCCAAAAATCTTCCAGATTTTTGTTAAAAATTTTTAGAAATCTTTTGAAATTTTTTGAAATATTTTAAAATTTTCTTCAAAATTAAAATTTTTTAATTTAAAAATCAATTGAAACACCAGGAAGCCTGAAAAATTTTCCATTCTCTTGATGATCAGCAAAAATCGACATTTTGTTTAAAATTTTTTGAAATCTTTTTAAAACTTCTGAACAACTCCAAAGACCCAAACTTACTTAGTTTTAGAAAATTTTGTAATTTGCAAAATTGCAAAATTTTTCTTTAAAATACTCTCTATTTTTGTTCGAAATTTGAGGAAATCATTTTAAATGTTTTCACATCTTTTTCAATTTGTTCTGAAATTCATTTTCTAAATGAAAAAATGATTGAAATTTTCGAAAAAATCGTAAGAAAATTTTTTACTCTCTTTTGAAACCTTTCAAAATTCCTAACAATCTTATTTTTTTAAACCTTCAAAAATTTAAATTTTGTTTTAAATTTGTTGAAATCTTCTCAAGATTTGAATTTTTTATAATTTTTTCAAAACTTCCAAATTCGTTTTCGACATATTTTGAAGTCTACAAAACTCAAAATTAATCTTTTAAAATAAAACCTAATCTTTAAAAATTTTCCCAGAAATTTTATTGTCGGTACGGGTAATTTGAATTAAAAAACAATTGGAAATTAAAAATATTCTCATTTATCGATAATGTTTAAAAACATTTAGAAATACATTTTTCTCATGAAATAGAACTACTTATTTGGAAATTTTGATTCGCAAAATTGATGATGTAGAAAATCTTTCAAATCCTTCAAAATGTTTCAAATCATTCAAGTCCCTTAAGATCCTATAAAATGGCGAAGGTCTAGTAAAATATCTTAAAATCCCTTAAAATTCTTTGAAATTCCGTAGATTAATTTAAAACTTGCAATACTTCTCAAAGTTTCTTCAGAAATTTTGAAAACTTTGCAATCTTCTTAAATGAGATGAAACTCTTAAAATCTCTTAAAATCCCTTAAAATCTTTTAAATTCTCTGAAATCCCTTGGAATCTTTGAAAATACCATAAAAGTTTTGAAACCAAATGAAAAGGTGCTACTGAGTTGAGAACGCTGACGTGCCCAATAAAATTTCTATGGGTTTTAAAGCTTCGAGAGTTCGCCACCCAAGTTAGCACCTTTTCACTTTGTCGCCACGAGTTAGCACCTTTTCATTTGGTTCCTCCGAAATGGCACCTTGTCATTTGGATACGTCGAATAAGATCCTTTCAAATCCCCGAAATCAGTTGAAATCTTTTAAAAACCCTTGGCCTTGGAAAATGCCTTGAAATGCTTAAAAAATTGTAGAAACCCCTTGAAATCGCAAAAATAGCATTAGTCTGACTTTTTTCAAAACACTAGCCAAAACAGTTGCACCGTTAAAGAAAAAAGTGTTAAAAATATAAACAGTCTCGTGATTCCGAGGCCTGCGATACAAAAAAAAATGTATAAACCACATAACTCGCATCAAATGTTATCTACATCTTCATCCTGCCCTCATTATAAAATATAATTTTTCTCTAATCAGTTTTAATCAAGCTTCCTTTCATCTCGTATATGCCATATGGATTAGTTAACACTCTTACGCAGCTGAGTTTCTGAAAGTAGGGAGATGGCATCGGTGCACGCACTTCATTCAATCGCCGTCAAGATTTCGATCGAGAGAGAGCGACAGGTAAGTCATTAAAAAAAGACTTCTGTCGTGGCGAGTCGGTAGAGAGAGACAGGAGTTGAGCCGAAGAGAGTGCGCTCGCATGCATCGCGCCGCGAGGAGAAAGACGAAGAAGAAGAAGAAGAAGAAGTAAAAGAAGAAGAAGGAGGTGGATGAGGAGGAGGTGGGGGAGAAGGAGGGGAGGAGAATCGAGCCGAGGACACCAACTGAACTTCAAAGGACTCGACTCTTTGATGGTTTCCGCTGCTGCTGCCATTGCGAGATCTTGATAAGCCAACGTTATATGTCGGACTATCCTGTGCCTGCGCGCGGTATTCTACGCGGTATCATATTGTATGCCCAAACCAGTTTTCGTTCGAGACCGTGGCGTAATTAAATACGTCAGCTCCGGCAAGCCGTAAACTCTGTGCGCCGCCGCCGCCGCCGCCGCGGCCGGCCCGTTACCATAATGTCCATAATCGCGGAAAAGGAAAACTTTATACTTTTTCTCCATACTAATTTTCTCATTCTCAGAAACGCTCATCATAATTAAGGACATATATTTCCCCAGGGGTTTCTTATTACCACGTTTCTGAGTACTGTGTAAACTCAATTTGCAATTGCATGGTCTAGACCTATAGAGTCCATTTTCTTAGGCTCTGTGCCGGCTATTAAGGAGATGATTCGATGGTTCCAAATTGATCAGTAAGAATATACAATCTTTTCAAAATTCCATGAATATTGTTATTATTTTGCTTCTCTTTACCTCCTCCACATCCTCCTCCTCTTCCTCCTCCACCTCCTCTTCTTCCTCTTGATCTTTTTTCTTATCTATCTTCCTTTTTGTCTTCCACCTGATGTTCGTCTATCTTCTCCTTGTTTTCCTCCATAACTTTAACATTGTGCTCAAATTGTCCCCTTGACAATTCCAGATTTGGTTTCATACCTTCGGACCTACTCCTCCTTCATCTCCCATCATCCATCTCCTCCTGATTCTCTCCCTTATTTATCTCCTGCTTCTCTTCAACACCCTCCTACTTGTTTTTCACCTCATGTTGGTCCATATTCTCCTAGTTTTTCTCCATAACTTTAACATTGTGCTCAAATTGTCCCCTTGACAATTCCAGATTTGGTTTCGTACCTTCGGACCTACTCCTCTTTCATCTCCTCCTCCTGATTCTCTGGCTTATTCATCTCCTGCTTCTCTTCAACACCCTCCTCCTTGTCTTTCACCTCATGTTGGTCCATATTCTCCTTGTTTTTCTCCATAACTTTAACATTGTGCTCAAAAAGTTCTCTTGGAGAGTCTTTCTTCAGAGTCTCAAAACCTAAATTCTTGTCCACATTGAAAGTTGAATCATATTTACGTTTTATTCGGGTACAGATTTCTCCTCCTCCTCCTCTTCTATCTCCTTATCCATCTCTTCCTCATTTATCTCCTCCTCCTGATCCTCTTCCTTATTTATCTCCTGCTTCTCATTAAAATCTTCCTTTTTGTCTTCCACCTCATATTGGTAAATATTCTCCTTCTCTTTCTTCTTAACTTTAACATTGTGCTAAAAGTGTTCTCCTGGTGAGTCTATCTTCAGAGACTCAGCACTTAAATTCTTTTCCACATTGAAAGTTGAATTATATTTACGTTTTTTTCCGGTTTATTATTTGGTTTCGTACCATCAGACCTACTCCTCCTCGTCCTCCTACTCCTCCTCGACTATCGCCTTATTTATCTCCTTCTCTTCTTCTATCTCCTCTTCCGTATCTATCTCCTGCTTTTCCTCAACATCCTCCTCCTTGTTTTCCACCTTGTGTCAGTCCATATTATACTCGTTTTCCTTCATACCTTTAATATTGTATACAAATTGTTCTCTTGAAGTCTTTCTTCAGAGTCTCGAAACTTGATTATTTTCACACTTTCGATCGTTAGATCTCATCCTCCCCCTCCACATCTTTCACAAGCTCCTAACAGTTTGTCTCTTCCTCCTCTGCATTCTCATCATTTTCCACCTCATGGTTCACCTTACTTTTCATTTCTCCCTACACCTTCTCCACCTCCTAATCATCGTCCATTTCATCCTCTTTATCTTAATTCAGCTCCTCATCTTTCACCAAACCTTTCATCAACTCTTAGTAATTTTTTCTTATCATCCTTCTTTTCCTCATTATCTTTTACCTAAAACTCCTTTTCTTGACCTCCTCCACCTCCACATCTTTTATCAGCTCCTAATAATTTGCCACCACCTTGTCTTCAATCTCATCATTTCCCATCTCATGTTTCTCCTTACCCTCAATTTCCTCTCTACTCCTTCTCCACCTCCTAATCAAAATCAATTGCATCCTCTATATCCTCACTTTGTTCCTTATCTTCCTCCAAATCTTCCGCCAGCTAGAAATATTCCTCCTTTCCTCACCATCTTTTATATTTTTTCTCCGTATTAATTTTCTCATTGTCAGAAACGCTTATCACAATTAAGGACATATGTTTCCCAAGAACTTTCTTAATACCAGGTTTCTGAGTACTATGTAAACTCAATTTGCAATCTCATGGTCTAGACTCTAGAGTCCGCACTCTTAGATCTGTGCTGGCTAATAGAGAGAAGATTATATGGTTCTAAGTTAATCAATAATACAAAATCTCTTTCAAATTCCATGAACATTGTCAATTCTAGCTTTTTCTCATTTTCTTTTTATCGTTTTCCGCATCTTCCGAGTGATATCTGCATTCTTCCATTTTATTCCGCTCATTTATTTTCTTCTCTTTATTCTTCTCAACATCTTCCGTTTAACTCCTCCATCTCCTACTCATCTATTTCCTCCTCTTCATCTACCTCCTCCTCATGATCCTCTTCCTAATCTATCTCCAGCTTCTCCTTAACATCCTCCTCCTTATCTTTTACCTCACGTTGGTCCACATTCTCCTCATTTTTCTTCATAACTTTAACATTGTGTTCAAATTTTTCTGTCGGAGAGTCTTTCTTCAGGATCTCCAAACTTAAATTCTTTTTAACAATGGCAGTTGAATCATATTTACGTTTTATTCCGGTACTAATTTGGTTTCGTACCTTTGGACCTACTCCTCCTCTACATCTCCCATCTCATGCTCCTTCTCCATATCTTCCACCAACCCATAATAATTTGCCTCCCCTTCTCTTCATTCTCATCATTTTCCACCACATGATATCCAGCTTACCCTCAATTTCCTCCTACCCCCTTCGCTAACTCCTAATCACCCACCCTTTCATCCTCTTTATCCTCATTTTGCTTCTCATCTTTCACAAGCTTCTACTAATTTGCCTCCTCATCGTTCCTTTCCTCACCATCATCTTCTACCAGCTACCTGACACACATTTTCTTATCCTGCCTCGCATCTCCTTCCTGCTCCTGCTGATGTTCCTCTCCATTTTCCATGTTATCCAATAATTATCATTGAAACTGTTTATAACAGATGAGTGGTACGATGAAAGGGTTAGATTATCGTGCAACTTTAAAAGTCTCCTTCGCGGACGGTCACATATAGTGAATTTTTCAATTCTTTTTCTCGAGTTATATAACTAGCCTCTGCACTGATTATAACCTACTGATAGAATACTCAATAAAAATTACACAGAAAAAATTTCTTCTTAAAAATTTTGTACATTATTTTTCATCTTCGATTTTCAATAAATTCGAAAAAATTCCCTGTAGCATCCCAAATGTCCTAATCTTTAAAAACACGAAAAGTAAAATTCTTCAGACTATGTACACTGTTAAAAATGTTTGCAATTTTAATATACATTTAATATACATTTGTATATTAAATCTAAAACCTAGGTATACGGAATCGCCATTAAGAGACTATGTTATTAAATTTCATATACCGCATATTGATCATTTATCAGAAAAGTCCGATATTTGCACTTTACAAAAATTAAAAACAATTCTGGCAGCAATTTTCAATTATAAATGAACAAAAAGAATATTTTTTATTAGATGAATGTAAACTACACTGGTTTTTCAGAGACAAGTTCAATTAAACAAATAATTAAGAAACCTAACCTCCAAGCACCTGTACTCACGTTAAAATTCTAACATTCGCAGCGAATTTTAGGAATAATTCCACCCGTACGTTGCACTTTAATTGTAAGTAAGAATTTAGACGACGAATGTAAGGTTATTGCTTTATTTTTTAAAATTTGACAAGATCTGAAGGTATAAAAGGACTTGTTGTTTTCACGCATTCTGTTTTACCGACTTTAATATACATGTATATTAATATTACAACATGATGGTATATTAAAATTAATGTGCGTTATGTGCAAATGACTTTACTCACATGTATATTAAATTTCGATCAGATTTTTTTAACAGTGTAGCAACCCTGAAATAATAAATGCAGTCATTATCCATTAATTGAGCTTCATGCGGTATGAAATATCTAGGTCTTCTTAACTGCGGTTTGCCTCATTTGAAAGTGTCATAACTCTCTCCAAGCCTCGGTTATTGTCGGATTCTTCATCGCGAAACTCTACCTGTTTATGCTTTTAATTGTCAGTTATAACAAATGTATATATAAATAATTAAGGAAGAAAAAATCCGAATGAGAAAATGAGCTTAGGGATCTGCTTGGTGGAATCAACAAAACGGTTTCTCAGAATAGTAGATAGGCAGATTAATTGAATGACCTTCGAAAACATTGTCATTATAGAATCACAGCACGGACATGAACCACTTGAGCTGTAGAATGGTCGCGATGTCGGTAAGGTAGGAATCTTGATATGCAACCCCCTGCCTATATACTGTTAACTAAAGATTTCTCAATGTACATGTTGGGACCAACAAAAAATTTGGTTGATTCTATGTTTTATTGACCTCAAGAGATAATTTTCTCAGTACTTTGCACGCCTAATTACCGCCTGAAGCAAAATAAGTATAAGCTCTAGGCCTCGTAAAGTAAAAGCGAACCAATGCTAACATCCGATAAACGTTGTCGGCTTCGCAAAGAGGTGCAACGTCCTTAAATCCCTGCTTCGAACTTCCTATAGGTGTGCAGACACTAATTGTTTGAGAACGATGCAAATTGCTCGCCAACTATATTGCAGGCGTGACCTCTAATTTGAAGCCGCCTCGAATAAGCGGTCATAAGGGTTCCTCCGCTCCGTGACGAAGAAATAAATCTTTAAGTGCTTTCCCAATCAAGTTTTATCTTCCGTAGCATAATATTTTGCCCCAAAAATGCAACTGCGACGAAACTTTCCATTTTTCTCTTACAAATCCAAGCACTTTATACAAATTAGATATACGCAGGACGTGGACTCACTTCAGAGATTAAAAAGAGTGTATATAGCGGCATACATTTCGTAACATGGTGGCAAAATAGTAACATAACATTTTGTTGAATAACAAACTGGTGATATAAATCACGCAGGCCTCTTCTTGGCTAGAAATCTTTTTAAAAGAATCGCGTAAGTGAAATAAGTCATATGAAATTTCAAAATTTTATTTCCTTGTCAGTTTCTTTAGGAATAAAACATAAAATAATAAACAATGTGTAGTAACCTTAATTTTCATGTTTCTAGACAAAAATCCTAAAGATGCTAGTTTGATATTTTGTCATCATTTGATGAAATTAAACTAATTGAACTCTAATTTGGAATATTTGCAAAGATAAATAAAATCATTGAAAATTAATTCCTACTTCACTGATTTTAATCAAATTAATAAATATCATTTGAATACGATAAATTTAATTTTGAAATGTTTTCAAATCCCAGGAATTTCTACACGTGTTATTTATTTTAAAATAAATTGATCCACGTCTAGAATATTTCTCTCTACAATTTCAAATACACCAACTTGCCTTACTTTCAAATTAGACAAGTTTATATTCACATGAATTTTGTACTTGAGTTGCCTGAATCAAAAAATTTTAATATGCAATTTAAAGGTACGTTCTTTCAATTTGGAATGATTTGATAGCCTTGAAAATTTTAAAAATTGTTTAAGTTTTAATTATGTAGCAATCCAATTGCAACGCATACTTAAAGTATATAAATATATACTTGAGAAATCCATATTCCGATGATGAATCCATTATCCTCTACTTGTTATCAGCACACTTACCTATAACAAAAAAAAAATAAAAAATTTATTAGTTGACAAATTACATACACATGTTTTTCTAAAACAAGCAAGAAAATTTTGTACGTGTAATATTAATTTTCAAATTTTTAATCCCGAATTTTTAAATTCTTGAAACTACTAAATTTTCGAATTTTCAAAACCACGAAAACAGTAAATTGGCGATATTTAAAATTCCTGAAAAAAGTAAATTGCGGCAAAGTACACTGTTAAAAAAATCTGATCGAAATTTAATATACATGTGAGTAAAGTCATTTGCACATACCGTACATTAATTTTAATATACCATCATGTTGTAAAATTAATATACATGTATATTAAAGTCGGTAAAACAGAATGCGTGAAAACAACAAGTCCTTTGATACCTTCAGATCTTGTCAAATTTTAAAAAATAAAGCAATAACCTTACATTCGTCGACTAAATTCTTACCTACAATTAAAGTGCAACGTACGGGTGGAATTATTCCTAAAATTCGCTGCGAATGTTAGAATTTTAACGTGAGTACAGATGCTTGGAGGTTAGGTTTCTTAATTATTTGTTTAATTGAACTTGTCTCTGAAAAACCAGTGTAGCTTACATTCATCAAGGAGAAAATATTCTTTTTGATCATTTATAATTGAAAATTGCTGCCAGAATTGTTTTTAATTTTTGTAAAGTGCAAATATCGGACTTTTCTGATAAATGATCAATATGCGGTATATGACATTTAATAACATAGTCTCTTAATGGCGATTCCGTATAACTGGGTTTTAGATTTAATATACAAATGTATATTAAATGTATATTAAAATTACAAACATTTTTAACAGTGTACCTCATCCGTTATTTTGGAGAAAATTCCCAAAATAACTTTTAAAAATTACCAAAATCGTTAGAAAATTTTTCCGGAATATTTTTGGGCAAAATTTTCTAAACATTTGAAAATATACCAAAAATTCCTAAATTTTCTGAGAAAATTATTGAAATTATTTTGTTTATTAGTTCCCGAACATTTTCGAGGATTTTACCGAAAAAAATTGTACAGCGTAAAATCAGAAAAAGATTTGTCTTGAATTAAAGAAATTGTTTCTTTAATATAATTTCTTTAATTCACCCAAAAATAACTTGAAAATGAAGTATAGCGATTTTGATGCAACTTGGTGAAACTTTAGCGTTTGGTGAGTAAAGTTTATTTTTAAAATTGTTTTCCAAGATTTTCAAACTTCAACAAGCTACAGGATTTTGAATTTTGAGACTCGACTTTCTTGAAAACCCCATCTCTCCCAAATTGCGGATTGAATTATAATGATTTTTACCGGTGCAGTATATAATAAAGCCTTTTAATGCAATTCGAAAACCAAAAAAAATCAAGGGACGGACTCAGAAAAATATTAGTTTTGAATAACAGAAGCGGTTTCTTTGACATAATTTTTTCCATTTAACCTTTAAAAAGAAAAAACTCAAAATAATCACTTATACTTTCCACGCTGATAAAAAAAGTTTTATAGGCAGTTTCTTATTAAATTCAGTTCATTTTATTAGACTTATTACATCATTATTCTTTCTTCCTTCAATTTTTAGCATTTTGATGAAGTTCAGATTAAGTCACAAACATGTTTCAATAGTGCTCAAAGAGATCTCTCACGTAAAAAAAGGAACATCGAAATCTCTTCAGTGTTTTTAGAGAAAAATTAAATTGAGAAAAAAATTGTATACATATCTCCGAGACTAATATTCCACAACATGTTGCTAATGATAAAGATCCAATCAGCTTTGGGCCCAGAATCCCCCTCTTTATTGTCCATTGTCCTCTTCTTTGAATTAAAAAGTATTTTTTCTGAATGAATCAGCGAAGAATTTGGATTTGGAAAATATTGTTTAAAGGAACGTGAAGAAATAGTGGTGTTAGCGGCCAATTAGAAGAAGATAGTAATATTCTTTTGAAAATAGTGGCATTGCTAAAAGAAGTGTCAACACCTAGAAAGATGGATGTTCAATAGTAGATATTCAAAGTTTAAGACAGTATCGCCAATTATACAGATATTAAGAAGTAACATCTACTATCCTTTTGAGATATTAGCTTAAATATATTTGTATGTTAGACTGAAACATCCAAGATGTTAAACTCGTACAGGAAAACACGCCAGGCCTCTGTCATTTCGTGCGTATGTGAACTTGTGGAAAAATGATGCTTACTAATATTTTGTTTACAAATATTAATATTACTGCTCTAAATCGTTTGGATAGAATAAAATGGTTAACGAAAGTGCTGTTTCTTCTTCAAAAAATTCTTTTGGACATGAGCGCTCTGCATTGCCATCTTTAATATCCACACAAACTAACCTTTAACATCTAGATTCTAGATGATAAGGGCGAACATCCAATTTTCTCCGTAAGATAGTTTAAATAGTGGCGTGAGTCCAAGCCCTGCAAATTAGATACACGTTGCTTATCGAATCACCAATTTGGAGAATTGTCGAAGGGAAAGAAAAACGGCTGAATCACCCCAATAGAAGAAAATCGACATGGACACATAATAGTGACTTGGCACTATCGGTGGGATCGCAAATCTGATAAAAGTGACGAATAACCAGATATCGAGTAAGTGTACTGTGAATTGCATGGAAAAGGAAAAATATGGGTGAGTGCACATTCGAAATCGAATGAGTAGAGTTGCGACAGCTGAGGTGGTCAGCGCTTCCTTTCATCCTTGCCGCCTTTCTGATTCACTTCACGCGTATTTACACGACTCCCGAGGGTTGGGGTTGGGGTGAACATCCGAGTGGCAACTGCCAACTGGCAACTGGCTGAGCACCAGCTTCACCGGCATGAGTCAGTTACCAATATTAGGGGGCGGCAGCTGACGGAAGACATTAGACGTATAGAAAAAGTGTGTGTGTGTGTGTAAAGAACACCACAGGAGCTCGATCAGAATTAACTCGTTCTAAAAAAATAAATGAAAGACATCGAACCTTCTGAGCTAGAATGGTTTTAGTTTCGGCAAGTCTGATGATATGGTATGATGCACTTTAAAAGGATTTTCATTTTTTAATTAAGGTTATTCAGCGATTCTGAAGGACAGATGTGTTTATGCAACATGTAGAGGATTTAATTTCATTTGATGTTGGCAGATTGCGGTATAGAGAAGGTATAGTGTTGAACAAAGTAGGGTTCTCTTGGTGAAGTCCGGCGGTAATCGGTATTGTTAGCGTGACCTTTGTTCCTGTCTGTTTCTGCACGAGAATTTAACTTATGGATGTACCTTTCTGTTAAGTAGGATTTGAACATACCACATACTTTGTATTAATTAAAGACTTGAAAGATCTTTGGAAATGCTTTATTGAGTAGTATTCTCTTCCAGATTTTGCTTAATCGGTTTTCGACAACCATTGCACCAGTTGAAACAAATATACATTGAATAATCAAACAAACTATGAAACGAGCTATGAAATTTAGTAAATATAACAGTCGTTTTAGTCGATTAGACCATGTGAAACATGTCATTTTAATGAATCTTGTTCAGTCACTGAGTTGCTTCATTTAACAACTGCCGCTAGTATTCATTCTGAACAATTTTGTGGTTCCTAATAGTACAAATTCTAGTTACTTCAATTACTTTCCTTAGCAAATTCAATTACTTTTCCTGGTTCCAGGAGGTGCCCGTAGGTAAACTGGTTGTTCTATTTTTCTTAGTTAGTTGCCCTGACAGCACATTATTGTCACATTATTATCATATCAATTATCATTGAACTTTACATTAAAAAAAAAGTTGACATCAATTTTTCTTCTAAAAACTTGTGAAATTCCCGGTCACATTCCCTGTCATTTCCAGGTTTTCTGGTCCAGGGAACACCCTGGTAATTGAATCTTTTGCTCAGGAACATTAAACAGATAAAAAATGAAAAATAAGAGTAAAAATAGAGGTCAAGCGGAGATGCGTTCGTGCCATATGACCTGAGCAGAGGGGAAGACATCGACCCCATACCCGCGTCGGCAGTTACTTGACGATACTCATGATTGTTTGATCGGCCTCCGGGGTAAAGTGGGTTTCCCGTGGGGGTGGGCAATGGAGGAGGGGCAAAGCGGGGTCAGGGGCAAAGTCAAAGAATAAAGATCGGTCGGGTAAAAACGCGACACGAGGCGAGGTGCGGCACCTTTGACGTTGTCTTCTTCTTTCTTTGTCTCATGCACGTGCGTTTCAATTCTTCTCTCCTCACTCTCTCTCTTTCTCCACCTCACGCATACGCACAACATCAATTAAAAGCCAGTCTTCCCTTTTTTTTCTCTTTTCCTGACCTAAGAGTCTCTCTTTCTCTCTATTTCTCTCTCTTTCCTCCTCTCTTATGTGGATTCCCTCCATCTTGCCTTTTCTTTTTTTTTTCGTCATTTTCTTCCCCTTCTTCCTACTATTATATACATCTCTCTCCTTTCTCTTCCCTTTCACACTTTTTCCTCTTTCTTTCGAAGCAAGCGGAGTTCTTTTCATACGCACTTTGCTAAACCTTCGAGCCGATTGTAAGTCTGCAATGCAGACTTTGAATTGTATGCCTGTAAGCTTGTATTTGGAAATAAAAAAAAGGGCTCAGACTCACTTCAGAGATCAAAAATAGTGTCAATAGTGGCATACACTCTAAATTTAAATCAGTCAAAATGTATCTGAGTACATTAATTTGGCATACTTTGATTAAAAAAGTAGACTTTTCTTTTCTATAGTTGGTACTTCTACCAACAAATATTTAAATATTCAATAAAAAACAGTTCAAGTCAACAAAAATAAATACGAATTTTCAACAAAGTAGTTGAATCATCGACCAAATTAGATTAATTTTCAAATTAAAAAAAGAAATTTTCAACTAAGAAAGATTTTTCAGTCAACAAAGAAACAAAATTTAATCAAAAATGTTCGATTATCAAGCCAAAAAAACAACAATTTTCTACAAAACAGTTGCGCTTTCAACCCAAAACTATGAAGATTTAACAAAAAAGTTCATTTCCAACAAAATTGTTGAATTGTCAACCTAAAAATTGAATTTTCTGCAAAAATAATTAAATTTTAATCCAAATAAATGAATTTTTAACATTAAAAGATAAATTTTTGAGAAAAATGGAATAGTTACATTTTCAGTTAAACATAAAATTTCGAAAAAAATTTTTCAACAAAATAGTTAAATTTTTAACTAAAATGATGAATTTTCAGCCAGAAAAATGGATTAAAAAGATAAAATTTCACATAGGAAAATTAATTTTCTACCAAAAAAGAGGAATTATAAACTAAAAAATATAAATTTGCAAACAAAAATGAATAAGTTAAATTTTCAGTAAATTTTTTTTTTCTTCAATAAAATAGTTACATTTTGATTCAAGAAGAATGATTTTCTACAAAAAAATGAATTTTTAACCAAATAGTGAAATTTTCGACCAAAAAGATGAATTTTCAAACAGGAAGATTAATATTCTACCACAAAAGACTAATTTTCAAGTAGAAAAGATAAAGTTTGATTTTCTACACAAAACTGAAATTTAAACTGAATAATTGAATTTTCGACATTAATTAAAAAAATAATAATTTTGACCAAAATAGATAAACTTTCTACTAAAAAAGAAAAAAATATTCAACCAAAAATGGAAAAACAGTTATAGAAATAAATTTTCAAACAAACAAATAACGAATTACCAACAAAAAAAGTTTTATTTGTAACCTAAGAAATTAATTTTCAATCAAAAAGATGAAGTTTGAACTATTATGATTACTTCTCTACCAAAACAGACGAATTTTTACAGTTGAAAAAAATAATTTTCATCCAAAACAGATGAATTTTTAACAAAAAAGATCAATTTTAAAACAAGAAAATTAATTTTCTACCAAAAAAGACGAAATATCAATTAAAAAATATAAATATATAAACAAAAATGGAATAGTTCAATTTTCAGTTATGAATTTTCAAACAATAAGATTAATATTCTACCGCAAAAAATGAATTTTCAAGAAACTACATGAATTATCAACCAAATATTTAATTTTTCAACTGAAAAAATTAATTTTCAACCAAACGAAATAAATTTTTAACAAAATAGTTCAATTTTAAAGCAAAATAGATAAATTTTTAACCAAAAAGATACATCTTCAAACAACAAGATTAATATTTTACCACAAAAGATGAATTTTCAACCAGATCGTTGAATTATCAGTTTAAAACATTAATTTTCAAAAAAAAAAAAGAATCTTCAATAAAATAGTTACGTTTACATTGTGCGACCGGAAAACTGAGCTTTCGTGCTCATAAGAGCCGCCTACGTCTAAATTGAGGAATTAAACTTGCATTACTGACAATAGTGGCATTTTTTGAAAATACACTCCAGGTCCCACATAAGCCGGTCCGGTTTTATAATTCCTAGAACTGCTAGCCCACGCAGTTTCTCAGCGGGCAGGGCGACAGACGGTTGCGACTCTCACCTCGGAAGGGCCGCAGTGCGCGAGTACTCAGTCGAGTATATTGCGCAGTATTATGCATCCAAATTGGGAACGGTTCACGCGGCCCTCAATGTTTACGTTTCGAGGGTACCGATTTAATAACAAGGCCAGTGCGAGGCAACCCCCGAAAGTGTTATTATATAGGACATGGAGTGTAGTGGCATTGCTAAAAAAAGGGTCAAAAAGTATCAATAAAAACGTGATTCCGAAACCTGCAAAAGGCGCTTGAAGAAAAAAGTTTTAGATTGAAACTACACTGTAAAAAAAATGGTTCAAAATTACAATAAGTCGATTTACCACGTGTACCACGTGTCATTTTTTACCATGAGTAATGTGGTAATTTTCAACCCCTTTTTTACAGGGTACGACAACAATTTACAATTAGAAATACTGTTTAGGGATGCAAACGAAAACAACAGTTGGTAGATTGGTCAGATGCGTTTGTTCTAATGACCAATTTTCCCACAAAGTGGTTTTTGTAATGCACTTCCGGAGTGAAAGAACAGCTTGCCACTTGATGCTTGAATCCAGTAATTGCATTCTTTTGATTCAGGTTGGAGGAAATGAAGGATGGGATTCGTTTTAGAGAACGTCATTGCACAAAGTGACGAAGGCGAAGGTCGGATTTCGATAGGGTAAAAAGGCAAAAAAAAAGAAGAAAAAAGGCACCAAAAAAAACAGAAGAAAAAAGAAAAAACGAGGAACCAGTCGACAGCACAGCGCCGTCAAGTGGCACTTTAATCTTTGAGAAGGAGGAAGATCCGGACTTCAAAGTTACCTGCAACTTCAACCATCTGGCTGATAAATGTTTCAGCGGCGGTAAAAGCGAAATCTCATCCTCCTTATCCTTCTCGCGATGGAGCAGAAATCACCGATAAATGTTCGCTTGATTTTTTTTTCCTTCACCTTTTCGCCGACAGTAGCCCGGTTTTATCTTTTGCCGAGAGAGAAAGAGAGACTCAAAGATTTGCATAAATTAAAGAGAGTAAAGTAAATTTATTTTTGTCCCCTATCGCTCTAATTGCCCAGATACAAATATAAATTAAAGGTTTAAGTAACTTATGTTATTTTCTTGGCCAGGGTATTAATTAATTTTTAACGTTAAAATATTAAATAGTGTCGATTACTGGTCTAAAATTTGGAGAACATGAAAAAATCTGACTCAGTCAGGATTTGAACCAGGAACGCCACTTCCATGAGTGGAACGTTAACCGATTACGCCACCGAGGCCTTAGCAGATCTTTCCGAGGATCTTTCCTTGTTTCTCCTACATCACATGGTGACGCGAGACTGCATCTTCTTACCTTGTGAAAC
>CAKNYM010050533.1:24155-48369 GCA_932195095.1 Andricus curvator | reverse complement strand
GCGAGACTGCATCTTCTTACCTTGTGAAACTTTTTTCTAATGTACTCGTCAGTCTGAAGAATTTTCACCAAATCAGAATATAAATTTAGGCAAATGATTTTTATTTTTTTTTAGGCAAATGATGTTATTCTGTTGGCCAAGATGGTTGTCCATATGATATAGGAGAAACAAGGAAAGATCTGCTGAGGCTTCGGTGGCGTAATTCGTTAAAGATCCACTCATGGATGTGGTGTTCCTGGTTCAAATCCGGGCTGAGGCAAATTTTTTCTTGTTTCTCCAAATATTAGATTAACAATCGACACTATTTAATATTTCAACATAAAAAATGTATAAATTACAGGGATCACAGCTTAAAAAGCTATAAAAACAGGCGAAATACACGCAGTAAAGGGTCCGTAAAGTTTACAACACTATTAGTACAAATATGGACGTTTCTTTTTAGTAGATTTTACAAGAATTTTAGTTAAATCAACTGATTTTCTGTATATTTCATGTAACCTCCAGTAAAATCTACTGAATTCGGATTTTTCCACACATTTGTAGATTTTACTGGAAATTAGGTAAAATGTACAGAAAGTCAGTAAATTTAAACGAACGTCTTGTAAAATTACTAAAAAGTCATGTTACCGATCGTGTTACAAATTTTACGGATATTTATTCTGCGTGTGAACGTTCATGCAAGAGGGTTGAATTTTCAACCAAATTCTCCAATTTTCAAACAGAAAAGATTAAACTTTTACCAAAAACAGTTGCCTTTTCAACCAAATAGTTGAATTTTCGAGATAAAAAGACACATTTTTTAGAAGACAGTTCAATTTTAAATCCAAAAGGACGAATTATCAACAAAACAGTTTTTTCGACAAAAAAAAATTACTGTCTAACAAAATAGTTCAATTTTCAACAAACAAATTAATTTTAAAAATAATAGTTGAATTTTTAACCAAATAGCTGAATTTTCAACGAAAAAAGATATTTTTTCAACCAAAAATAGAATATTTAAATTTTCAATTAAAAAAAAGAATTTTCAGCAAAATAGTTCAATTTTCAAGCGAAGAGACGAATTTTCAACTAAAAAGATAGAAAATTCATCTCGTTGGTTGAAAATTCAACTATTATGTTGTGAATGAACTTTTTTGTTGAAAATTGTTATTTCCGGGTTGAAAAATCAACTATTTTGTTGAAATTTAGTGTTTTTTTTTTATAAATTCAACTGTTTTTGATTAAAATTTAAAATCCTTTTTGGTTGAAAATTCATCTTTTTGGTTGAAAATTTAAATATTTGTTTAAAAATTCATCTATTTGGTCGAAAATGCCACATTTTTACTTGGAATTTTTTAAGTATGAAGTGTTTCAAATTGGATTTAATACAGTGAATGATTTAGTTACAATTTTTAGAAACGAAAAAAATATAAACTAAAAATTAATTCATAAATTTTTGACTAGCATCCCCTCCATTGTTCAAACTATTAAGTTGAAAATTTGTCTTTTTGGTAAAAGAAAATAATATTTTTGGTTGAAAATTCAACTATTTGGTAAAAAGTTTACGTGTTTTGTTGAAAATTCGTCTTTTCTGTTAGAAAATTAATCTTCTTGGTTGAAATTTCAACTATTTGTTTAAGACTTTATGTATTTTTATGAAAATTTGTCTTTTCTGATAGAATTAATCTTCCTGGTTACAAATTCAAGTATTTGGTTAAAAATGTATGTATTTTGTTGATAATTCATCATTCTTTTTGGTTGAAAATTCAACAATCTGGTTGAAAAAGTAATTGTTTGGTTTACAGTTAATCTGTTTTGGTTGAGGATTCAACTATTTTTATTCAACTATTCGCCTTTGAAAATTCCACTAATTGGTTAAAAATTGAAATTTAAGAATTTTAAATTAGACCAAAATCAAATTCAAAATCCCATTTAAGTTAAAAATTGATGTATTTTGATGAAAATTTGTCTTATCTTATAGAAAATTCATCTTTTGGGTTGAAAATTTAACTATTTGGTTCAAAAATCAACTGTTTGGTTTACAATTAATCTATTTTCGTTAAGATACAACTATTTTGTTGAAAATTCGTCTTTTCGGTGGAAAATTTATCTTTTTATTGAAAATTTAATTATATGGTTAAAAGGATGTGTATTTTGTTAAAAATTCGTCTTTTCTAATAAAAAATTAATCTTCTTAAATTCAACTATTTGATTAAAAATTAATGTATTTTGCTGAGAATTCATCTTTTTTTCGTAGAAAATTAATCTTTTTTGGTGAAATATCAACGACTTGGTTGAAAGTTCAACTACTTTATTCATCAATCCAATCGATTCAACTGTCAATTATTCAAATTCAATTATTCATTAATTCAACTACATGGTTGAAAGTTGAACTACTTTATTCATCAACCCAATCGTCTAACGTTATTTTTGAATAACCCTTAAATAAATTTAAGATAAAAATTTAGTCGACAAAAAATACATAAGATGAGAGGGGGGGGGGGTGAAAACTTGCGGAACCTAACAAGAAAAAACTTTCATTTAGTAACTTAGTAAAGAAAGTGGCATTAGCGGACAATTGTGAGAAAATAGTGACTTTCTATAGTAGTTTAATTTTTTTCGAAATAATAACAAATTAGTGTCATTGCTCAAAAAAAGTGCCAAATTGAGTGATTTTCTTTAAAAAATCACAAAAAGGGGCATTTTTTAAAAAAGTCGCACGATCCGAAATAAAAGTTATAAAGTAAAAGGCTTCTTGAGTGATAGGAAATAAATTCACGTCAGTCAGTCTTTTTCACGTCAACACCTGTCGGCGAAGAAGAAAAGGTCCTTTCGACAATCGGACGGCACTTTTTCAGAGCGGAAACTTGTTTCGCTAATTATTTATAAAAGACTGTCGGTCTGGTCACATCACAAGTTGCGTCCAAGCGCAACAAATTCAAAGCGTATCATTTAGAGGCGCGTCGAATTGACGGATATTCTAAAAATCCGAAAAATGAACCGCCCATTGATTTTCCTCGGTTAATGTGACCTAACGATCAAATATTGAGGTTATTCAGTGACCAGAGGGCGGCAACAGCTTTCATCTCCTTACTTTCACTTGTGCGTCGCACAAAAGCAACTTTTTCAAATCAATTTTCATTTCAAACTTCTTGAAGTGTGCCGCACGAAATTATTTTTAAAAAGACAACAACAAAATTCAGAATTAACAACCTAACTCACACAATTCGAGAAACAAAGTATCTTTTCGTCCCAAAAATCTATTTCGAATATTTTAAATCCAGCTATTCTTTATTTCCATCTCAGACCTCGAATTGTAAATTTTCGCCCTTTGCTAACTTTTTGAAGAAAAGTCTTGCAAAATTGTACCGTTTCAGGCCTCAGGCTCGCTTTAAAAATAAAAAATAGTGTCAAAATATTTTCATAAAATTTTTCAAGTATTAAAAATGAACTTCAATGCTAATTACAAATTTTATTCTTTAGTTTAAAAAATTCAACTATTTTTTGTTGGAAATTCTTTCTTTTCGGTTCAGAAGTAGTAAATTTTTGGTTGAGAATTCATATTTTTTGGTTAAAAATTTAAAAGTCATACTTCTTGGTTAAAAATTTAATTTATTTTGGTTTAAAAAATCATCTCTGTAAAAATTTCGTTTTTATTGTTTGTTAAAAATGCAAAAATTTTAAAAATTAATCTGTTTCGTTAGAAATTGAACTTTTTTTGTTGAAAATTGACATTTTTGGGTTGAAGATTTAACTGTTTTGTAAAAAATTCTACAATTTAGTAGAAAATTTAACTGTCTGAAAATTTATGAAGTTTGTTGAAAATTCGTGTTTGTTTTTATGTAGAAAATAATTTTTTTTCGTTAAAAATGCATCTGGTTGGAAATTAATCTGTATTAGATCAGATTCATGTTTTTTGTTGAAAATTAGTTTTGGTTAGTTAAATCCAACGGTTTTTTCTTTTAAATTAAAATATTTTTTTGTTAAAATATCAATTATTACACTTTTTGTTGAAAATTGACCTTCTTAGTTTAAAATTTTAACTCTTTGGTTAAAATTTGAACTACGTTCATAAAAGTTAATTTTTTTTGGTTGAAGATTCATAATTTTAGCTGAAAATTCGTTTTTTCTTTGGTAAGAATTATTGATTTGAACTGAAAATTGAACTAATTTGTTTAAAATTAAACTGATTGGTTGTAAATGAAGTTTCTTGTAAATTCATATTCTCGAGTTGAAAATTCAACTGTTTTACAGCAAACACGTCTTTTTGACATGAAAATTTAAGAATTTGGTATAAAATTAAACTGTTTTCTAGAAAATTCGTGTTTTTTCATTAAAAATTAATTCTCCTCAATGAACATTTAACTACTCCATTTGGGTAAAATTTGATCTTTTTTAGTTTAAACATTCAACTATTTAGTTTAAAAATGTTTAGAAGCGAAAAAAAAATTAACTAAAAATTAATAAAATAAAATTTGGACTAACATTATATCCACTTTTCAAACTATTTACTTAAAAATTGACGTAATTTGTTGAAAATTGGTCTTTTTTTGGTAGAAAATTGATCTTCTTGGTTGAAAATTCAAATATTTAGTTAAAAATTGAAGTATTTTGTTGAAAATTTGCCTTTTTGGATTAAAATTTAACTATTTGGCACACAATTTCAATGTTTTGTTTAGAGCTTATATTTTTGGCTCGAAAATTCAAGATTTTTGTTTACATTGAAGTATTTTGTTAAAAATTCGTCTTTTCTGGTTGAAAATTTAATTTATCAAACAAAAAATATTGAACTTCCTGCAAAAACAGTTGCATTTTCAATAAAAAAAAAGTTTTTTAAAAGAAAATAGTTGAATTTTAACTAAAGGCTAAATTTTTTTTTAACTAAATGATGAATTTACAACAAAATAGTTAAATTTTCAACAACAAAAAATCAACTTTTAATAAAGCAGTTCAACTTTCAAACAAGTAGTTTAATTTTAAACGAAGGAGATTAATTTTCTAACAAAAAAACGACTTTTCAACAAAATACATGAATTTTCAACGAAGAAAGTTTTTTCAGCCCAAAAGAGAAAAAATCTTCAACCAAATTGTGGAATTTTCAACCCAAAATGGAATTGTTAAATTTTCACAGTAAAAAATGAATTTACAAAAAAAGGGTTAAATTTTCAACCAAAGAGATGAATTGTCAACTAAAAACGATCAGTTTTCAATCAAAAATAGAATAGTTGAATTTGTAGTTAAAGAAATGAATTTTCAATGAAAAAAGAAAAAGAATTGTTAACAAAATATTTCAAGCTTCAATCAATAAAATGCATTTTTAACCAAAAACATAATAGTAGAGTTTTCAATTAAAAAGAATTAACTTTCAACCAAACAAGATGAATTTTCAACCGAAAAGATTGACTTTTCGACAAAAAGATGAATTTTTAATCAAAACGGACGAATTCCCTATCTAAAAAGACGAATCTTTAACAAGACAGTTCAATTTTCGACCAAGAAAGGTGACTTTTTAACAAAATAGTTAAATTTTCAACAAAATACCTAAATTTAAAACCAAATAGTATAAATTTTAACTAAAAGAGATGAATTCTCAACCAAAAACATAATACTAAACTTTTCAATTAAAAAGAATCAACTTTCAACCAAACAAGATGATTTTTCTACTAAACGATGAATTTTCAATCCGAAAGGACGAATTTTCTATTCAAAAAGACGAATGTTTAACAAAATGGTTCAATTTTCAACAAAGTAATTAAATTTTCAACCAAATGGTAGAATTTGAGAACAAAAAATGATAATTCTTAACCGGAAATTTAATAGTAGACTTTTCAACCGAAAACAATAAACATTCTTCCAAAAATATTTGGATTTTCTTATTGGATTCTATTAATTCAATTCGCATTTCGGCAAAAAAACGAGAAAAAGGTGAAAAAGGGGAAGTTTATTAAAAACAGGAGAAAAAAGAGGAATTCTTTTTAAAAAAAAGAGAAAAGAGGGTAATAGGGAAAAAAGTGTGAAGTCAGACTTAAAAAAAACGAGCCGCTTAGCCCCATTTGATGGTGAGCCACTATTGACACTATTTTTGATCTCTGGTGTAAGAGTCCGAGTCCTGTTTTAATGAAAAGTTGCTGTTGAATGGAGCTACAAATTTTGTCGAGTTGCTTTTTAAGTTTTTATACATTTTCCTCCTCGGATTCCCAGTGCACTCAAAATGAACTAGACGCTCTGCCGAAACAATTGGAAAACGGATTAGACCAGATTTCATGCGGATCAGACCCGAATGAATGCATATATGTAGATGTATATACATGTGGTATGCACACACCAACAGGAAAATGGAAATCAACTGGAATCATGAAATATAGCATTCAATCACAAATTCAATCACGAAACAAATGAAAAATTTGATTAGTAACAAAAACTATTATTTTTTGTTTCAACTCGTTTGTATTCCTCTTTAGCTTTTGTCTCGTCTGATAACAAACTGTACACGTATAGGTTACATAACAATCAATAATTCATAGGAATAACAGCGGTGTAGTAGTTCAATTTTAGGTAAAAAAGAGGATTTTATTTATTATTAAACATTTGTTATATTATATGGTTATCTCATAATTAATGAACAGAAGTACCTTTTCTTTAGCAATTTTTTTTTGTCATTTTTGTGTTGTAATTTTGTTGTTTAGCTAACTTTGAAAAATGATTTGAACCAGTTAAGGAAAAAGTTATCTTGAAACAAAATCATGCTCATCTTGCCGGTTTTCTTTTGCACCACTTGAATATCCTTTTTGCACAAAAAGAATTATTTGTGCGCAAGTTTAGGTAAAGTTTATCATAAAATGATCATGTTCGCTGCACAAAAATATTCTTTTTGAGACAAACGAAATTCCTTTTAACCTAAAATTTTAAAGATCATTCGGTTTGTGTCAAGAAGCATCATTCTGGCATAAAAGGAAATTTCTCAGAGTGTAGGTAAAACACAGGATTTCATTTATTATAAACATTTTTCTATATCATATGGTTATCTCACTAAAAATGAACAGAAGTGCCTTTTCTTTAGCAAGTATTCTAGACATTTTTGCGTTGTAATTTTTTTGTTTAACTTTGAAAAATTATTTGAACCACTTAGGGAAAAAGTTATCTTGAAACAAAAGCCTGTTTTCTTTTGAACCACTTGAATAGTTTTTTTTTACACAAAAAGAATTATTTGTGTTCAAGATTAGGTGAAGTTTGTCTCAAAATCATAATGTTTGCTACAAAAAGATTATTATTGAGATAATTGAAATTCCTTTTAACTTTAAATTTAAAAGGAAATTCGATTTGTGTCAAGAAGCATCCTTCTGACACAAGAGGAAATTTCTGAGTGCAGGTAAAACAGGGGATTTCATTTATAAATAAATTTTTTTTATATCATATGGTTATCTCAATAATGAACAGAAGCGCCTATTCTTTAGCAAGTTTTTTAAAGTCATTTTTGTATTGTACTTTTTTTGTTTAGCTAACTTTGAAAAATGATTTAAACCACTCAGCAAAAAGATATCTTGAAACAAAAGCATCGTCCTCTTGCCCGTTTTCTTTTGCACCACTTGAATATCCTTTTTACACAAAAAGAATTATTTGTGTGCAAGTTTAGGTTAAGTTTATCATAAAATGATAATTTTTGCTGCACAAAAATATTCTTTTCGAGACAAACAAAATTCCTTTTAACCTAAAATTTAAAAGAAAATTCGGTTTGTGTCAAAAAGCATCCTTCTGACAAAAAAAGAAATTTCTCTGAGTGCAGGTAACACACAGGATTTCATTTATTATTAAAATTTTTTTATATAATATGGTTATCTCATTAATAATGAACAGAAGTGCCTTTTATTTATCAAGTTTTCTAGACATTTTTGTGTTGTAATTTTGTTGTTTAGCTAACTTTGAAAAATGATTTGATAACCACTTAGGAAAAAAGTTATCTTGAAACAAAAGCCTTTTCTTTTGAACCACTTGAATATTGTTTGTACCCAAACAGAATTATTTGTGTGCAAGATTAGGTGAAGTTTGTCGCAAAATGATAATGTTTGCTGTGTAAAAAGATTCTTTTTGAGACAAATAGAATTCCTTTTAACTTTAAATTTAAAAGTAAATTCGATTTGTTTCAAGAAGCATCCTTCTGACACAAGAGGAAATTTCTGAGTGCAGGTAAAACAGGGGATTTCATTTATTAATAAAATTTTTTTATATCATATGATTATCTCTAGAATGAACAGAAGAGCCTTTTCTTTAACAATTTTTTTCAATTCATTTTCTTGTTTTACTTTTTTTGTTTAGCTAACTTTGAAAAATGGTTTGAACAACTCAGAAAAAAAAACTTGAAACAAAAGCATCATCCTCTTGCCAGTTTTCTATTGAACCACTTGAGTATCTTTTTTACACAAACGGAATTATTTGTGTGCAAGATTAGGTGAAGTTTGTCGTAAATGATAATGTTTGCTGTGTAAAAAGATTCTTTTTGAGACAAATGAAATTCCTTTTAACTTTAAATTTAAAAGTAAATTCGATTTGTTTCAAGAAGCATCCCTCTGACACAAGAGGAAATTTCTCTTAGTGAACATTTCAGCAACTTCCACTGATAAAAATACATCAGAAAAAAATTGAAGAAGATCAAAGATTGAAAAATGGGTAAACAACAGAATTGAAAAAGGTTCAGGTTTGCAAATATTGTTTCAGTAGGTAGACACTGATTCCTTATTTTCGTAAATTTTTGTCTAATGTATTCTTTTCAGTACTCTATATGAGCAATAGCTAGAAAGAAATAATTTGAAAATCACAAAAATCCTACTTCTCTTTTTTTACTACTTCTTTTTTTTCTCTTTTTTTTCTTCCTTAGACTTTTAAATTTGTTTCTACTGTATTTTTAACAGATGAAAGGTCTCAGACGTTCAAAATTTTTTTTATGTCAACTATAAAAAGATTATAGTGTTAAAAAAAATATAACCCAATAAGAAAATCTAACTACATATGTTTCGTTGAAAGCTCATTCTTCTTTTGGTATAAATTGCATCCCGTTTGGTTGAAAATTCCACTGGTGAATATTAAATTTTCTTTAATTATTAACGTTTGAAAATTTAACTATTTTGGTACAAAAGTCAAGTCTTGCAATTCTCAACTTTTGAAAACTGAAGACAATTAAAAATTTAATTTTCTAAATTCTTCTACATTTAAAATTTATTTTATTTCTTAACTGCACAATTTTTCTTGTTGGAAAATTCGTCTTTTTTGGTTGAAAATTTGTCTTTCTGGCTTGAAAATTCAACAATTTGGTTGCAATTTTTTTCTTTCTCTACTAAAAAATCTTTCTTGATTAAAAAATTCAACTACTTATTTTGGCAGAAATTTTCTCTTTTTTGGTTAAAAATGCAACTGTTTGGTTGAAAATTAATCTATTTTGATTGAGGATTCAACTATTTTGTTCAAACTTCGTCTTTTTGGCTTTATTACAACTGTTTTTGTAATGTAAAATTAAAACAGTTATTTATTGAAATATAAAATTTTACATTTTTCATTCAGAATTCATCTTTTTTGGTTGAAAATTCAACTACTTGGGTGAAAATTGAATTACTTTGTTAAACATTTATTTTTTTAGTGAAGATTCATCTCTTTGACTTAAAATTCATTTTTTTTTTGCAGAAAATTTAATTATTTAAATTTTTATCGAAAACTGCACTTTGTTAGTTGAAAATTCAACAATTTGGTTGAAACATTTTTTCTTTCTTGAGTAAAGATTTTTTCTTGGTTGAAAAATGGACTCTTTTGTTGAAATATTGTTGTTTTTGGTTGAATCTAACTGTTTTTTATTTAAAATAACAATATTTTAAGGTTGAATTATCAACTATTGCATTTTTCGTTGAGAATTCATATTTTTTGTTTGAAAATTGAACTACTTTGTTCAAAGTGCAACAGTTTGGTTGAAAATTAATCTGCTTTAGTTGAAGATTCATAATTTTAGTTGAAAATTATTTTTTTGTTTGTTAAAAATTAATTTTTAAAACTATTTTTTTGAAAATTCAACTCAATCGTTGAAAATGAACTTTTTTGTTGAAAATTCATAATTTGAGGTTGGAAATTTAACTGTTTTGCAGAAAATTCGTCCATATAAACTAAAAATTAATTAAATAAAATTTTGACTAACATCACATGCAATTATTAAAACTATTCAGTTGAAAATGTATGTAATTTGTTGAAAATTCTTCTTTTTTCGTAGAAAATTAATCTTCTTGATTAAAATTCGTCTTTTCTGATAGAAAATTAATCCTCTTTGTTGAAATATCAACTATTTCGTTAAAAATTGATGTGTTTTTTAAGAATTAATTTTTTTTTGTACAAAAGTAATCTTCTACGTTCAAAATTCAACTAATTGGTGAAAATTCATTTTTTTGTTTGTGATAGATGAATAATTTTAGCTGGAAATTCATTTCTCTGATTGAAAATTTTACTATTTTGCTGAAAATGAGTTTTTTTTCTTGGGTCGAAATTTTTTTTTTTTTAACTGAAAATTCAAATCTTCTATTTTAGGTTAAAAATTGATGTATTTTGTTAAGAATTCATTTTTTTGGTAGAAAATTCAACTTTTTTGTAGAAAGCTCATCTTTTTGATAAAAATGCAACTGTTGGTTGAAAATTGATCTGTTTTGGATGAGGATTCAACTATTTTGTTACCAATTTGCCCTTTTTGGTTCAAATGAACTGTTTTTGATTTAAAATGAAGATTTTTTTCTTGGCTAAAATATCAACTATTGCATTTTTTGCTGCGAATTCATCTTTTTTGGTGTAAAATTCATCTGCTTGGTTGAAAATTAACTTTTCTGTTGAAAATTAATATTCTGGGGTAGAAAATTTAACTGTTTTGTTGAATATTCGCCTCTTCAGCTTTAAAATTCAACTATTTGATACAAAATTAAACTGCTTTGTAGAAAATGAATTTTTTATTAAAAATTGTGTTTCTTGAATTAAAATTTATCTACTCCATATAAACTAAAAATTAATCAAATAAAATTTGAATTAATATTGTTGAAACTATTTAGTTGAAAATTAATGTAATTTGTTGAAAATTCGTCTTTTTTGGCAGAAAATTAATCTTCTTGATTGAAAATACAACTATTTGATTAAAAATTGATATATTTTGTTGAAAATTCATCTTTTCTGGTAGAAAATTAATCTTCTTGATTGAAAATTCAACTATTTCGTTAAAGATTGATGTATTTCGTTGAGAATTATTCTTTTTTGGTTGAAAATTAAACTACACGGTCAAACTACTTTGTTAGTTCATAATAAACAGTAAGATTATACCTCTCCCTCCGCAAATCGTCTAACGCTTTTTTTCGATGACCCCTAAACAAATTCACGAACAAATTTTAGTCGGCAAAGATTACTTGTTTAAAATTGGTTTAATCTGTTTTTTTTTTTTTACTAATTAATGAGAAAATACTGCCTTCAGTGTAATTTTTTTCGCAATAGTAGCAACACAGTAATACAAGAATCTGAATTTCAGTAAAAAAAGTAGGTTGACTTTCAGATGTAACCAAAAGGATCATTTGCCGGTTGAAAGTCAACTGATGATTGAAATATGACTTCCAGTTACTCGCTTGGTTGAAAGTCAACCGCTTTATGCACGTGAAATGAAATTTTTAGGTTAATTTAAGACAAAAATATTGCTGACAACCCGTCAAACCTTCACTTAATATTTTTAGAGATTATAACATATCCTACTTATAAAATACGATTAAAATGGTCAAAATAAGATAATATGATAATGTATTCCTTGGAATCTGTCTCAGCTTTATCTCATGAAAAACTTTTGACAAACGACACACATGTCCAACACATAGATTTAAGCAGGCACCGATTAACACTGGTTTTTCATAATTTCTAGATATCAACCATTTTTAAAATAATTTTTTGTTATTCAAGTGCAAACGTTTCACAAACGACTTAAATATGCAATATCCAAATTACCGAGATCCACGCTTCAATCGACATTTCTTTTAAGTGTTCGCGCACACATTTCTGCTAGGGCAAATGAATTTCAGATCGCACGACTGAAAATCATTCGAAAGTTAACACACCTACCAGTTGTTCTTTGTATTACTACATACTTCAGACAGACACACGGCATTTAAGATCAATTAATTGACTTACTTAATTTAAGTTAAAAATTAAATTCAGTTATTCTTAAAACTCAGATTCTTGTATTGCTGTGAAAATAGTATCATCGCTCAAAAAAACTTTCAAATAGTGACAATATTGTGTTGAGTCCGTGACATTCGCAATCACGAAACAAATCAAAAATTGATTAGTAACAAAAATGACTTCTTCTACACGGAAAAAATGTATCCGTGAAGAAGTCACGAACTTGTAGCTAGGTCTCGGATACGAGATAAAAAAATGAAACATTAAATCCTTATTTCTATGAGAAATATATGGATAAATTTCGAAGTTTCTTACGTACAGTTCGAATTTCCTACGAACAGTTCCTGAAAATTTCAGACTGAAATAAAAAGAGGAAAAATTTTATTTGTGCGATTTAATTTTATATTAATTTATAAATTCGCAACTCAGAAGATTCGAACTTCAAACACTGCTGACTCACCAGTTTCTAAACATAAACCAGGAGTGCGTAAACACGCGCAGCCATCGAGGCCAAACAAAATAGGTATTATAAAACTTCTAGCCACTCATCCGACGAGCTCGAGGCACACATACGAGCGCACACACGCACCGCGCGTGTGTGCGTGGGCCACGTACAGGGAGACTTAGGTCGAGTTCCCAGATTTGTCGGGCAAGCTCGTGAGTGCTCTGAGAATCTTTTCCCAATCACTCGTAATATTTTTGTAATTATTCACGTAAAAAAAAAGTGATGAACCGTTTTAGAATTTTCACATCGAGTTCGTCAATCTTTCTCAAAGTTCGCAGGTTATTTACGAAAATACATAAATATCCGACGAATTTTTCTCATATCCGAGACCTAGCTACTAGTTCGTGACTTTTTTACGGATAAATTTTTTCCGTGTAAAAAAAACTCGTTTGTACTCCCCTTAGTTTTTCTCTCGTCTCGCAACAAAGAATCGAGATAGATAAGTGCCATTCCATGAAAATAAGTCTGATGAAATTCCTGTATCTATAAGTTATATAACAATCAATAATTCATCAATCGCGGCAAATCGGGATTTGATATGCGGTGGAGGAGAAACAGAGGGATACAAAGGAAGACGAGAAACTCGAGAGGACAGGAAGATAAGAGGAGTGAAGGGGTCAGGGTTCAGGGGTAGAAATCCATAGAGTGCACTTAACAGTTTACAGGCACTTAGCCAGGCAGGCGCACTTTGAATTCGCTGGGATTAGTGAAAGGGGAGGGAGGGAGGTAAAAGGTTGAGGGTAGGGGGTGAAAGGGGCGACTAGATATGACTATACCGGTTATGGTGATATGTGCTATGCGCCTATAGGAAGGAATCAAAGCAAACGAACGCGGGGGCGCCAGAGGTGGCAACGGGCGACTGGCGAGTGTGTACACTGTACACTGTACATTGTACGTTGTACAAAAGGGATATACATATAGGAGAGTGAAGCAGTCTCGGCGGGACAATAGAGACAATTATTGTGTGCAGAACCCATGGTGCCTATGGTGCCTATGGAGAGATAATGGATCAAACGCGGGGCCATTTCGGTGCGTTACGCGTCGCTCGTCGTCTGTCTCGCTTAGCAATAATCGTCCTCTGCCAGCAAACCGCCAATCGTATTTACGTGCACGGCAAAATTGTCAGATTTGAAGTTCCATACGTTTGGTTAGGATACATGATACAATTCGGCAAACTTCAAAGCCCATACGTTCCTCTATTCTGGCCCTCTCCGTTTGGGGTCATATATATACATATATAAATTAGGTTCGATCCTTAATTCACTTTCGGGGTTCATTATTCCTCTGCATGTGTCTCATCAGCTGCTCGAGTGAAGGGCGATGATATATGCAAAGAAAGGAAATGCGTTATAATTACAGGAAATAGTGTCAATAGTGGCATCCCCCCACCATCCTAAAAATGCCATGTGACACTGCAGCTGAACCCTCTCCTATTTTTAAATACGAAATATAAACGGAATTTTATATATTAGAAATTTCTTTGGGAATTTTCAGGTGTGCGTCACTAAAACTTTATGCAGAAACCGTTTCTAGATTTTCGTAAACAGGGACAGAAATAAAAGCAAAGGTATAACTGCACAAAGCTTCAGTTACATGTTTCCGAAAATTCTGTTACAATAGGGGAGTTTAAGGTGCTTCAAATGAGTCGGTTTTTTTTACTATTATTATTATTATATAACTCCCCATCTATTTTTCCTTCGCTAGTGGATAGGCTACCCAAATATACGTACTTGTCAACTTGTTCTAATCTCTCATCATTTAGGACAATGTTGCACATTGTTTTCTCACTTTTTCCTTCAAACACCATGATTTTTGTTTTATTTAAGTTAATTTTGAGGCCCATGTTCTTCATGCTTGTATTAAGTTTATTCAACACTCTTTGCAAGTCCTCGATTGATTCTGCCATAACAATCTTGTCATCTGCGAAAGCTAACCCACGTACCTTCACTGTTTCGAGATCTACACCTTCTTCGTCGAAGAGGGCCATTCTTGGAGACTTATCCATAAATATGATAAATAGCCATGAGGACATAACACATCCTTGTTTCACGCCTTGCATCATATCGAACCAGTCACTCAATTTTCCCATTAACCCTTAATAACAATAAAAAATATACGGGTACAAGGTTGAACTGCTTAATGTAATATTTTTACCACACACTGTTAAAAATGTTTGCAATTTTAATATAGATTTACGATACATTTGTATAGTAAATCTAAAAACTCGGTCTATGAAATAGTAATTAAGAGGCTGTATAGTAAATTTCATATACATGTATATTGGTCAACTCTTAGAAAAGTCAGGTAAATTCACTTTACACAAATTAAAATTAATTTTGGCAGTAATCGTCAATTCCAAATAATAAAGCATGATATTTTTTTCCAGTTAAACATAAATTATACTGGGTTTTAAGTGGAAAAGTTCAATTAAGCGAATAATTAAGACGCCTAACCTAAAAGCAGCGGTTTTTTTTGTTAAAATTCTGACATTTACAGTGAATTTTGAAGAAAATCCCACCTGTACGTTGCACTTTGATTATAAATATAAATTTAGTCGATGAGTTGTAGGTTATTACTTTAGTTTTAAATATTTGACAAGATTTGTGTGCATCAAAGAACTTTCAACTTTCACGCGCTCTGTTTTACTATACATGTATATTAATTTTACAAGATGATGGTATATTAAATTTACTACACGTATATGCATATTGCTTCCATTACATTTATAGTAAAATCGCTATAGAAATTTCTAACAGTGCATACACGGAAAAAATTTATCCGTGAAGAAGTCACGAACTTGTAGCTAGGTCTCGGATACGAGATAAAAAAATGAAACATTACATCCTTATTTCTATGAGAAATATATATGGATAAATTTCGAAGTTTCTTACGAACAGTTCGAATTACCTACGAACAGTTCCTGAAAATTTCAGACTGAAATATAAAGAGGAAAAATTTTATTTGTGCGATTTAATTTTATATTAATTTATTAAATTCGCAACTCAGAAGATTCGAACCCTCAAAGACTGCTGACTCACCAGTTTCTAAACATAAACCAGGAGTGCGTAAACACGCGCAGCCATCGAGAGCAAACAAAATAGGTATTATAAAACTTCTAGCCACTCATCCGACGAGCTCGACGCACACATACGAGCGGACACACGCACCGCGCGTTTGGGAGAGTGTGTGTGTGGGCCACGTACAGGCGAACTTAGTTTCGAGTTCCCAGATTTGTCGGGCAAGCTCGTGAGTGCTCTGAGAATCTTTTCCCAATCACTCGTAATATTTTTGTAATTATTCACGTAAAAAAGAAGTGATGAACCGTTTTAGAATTTTCACATCGAGTTCGTCAATCTTTCTCAAAATTCGCAGGTTATTTACGAAAATACATAAATATCCGATGAATTTTTCTCATATCCGAGACCTAGCTACTAGTTCGTGACTTTTTTACGGATAAATTTTTTCCGTGTAATCTGAAGGCTTATACATGTGCATGACTAGAGCCCTTTTTTCGAAAAATGGTCTTGTTGTTTTTTTTTTGTTAATTGAAACGCACTTTGAAATGGTAAGCGCCTGTTTTCGATTTACCATGGGCACACTCCCAGTAGCGCGTTGCCCATTTCCAGGCGCATAAAATTCAGCACATTTTCAATGAACAAGAAAATCAACAACAAGACCACTTTTCGAAAAAAGGGCTCTAGTCATGCACATGTACAAGCCTTTAGATTATGTAGTAAAAATATTACACCAATCAATTCAGTCTTGTAGCCGTATTTTGTATTATTCTAAAAACCTACTCGTTTCAAGCACCTTATTATAAGAGTGCGCGATCTGTTCAGGACCGAGTTCTGCGAAAATTCAAATTTAATATATGAAAAATAGCTTTTTTTTATAAAAATCATTAATAAAAGTTGATAGTTCATTCGTGAAATAGAGTCAAAGTGGCAGTTATTCAGTTTCAAAAAAAATATGTAATATTTCAAGTACGGCCTGTTTTTCTTGCATAGTTCTGAATTTCACAAACGAAGTACACGTTCTCAAAATTTTTATGTTTTTTTTTATAGAGAAAACTAAAAACGATCATATTTTAAAATTAAAAAACTAACTTTCTTGGAGAAAAATCGTCTTCTCTTTTTTTTTAAATTCAACTGTTTTTGATTAAAATTTTATCGGTTGAAGTCCGTTTGTTTGGTTGAATTCAACGGCTTTTAATTTAAAATATTTTTTGGTTGAAATATCAACTATTACATTTTACGTTGTTTGTTGAAGATTCGTCTCTTCGGTTTAAAATAAACTATTTTGATGAAAATCAGTTTTTTTCGTTAAACATTGATTAACTGATCAATTTAACTTGTCCGTTTTTGGTTAAAAATTCGCCTCTTTTTGTTAGAAAATGAACCATTTGGATGAAAAGTCATGTATTTTATTGAAAACTCGTCTCTTTTAGTTGAAAATTAATCGTGATGCTTAACAATGAATCTTCTTGGTTGAAAGATCATCTTTCAATTAAAAATTTGATAAATTTTTTAAAAATTTGGATTTCTTTTCGTGAAAATTGATATTTTTAGTTGAAAATTCAAATATGTGTTTTGAAAATTGACTTTTTTTAGAAAATTATACTTGTTGTTTGCAAATTTCTTTAATTTGGTTAAAATTAATTTCTTTGGTTAAAAATGTAACTACTTTGTTCAAAATATTACATGCTTCGTTAACAATACATTTTGTTGTTGTTGAAAAATCAACTAATTGCTTTAAAGTTGAACTATTTTGTGAAAAATTCATTTTTTGCTGAATATCCATTAATTTAGTAGAAAATTAACTTTTTTGTTTAAAATTTATATTTTTGGTTGAAAGTTTATATTTTTGGTCGGAACTTTACTTTTTTGGTTAAAAATTCATGTATATTCGTAGAAAATTAAACCACTTATTTAAAAATTCAACTATATTGTTGGAAAGACGGTTTTTCTGTTAACATTTTTTTATCGGAAAATTAAACTATTCCATTTTTGGTTAAAAATATATCCTTTATAAGATGATATTTGGTAGAAAATCCATGTATTTTGTTAAAAATTCGTCTACTTGGGCAGAAACCTAATCTTGTTTGTTGAAAATTGATAATTTTGGTTGAGGATTCAACTATTTCGTTAAAAATTCTCCATTTTTAGTTGAATTAAACTGGTTAGAAATTCGCTTTTTAAACTGAAAATTTAACGATTCCCTTTTTGGTTGCAATCTTTTTTTAGTTCAAAATTCAATTATTTCATAGAAAATTCATCTTTGTTGATTAAAAATTAAGTTTCTTCTTGAAAATTATTCTATTCCGGTTTAAAAGTCAACTGTTTTCTAAAACAATAATAACTATTTAATTGAAATTTAAAGTATTCTGTTGATATTTTAATGAGTAGTTGGATTTTCATCTAAAAGCAGACAAATTTTCAACGAAAAATGGAAGTTAAGTTTTCAGTTTCAAAAATTGATTTTCAACCGAAAGAAAACCAATTTGAACAACGTAGTTAAATTTTCAACCCAAAAGCACGAATTTTCAATACAACCGTTGAATTCCCAACTAAAAAAATTACTTTTAAACCAAATTGTTGAACTTCTCACAGAGCAGATTAATTTTTCACCAAATAGTTGAATTTTCAAGCAAACTCATGAATTTTCAACGAAGAAAATTAATTTTCGACCGTAAGAGACGAAGTTGAAACCAAATACATTCATTTTCAACTAAAAAAGATAAATTTTTAACCAAAAATAGAATAGTTAATTTTCAGTTACAAAAATTAATTTTCAGCCAAAAAGAAAACAAATTTCAACAATGTACTCAAATTTTCAACCCAAAAGCACGAATTTGCAAGACAATAGATGAATTTTCAACACTACAGTTAAATTTACAAGCAAAAAATGATTTTTTAATCAAATTGTTGAATTTCCTACAAAGCAGATTAATTTTTCACCAAACAGTTGAATTTTCAACCAAAATCATGAATTTTCAACGAAGAAAATTAATTTTCGACCGAAAAAGACGAAGTTGAAAAAAATACATGTATTTTCAACTAAAAAGGGTAAATTTGCAACCAAAAATAAAATAGTTAATTTTCAGTAACAAAAATTAATTTTCAACCAAAAAGGCAACAAATTTCAACAATGTACTCAAATTTTCAACTCAAAAGCACGAATTTTCAAGACAATAGTTGAATTTTCAACACAACAGTTAAATTTACAACCAAAAAATGATTTTTTAAATAAATTGTTGAATTTCCTACAAAGCAGATTAATTTTTCACCAAATAGTTGAATTTTCAACCAAAATCATGAATTTTCAACGAAGAAAATTAATTTTCGACCGAAAAAGATGAAGTTGAAAAAAATACATGTATTTTCAACTAAAAAAGATCAATTTTTAACCAAAAATAGAATAGTAAATTTTCAGTTACAAAAATTAATTTTCAACCAAAAAGAAAACTAATTTCAACAATGAACTCAAATTTTCAACCCAAAAGCACGAATTTTCAAGACAATAGTTGAATTTTCAACACAACAGTTAAATTTACGACCCAAAAAATGATTTTTTAAATCAAATTGCTGAACTTCCTACAAAGCAGATTAATTTTTCACCGAATAGTTACGAAGAAAATTAATTTTCAACCGAAAAAGACGACGTTGAAACCAAATACATTCATTTTCAACTAAAATAAACAACATTTTTAACCAAAAATAGAATAGTAAATTTTCAGTTACAAAAATTAATCTTCAACCAGAAAGAAAACAAATTTCGACAATGAACTCAAATTTTCAACCCAAAAGCACGAATTTTCAAGAAAATAGTTGAATTTTTAACACAACAGTTAAATTTACAACCAAAAAATGATTTTTTAATCAAATTGTTGAATTTCCTACAAAGCAGATTAATTTTTCACCAAATAGTTGAATTTTCAACCAAAATCATGAATTTTCAACTAAAAAAGATCAATTTTTAACCAAAAAGAGAAGTTCAATTTTCAGTTAACAAAATTAATGTTTAAACAAAACAACATCTCCAACAAAATAGTTTAAAACTATTTGGATTACCTACGTAAATTATTCCGAATGAACTGGATTATTTTGAATCAAAAGATAGTTATACTTGGATTACATAAAATACTTCGAATTATCCAGATTACAAGTGGATTACGCTGAATTACTTTGGATTATTTCGGATTAAAAATGGATTACTCCGAATCACTTGAATTACCGCGAATTACAAGTGAATTAATTCAGATTACACTGGATTACTCGGATTACACTGGATTACTCAAATTACACTGGATTACGAGTTCGGATAACCGAGTGGTTCAGTGGATTACCAGAGTTATTTGCCCCTCGTTGTCAATATTGGCGTGATTTCAAACCCTCTAATTGTGCATGTAATTATGTCTTATCACTCGAGTAATACACAACAACCCATTAAATATTTCTCATTACCATATGAACCCCACAATCACAAGAAGAGTAAATACTTCTCTAATCAGAATAAACCTTGAAAAAAAATTTTATTATTATTTAATTTTTTTCCGAAAAAAGATTTGCTCCTCTCGCTCTGCTGGGAATCGAACCACAGAACTTCCGATTGCCGGTCGGGTGCTCTCCCATTAAGCTACTAGAGAGATCGAGAGAAGAAACTTTTTAGAGAAAATACACGCATCATTTTGCTAGGTGGTACAAATCAAATTTTTCAAGGAATCTATATTATCATCAGAGAATAACCAGGGTGGCGATTCGGCGGACGATTTCAAATTCCCGGTCATTTCCCGGTTTTCCCCGGTCAATTTTTTCAATTTTCCCGGTCAACTCAAAGTAACATATTTATATTTGCCGCAAAACGCAAACATTTATTTTAATTCATGCCGTTCGTTCTAAACATCTTTTAACGCAACAGAGCAAAACGTTGCAAAATAAATGAATTTTGAAAAAAATACTTAAATTTTCCACTAAAAAATATCAATTTTTTACAAAAAAATGGAATAGTTAAACTTTCAGTTGAAAAAATTAATTTTCAACAAAAAAACGGATTTTCAAGAAAATAGTTCAATTTTCAACCAAAGTGATGAATTTTCAAATCAAATTATGAATCTTTATCTGGAATAGTTAAATTTTAAACCAAAAAGATAAATTTTCAACTAAAATGATGAATATTTAACTGGAACACTCGAATTTTCAACCAAAAAGACGAATTTTTAAAGAAGATTACATTTTAAATAAAAAGATTAATTTTCTACCCAAAAATACAATTTTTCAACCAAATACATTAACTTTTAAAGAAAGGTTTGAAGTTTTAATAAAAGAAGACAAATTTTCAAACAAATAGTTAAATTTTGAACTGAAAAAATAATAATTTTCAATCGAAAATGGAATAGTAACATTTTTAGTTAAAAAAATTATTTGTAAACCAAACATAAGAGTTTTCAACTAAAACAATGAATCTTTAACTGAAATAGTTCAATTTTCAAACCAAAAAATTAATTTTTACTAAAAAAAGATAAATTTTCAACCAAAACTTTAATAATTAAATTTCAAGTTAAAAAAATTAATGTTTAACCAAACAGATGAATTTTCAACAACAGCTATGGAATTTTCAATTGGAATAAGTTAAATTTTCAGTTAAAAAAAATTAGTTTCAACAAAAAAAACTAACTTTTAACAACAACAAAAACTAACTTTCAAAATAATAGTTACATTTTCAAACAAAGTGATGAATTTTCAATTAAAATTGTAAATATTTAACTGCAATAGTTGAATTTCAAACCAGAAAGATGAATTTTTAACTGAAATGATGAATCATTAACTAGAATAATTGAATTTTTGACCAAAAAGATTAATTTTCAACTAAGAAGATTAATTTCTACCAAAAAAGACGAATTTTCAACTGACAAAGATAATTTTTTCAACCAAAAATTGAATAATCAAATTTTTAGTCAAAAATGAATGTTCAACCAAAGACATGAATTTTGAACTAAAATTATGAAATATTCAACTGGATTAATAGTTACATTTTCAGTTAAAAAAAAAATAATTTTCAACCAAAAAACATCCAAAGAAAAAACAAATTTTCAATCAAACAGCTCATCTTTCAACCAAAGAAATGAATTTTTAATTAAAACGATGGATTTTCAACTAAAAAAAAAATTAATTTTTAACAAAAGAGCTTAACTTTCAACCAAATAATTTTATTTCAAACCTAAAAGATGAATTTTCAACTAAAATAATAAATATTTGACTGGAATACTTGAATTTTTAACCGAAAAGAAGAATTTTTAAACAAGAAGATTAACTTTCAAAGAAAAATAAGATAATTTTTTACCAAAAAAAAAATCGATTTTTTAACAGAATACATGAATTTTCATCGGAATAGTTAAATTTTCAATTAAAAAGACAAATTTTTATCCAAATTGTGGAATTCCGAACTTGAAAATTTTAATTTCCAACTCAGAATGGAACAGTTAAATTTTCGTTTAAAGAAATTAATTTTCAACCGAACTGGTGAATTTTCAAATAAAATGATGAATCTTCAACTGAAATGATGAATCTTTAACTGGAATAGTTTAATTTTATGCCAAAAAGATGAATTGTCAACCATAAAGTTTAATTGTCTACAAAAATAGATGAATTTTCCACAAAGTACATACATTTTCAAACAAATAGTTTAATTATTAAATGAAAAATATCAATTTTTAACCAAATAGTTGAATTTTCACCAAAAAAAGATAAATTAATTTTTAACGAAAGTTTAACTTTTAACCCAGTAGTTGAATTTCTAACTAAAAACGATGAATTCGCAACGAACAATGTAAAAAAATTCTACTCTGAAAACTGCTTGAAGTACTTTTATTACCTAAAATTTAGAAGAGGGAACTTTCAAATTGTGACGAATTCTGACTTGAAAGAGGGATTTTTAAAAATTCCTTTTTTCTCAATCCGAATTATAATTCCTTTAAAAAATTCCCATTCCATGTCAAACATTCCCTGTTCCAAGTGAAATTATATTTCTTGAATTTTGCTATGATCAGAAGTAAATTCCCGATTTTCAAATTAAATTTCCGGTCATTTCCCGGTTTCCCGGTCAAGTCGCCACCCTGATAACAGAAAATTTTTAACGTCTTTTCAGACTAGATGGAGTTACGTTTTTATTGCTCTTTTCAGGAAAAAAGGCTATCAATACATTAGTAAAGTATGTATTAGGAAATAATGACGAAGAATAAAAAAGGAAAGAATATATATCAGTTGCCCAAGGGACAAGGTTCGTGGTAATGTACAAGTCAAGTCAAGTCAAGTCAAGGCAGGCAGGCAGTCAGGCAGATTGTGATTAATTATCTGTTAGGGTCGTTTAAAACAAGGGCGATGGGCGTGATAAGTCTTTGACATCAAAATGAAAGGTCGCGGGGATGCTTGGCTCTTTGATCGTGCCGAGCACGTGGTATCAAACGGGACAAGAACCAACCCGACTATCAACCAACCAACCAACCAACCACCCCCGGCTGGGCTGAGCTGGGCTGCTTGCTCCATCATCCACTCCATTGGGGAATCCCCTACGTCCTACGACCTACGTGCGGTAAGGACAGTGAGAAAATCACATGTTCCACGCAAGGTTTCATTCTAAAGGGAAATAACCACCCCTATAGACATAGACTATAGATGAACCATTGAATATGATGGTCACCGAGTCTATGAAAGCAGAAATCATTGTTTTAATTCGAGAGAGCATATGCGCAGCTTGCTTCAAATCAACGCCTCCGTTCCCCTAAGCCTAAGGGAATCATCCACAAATTACGTACATGGAAAAAATATAAATTACTATAAAAATATATTATTACTATTATTTATAAGCATATAATAAATTAATAATTAAGTCGTTTTAACGGGGAACTATACTGAGAAGTCTTTAAAAAGATGCGTAACCTAGGATAAAGTGATTATATTGCAATGATTTAGGTTTTAATTGATTAAAGGATTTAATTTATTAAATCTACGATTACATTTAATTAAATATTGATATGAAAAATACATATGCATTTGCAAAAATGTTTAAACGTTGGAATCGCTGTCATCGTTCTAATTTATGTATCAAATTTTTTGGACCAATTAATTTCCATGATATTTTTATGTGTTAGGATGTTTTCTACGTTAATGACATTAATATTTAATTTAAGTATAATTAAGTTTTAGAAAATAAATAATGAAATATATATATATATATATATATATATATATATATTTACGATATATCCCGTGTAGAAATAGCCCAGTTTGACCCGGCCAGAAGAAGGTTTCTGGCCGGAATCTGACCAGGTCAAACCGGGATACTATTTTGTTAATTGCACGGCCGGGATCTGACCGGATTCTCACCAGGACCCGGTCGGGCCAAACCTTGCCACACCTGATTTAGCCCGGTTTACTATTCCTTAATTGCCCGGTCAAGATCTGGCCGGGTTCCCACTGGAACCCGGTCGGGACAAACCACGCCACACCTGATTTAACCCGGTTTACTATTTCTTAATTGCGTGGCCTGTATCCGACTAGATTC
>CAKNYM010050533.1:5832-23755 GCA_932195095.1 Andricus curvator | reverse complement strand
AGAATCCGACAGGGCAGCCTGGCCAGATTCCGGATACAAGCAGGGCACCCCTGCCGGAATCCGGCCCGAACCCGGTCATAATTTCTACACGGGATACTATAACATATTTATGTATAATATACATTCATATTATAATTTCCAATAAAATTTTATTCATTTAATTTAATTTTATTTATTCAAATAAATTCCTAGAATTGAATACAAACATTTATGGAATTTCAAATAAATGTGTTTGAAAATTCATTCACAAAAGTGTTTGAATTTTCATATAAATTAGTCATATTTAATATAAAAATGTATTAAATTTCAAACAAATGTGTTTGAAATTTCATACACAAAAGTGTTTGAATTTTCACACAAACGTGTTGTAGATTTAAGATATACTTATATATGATAATTGCTTCACACACAAATGCATTAAATTTCAGATAAAAAATTTTAATAGTGTGGTAATAACAGACTTCACATCCAAAAACACCTTCTAAACAGGGCAAATAGGGTGATTTTTCACGAAAATAGGGAAATAAATTCTTAAGAAAAAAAAAACCAACTAGTTTAATATTCAAGACAAAAAGAAGAATTTGTAGAATACAGTTGAATTTTCAACCAAGAAAGATGAATTTTATTGAAGCACTTTTCTACCAAAAAAGATGAATTTTCAATCCAAGTCGAGATTTCTATATGCAAAGACAAATTTTAACAAAACAGTAGAATTTTCGACAAAAAAAACTGAATTTTAAACAGAATAGTTGACGTTTCAACAAAATAATTTAATTTTAACCAAGAAAGGCGAAATAGTTGAATTTTTAAACAAATAGTTGAATTTCCAAACCACAAAGATGAATTTTCAGCCAAATGGTCGAATTTTCAAAAAAATAAATAAGCTTCAACCAAAAACAGTTGCGTTTCTAGCCAAATAGTTAAATCTTCAAGACAAAAAGAAGAATTTTAAGAAGACAATCGAATTTTCAACCAAGATGAATTTTCAACCAAGAACGTTTCTATCAAAAAAGATGAATTTTCAATCCAAGTCTTAATTTCTACCCAAAAAGACAAATTTAACAAAACAGAATTTTCGACAAAAAAAGATTAATTTTGAACAAAAAAAACTGAATTTTCAAAAAAATAATTAAATTTTCAACAAAAAAGCTGAATTTTCAACAAAATAATTAAATTTTCAACAAAATAGTTTAATTTTAACCAAATAGTTGAACTTTCAACCTACAAACCACAAAGATTAATTTTCAACAAAATAATTTAATTTTAACCAAACAGTTGAATTTTCACAATAACAAAAAATTAATTACAACCAAAAAGTTGCATTTAAAAACAAATAGTTGAACTTTCAACCAAAAGGGACGAATTTTGAACAAAATAGTTGAATTTTTAAACGAATAGTTGAATTTCCAAACCATAAAGATGAATTTTTAACTAAATGGTCGAATTTTCAGAAAAATAAATAAATAAGCTTCAATCAAAAACAGTTGCATTTCTAGTCAAATAGTTAAATCTTCAAGACAAAAACAAGAATTTTCAGAAGACGGTCGAATTTTGAACCAAGAACTGTTCTACAAAAAAATTTGAATTTTCGACTAAAAAAATGATTTCTAAACAAAATAGTTGAATTTTCAACAAAATAATTAATTTTTCAACAATATAGTTTAATTTTTAAACAAATAGTTGAATTTTAAACCAAAAGATACGAGTTTTCGACAAAATAATTGAATTTTTAACGAAATAATTTAACTTTCAATCTACGAAGATGAAATTTTAACCAAATGGTCGAATTTTTAAGCAAAAAGTTTTAAAATCCACAAAAAACAATTGAATTTTCAATTCAAAAGGACGAATTCTCTATTCAAAAAGACAAGCACCCACAAGTTAATTTTTAACAAAGGGGTTGAACTTTGAACCATATTCTCAACGAAAAATGTAATAGTCGATACTTCAATAACAAAAATATTTTAATTTTAAATAATAAAATTAAAATAATAGTAAACAAAAACAGATTAATTTTTAATTAAACAGTTACATACATTTCTAACCGGAAAAAGGAATGTTCAAACCAAAAAGATGACAAAAGAGTTAAATTTTCAACAAAGAAAGATTTTTCAGTCAAGAAAAAAAAATTTCGACCAAATTGTTGAATTTTTGAGCCAAAAAGATGATTTTTCTACAAAACAGTTGAATTGTCAACAAAAAGGGTAATTTCCAATCAAACAGTTCAATTTCCAACTAAAAACGACCGATTTTAAAACAAAAATAGAATAGTTAAATTTGCAGTTCAAAAAATTAATTTTCAACCAAAGAAATGAATCTTTACTAATAAATCGAATTTTCGACAAAGTAGTTCAACTTTCAAACAAACTGTTGAATTTTCAACCAAATAGTTGAATTTTCAACCAGAAATGGAAAAGGCAAATTTTCAGTTAAAAAAATTAATTTAAGAAAAAAAACGAATTTTCAGAATAATAGTTCATTCTTCAATCAATAAAATGAATTTCCTACAAACTAGCTAAACTTTCAACCAAGTAATTGAATTTTCAACAAAAAATATGAATTCTTCATGAAAAACGGAATAGTTAAATTTTCAACTAAAAACGATCAATTTTCCGCCAAAAACTGATTAGTTAAATTTTCAGTTAAGAAAATAAATTTCCAATGAAAAAAAACGAATTATAGACCAACAAATATGACCAACTATATAATTAAATTTTAAAGAAAATAATTACATTTTCAACCAAATAATAAAATTTTTAATCAAACAAGATGAAGTAGGAACCTAAAATATAGTAGTAAGATTTTCAATTAAAAATAATGAATTTTCAACACAAAAGAATAAGATTTTCTTATAGGGTTCTATTAATTCAGTTCGAATTTAAGCAAAAAAACGAGAAAAAGGGGAAGTTCCTTGAAAAAATAGGATTTCTTTAAAAAAGGGAAAAAGAGGGGAATAATGAGGGTCCCTCATTATTCCCTCATTGAGGGAACAAGTGTGAAATCTGGAGTGAAAATCATAGTACCTATTGGAGTTAAAACTTATTCTTAGATAATTATTCTATAATGACAAAGGGAAGAATGATTCAAGAACATAAAATATATTTCCTTAAGATCTTATAGAAAATGAAGTATCGGTTAAACAATCATCTAAACAATTAATTTAATTTTTTTAATTTAGTAAATTTTTAATTTAATTACAATTAAATTAATTAAGCTTACCTATCTTGTTTTTTTACAACAAAAAAAATGAAATTCCACCAAAAACATTTACGATACAAAAAATTTGCCAAGTACAACTACATAAATTTGTGAAATCAAAGTTGGGCAAATAATTAAGGAAAAATATTCATAATACAATATATAACAAAAAATTTTTATGATGTACTCTATGCAAATTTGCAAAATGATTTTAATGCAAAGATATGGGAGACTGATGGTATAATATAATCCAGCCAAGTTGTATATTGTCTAAAATGGCTACCAAAAATCTACTCAAAAAATTTCTATAGAGTGCTTCATAAAAAGTTTCTTTATATATTTTACTATGAATATTTTTTCCTAAATTACTTGGCCATCTTTGATTTCACAAATTCTGGTAATTGTACTTAGCAGATTTTTTGCATCGCAGATGTAGAAGCATTCAAGTTTGATATCTTTCGAATTTGAAAAATGGTTGAAGTTTGGATCATAGCAATCCGAATGTAACACATAAAGTACATGAAAATATATTTGAAAAATCCATATTCCGTTGATGAATCCATTATCCAATACTTGTGATCAGCACACTTACCTGTAACATAAAAGAAAATCGATTATAGTTAATCAATTAGACACGTTTTCCTAAAACTAGGAACAAAATTTTGTTGCTGTAATACTAAATTTAAAAGCAGTGTAGGTGTAGAAAGTGAAGAAAATTGCCTCCAGCTTATTAAATTATTACCGCATAACTCAACCTCTTGCTAAATTTCCCAAGCCCTGGAAATAATAACTTAATAAGCTAAATTCTTTAACATTATATTAAAAAACTTGTAACGCAATAAATTATCCATTTCCTTCAGGAGAAAATTCACTTTTGGTCTAAGCCTAACAGTTCGGATTTCTGTGGGACTTTCCTCCAAGTTGTAATATCTTTAGATTTATTTGTTTTTTCCAGTAAAAATTTGTCTTACATAATTTGTTGATGACCCCTTTGACCTAAAAGTAAAACTGTTTTCCAGATTACCAGACAATCTCTCTCTCGCTCTCTTTAATCAACTGCTATTAATTTTCCCTTTGATTCGGGTTTTCAATTTGTTTTCGGAATGATGCTTTTGATGAGAAATGATTGCGGAATTCTTTTGACGATTCAGCAAGGCCTCTGATAACAAGATCTGGCAGACACTCGGCTTTTGAGGGCATTTTCACTGAGTGACAGCATTTACCACATCAACCACGAGAAGGATTCAAGAGAGAGGGAGTGTACAATGTACATTTATGTGGGATTGATGTGACAAAGAGCCATTAAATAAAGGGCGAATTGGAACCTAATTTAGTACACATGAATGGAAACAATTTCTACCCCAACCCAGGGATTAATTAAAACCTCATCAACTCCTAGTTTCAATTATTATTTATTATTATTATTATTTGTTGGCCAATGAAGAGTTTATACAACTCTTGACTACTCATAACAGGACATTTGCTGTTGCTTAGTGGGGATCAATGTTGGTACAAATCAATGACACAATTTTTCAATTTTCAAAGTAAAAACTTCAAAACTAAATAATGTAAATTAACGAATATCCAATCCGGAACAATTCCATAGGGTGGCCGCAAAACTTTATTTTCAAAATTCCTTGACTTATCCCTGATTTTTCTCTAACTTTTCATTTTCCCTGACCATTCATATTTGAAGATCAAAATTCTAACCTTGTAACATTCTTAATACATAGAATTTTTTATAAATAAAATGAAACAATTTTAAGTTTAAATTTATAAATAATGCATTTATTATTCTCGGGCTGCACGGCCTAATTTACTTGAAAAAAGTGACCAAAAGTGACTAATTTCTAACACAAAAAGTGAATAATGTGCCTTAATAATGTGCCTACACTGTTAAAAATGTTTGCAATTTTAATATACATTTAATATACTTTTGTATATTAAATCTAAAATCTAGGTATACCAAATCGCCTTCAAGAGACTATTTTATTAAATTTCATATACCACATATTGATCATTTATCAGGAAAGTCAGATATTTGCACTTTACACAAATTAAAAACAATTTTGGCAGCAATTTTCAATTATAAATAATCAAACATAATATTTTCTCCTAGATAAATATAAATTACACTGGTTTTTAAGAGAAAAGGTCAATTAAACAAATAATTGAGAAACCTAACCTCCAAGCACCTGTACTCACGTTAAAATTCTAACATTCACAGCGAATTTTAGAAAAAATTCCACCCGTACGTTGCACTTTAATTGTAAGTAGGAATTAAGTCGACGAATTCAAGCTTATTCCTTTATTTTTTAATATTTGACAGGATCTGAAGGAATCAAAGAACTTGTTGTTTTCACGCACTCTGTTTTACCGACTTTAATATACATGTATATTAATTTTACAACATGATGGTATATTAAAATTAATGTACGGTATGTGCAAATGACTTTACTCACATGTATATTAAATTTCGACCAGATTTTTTTAACAGTGTAATGTTCTTCTCAATTTAAAAGAATTCAATTGAATTTGAAAAAAAAATTTCATTGATTTCAGTCAAATTTGAGTGAATTTAGAGAAATTTAAGGTAAATGTGAAGAATTCAATATATCTCCATATTTCATAATTTCGATTTTTTTTCAAGGAATCTGTATTATCATTAGAGAATAACAGAAAATATTTAACGTCTTTTCAGACTAGATGGAGCTATAAAAGAAAAATAATTTTTTTCTGAAAAAAGATCTTCTCCTTTCGCTCCGCTGGGAATCGAACCACAGAACTACTGATTTCCGGTCAGGTGCTTTCCCATTAAGCTACTAGAGAGATCAAGAGAAGAAACTTTTTTCAGAAATACACGCATTATTTTGCTAGATGGTACAAATCAAATTTTTTCAAGGAATCTGTATTATCATTAGAGAATAACAGAAAATATTTAACGTCTTTTCAGACTAGATGGAGCTATAAAAGAAAAATAATTTTTTTCTGAAAAAAGATCTTCAGTAGTTCTGTGGTTCGATTCCCAGCGGAGCGAAAGGAGAAGATCTTTTTTCAGAAAAAAATTATTTTTCGATTTTTTTATTATTTATTTTATATATTTTTAATTTTTATTATATATTATTTTATACTACTTTTATTATTTATTAATAATTAAATAATGAAAAATTCAAGTGAACTGATAACCATTCAAAAATATGAAAAAATTTATTGAATTCAGTAAGTGTGAAATGAGTTTAGAAAAATTCAAGGGAATTCAAAAAGATTTGATTAAATGTCTAAGAATTCAAGGTGATTGAGTTTCAAGATGAATGAAATAAAAACTTTTAAAAAATCCATTAAATTGAGTGGAATTGGGTGAATTTAGAAGAATTCATGTAAATTCAAAAAAGTCAAGAGAATTCCAAAGAATACGGGACAAACTAATAATAATTCAGTGTGAATTTCAAAATTGCAAAAATTATTTGAAAATCTCTTGAAATATTTGAAAAAGTAAGAAAGTCCTCACTTCTTGTGGATACATTTTTTTTTAAATTCATTAAAATATTATAAAATGCCGTGAAATTCTATGAAATTTGATGACATTTCCTGATATCCTGGAAAATTTATTTAAATACCTTGAGACCTTTTAAAATCTCATAAAATCGTTCTATATCCTCCGAAATTCTAAGAAATTCTGTACAACCGCATGGTGATTTTTTCAAATCCCTTGGAATCTTTTAAAATACCCTAAAATATTCCAAATCCTTTGAAATCCCTTAAAACTTTTTGAAACCCTTGAAAATTTTCTGCAATTTTTAGAAATACCCTAAAACCTTTAACATCCTTTGGAATAACTTCAATCAATTGAAATCTATTAAAAATACCCTAAGATATTGCAAATCCTTTAAAAACTTTTCAAATTCTTTGAAATTTTTTAAAGCTCCTAAAAATTCCTTGAAATTTTATAAAAAACCCTAAAGTTTTAAAAAAATTTTGAAAGCCTCAAATACTTCAAAATACAAGAAAATTCAGAAATAGATATAGACCAGAAATTCTTTGACTTTTGCCATTTCTTTTTCAAAATCCCTGACATTGTCAGACCAACAAAATTCCCTGTCTTTGTCCTGATTTCCAGGTTTTCCCTGACCTGCTGCCACCCTGTTTTGTATCTTTGATACCCTTTTAAAATCCACTTGAAATTTTTGAAATTCTCTTAAATCCCTTATAATCTTACAAATACTCTAAAAGCTTTGAAACTTTTGTTGGTTCAACCATAGAATATGGTTATTATATGAGCAAGAAAATATTTGTTTGACCCAACTAAATTTTTTGGTTGCTTTAACCAAATATTTTGGTAGATGGAGTATTTGTGGTTCGGTCAATGAAATATTTTATTAAAACAACAAAAATTGTTTGATTCAACCAAATTTTCATGCATATGCAAGAAAACAGTTTTTTGGTTCAAGAAACCTTGTTTTCTGGGTGTAGGGAGCAATTAGTTGATAAAATAGTAGCACTAGTGTCATTTTGTTCAAAATGGTAGCAAAATATAGTCAAATCTGGATTTAGTGTCGGTTTCGGGGCTGACCGTGAACATAAATCCAGAGTCTCGGAACTATTTTGTCTCTCTCCTGTTTCTCTCTCTGTTTTGTCGAGCCTGAGTGAACATCCCCCCCCCCCCCCCGCAGATCCTCGCACCAATCCCCGCGGCGCATTGTCAATTTTCGGAAACACTAAATCCAGATTCGAGTGTAGTTTTATCATTAAAAAAGTGTCTTTGAAGTACTAGACCGCGCCAACAAATGCCATTAAAGTAACGCATGTTAAGAGATTACATTATAAGCCCTATAAAGTATGTCATAGCTGGCAACTGGAAAAAATAATTACTTCTATAATTAAACTCGCCGTACTCATAAAACTTCTGATGTATCCTATGACACAAAAATGCCGCCATCAATATCAAAGTCTGACAGATTACTAAGCTATAGTAACTCAACATCACCACCAAGCGGTATTGACAAAGCGACCAGAGGAGCTGAGAAATCCAAGGGGACGAAATTAAATTAGGCACGGGGATAATTTTTTTCGCAATGGTAGCAAAATAGTGTTATGGCTCAAAAACAGTATCAAAAACTGTCAATAGTGTGGTGGCAGGTGGACGACCCCTAAGATGATGCAAAATACAATTCGTAGTATGTGCGAAATAGAGATAAAGGGAAAATTGGAGGGTGGGCTTGAAGGAGTTTAGATGCATGGTTGAATTTGAAGCGTGAGAGGATGGATCTATCATTGGCAACTGGCAGAGTGGCAGAGCGTGGCAGGGGAATGATGGTTACCAAGGACTTTAAGCTCTGTCGCGGGCGGCACGAGACATAAAGTCTCTTGTGCAAAGAGCAAAGTGGACCAATACAAGGGGTAAGAGGCAACCTCGATCCTGTTTGATACCACGTGCTCGGCACGGTTAAACCAAGGGGGATGGATCCCGTTTTTCCCTCCTTCCTTCCTTCCTTTCATTTCGATATCAAAAGACTGCTGCCGGGGTTGCTTTTGCTAAAGCGTTGCTTCTCAACTTCTCTTTCTCACTATCACCCTGTCTTTGTTACACGATCCGTGAACTCCTTTTACTTTGCATCGGCGCGAATTAAATTTCATACTACTACCCTGCCATCATATTTAAGAAAGCAGGATCTACAAGAAGAGCAAACCTAGGTAATCGATGAAAACTGCTCATTATTCGTGTACTGCAGAGTGTATAATAGACTGCAGAGTGTATAGACTATAGAGTATAGACTGTAGAAGTGTAGAGTGTAGACACTGTAGACTACTTACTTTTATTTTTTTATTTTTTTATTTGAACATCTTAAGCCCAACAGTCAATGACCAATTTTAACCATGAATCTTATTATAATTTCTATTTATATTCCTATTTTAACTTATTTAGATGTATATGTATCACTGAGAAAAATCGATTATACGAACAGGATAATAGAATTAAATAATAATACACCGCATAGAAAAGTATATTGGCGCGTATAGTCTATAATATTTTTCTAATACATGCAGATGTTACCAAATATAATCTCTAGATGTTAAATTCTTATAATCTTCAGGCATTAAAATTTAATGCTCTCAGATTTTAAAATATCCAGTCATCTGTGTAGTCTCAGATGGTACGTCGCATCGTGGCGCGTGTCATATGCATCCGTTCGCATTTAAACAAGTAATAATTAAGTTATAAAATGATTAATAGAGCTAAATCACACGTAATTTAGATTTTGATAATGGGTAAGTTTATATTTCTTTTCATTACACATCACTGCCACTTGTACAAGTACAGAAACTGAGCCTCCTTTACTTTCGTTTTTGTAGTCTTATGATAGCCACTTTCCTGCTTATTGTTTTCAAAAATTATTATCTATATTTGAGGTTATCTAATGGACCAGGATTCTAATATGGATATTAGATTTTTAAATCTTGGATTATAGATTGTCTTATCTCAGATTATAAAGTTTGATAATCCAAAATATTATCCTGTAATATCTATTTCTTAATATCTATGGACTGTGGTTCTATAATAATCTGGATCGCTGTCCAATAGTCGAGCCCATAGTTAATAGTCCAAGATTATATCCGGTAACATATTTTTTATTACCGGGTATAATCCATTTTTCTCAGTGTACTTATCACATATTCGCGGGCCTTGCTAGTAAATTCCGGGATGCTTATGAATAATAGATCAATGTTTGGTATTGCCAAACACATTCGATTGATATTATTGCATAATGAGCGTAGTGGTGATCCCTGCACCTAACCAGTGGCAGCTATTGAAAAGTAAAATGGCAAACTGTGATCTGGTGCTGTGTTTTGGAACAGTAATTGGCAAGATCGCTAAGAAGTAAGGACAGTCCACAAGACCTCGGACAATTTTAAATAAGACAATGATTGCCATAAAGGTTCGCCTACTTTCGAGCGTGCATACAGTAAATCTTCTAATCATCTGATCATAGTCAGAGAGTCAGAGTTTTGATTGTTCTTGGGTAATTTACATATGATCTCATTTGTGCTTTCTTGCGAACACCGGACTTCGAAAAACAGCCTTGGTGTTCACAAGAAAGCAGGACCTACAAAAAATGTGAAATAATTTTAAAAATTATGATAATTTTAGTTGTATACTATTATTACATCCAATGAAACAGGTATACAATAATTTGTTTTGTTAATTCAATAAAATTATGTTTGATTGACTAGATTTAGTTGTTTATTTTGCAATTAGTAATTACTTTATTTGCAAATGCTGCCTTTTCTGAGGTCCTATAACGTGAAGAAAGCCAGATCTTTGTAGTTTGTACTGCTTTCTTACCAAATATCAAGTCCCCTGAGACCCGGTCGGTGTACGGCAAAAAGGGAGGATCTATGGGAGGATCTGAAAGATCCGCTTTTCTTGCGTTTTAGCTACCCGGTACCGTGTTCGAACCTCCGTGTTCAACTTCGTGCAGATCCGTACACTTTTCTGTAGATCCTGCTTTCTTGTCAAACATGACTCGCCATAATTTACTGCAGATTCGCCTTCTTTTACAATAATTATCAAAAAATTGTCTTCAATTATATGAACAATTTTAAAAAATGATTTCCATAAACGATTTTCGTAAACGGATGTATCTTTTTTCTACGATTGCAACGATATAAAAAAACTCATTTTCGATTGCTTGAACATCCTGCTTTCTTAAATATCACGGCAGAAGCAGTACTAACTTGCCTCACTTTAACCAGTTTAACCCAATGCCTGGAGATAACAACGCCGCCAATCAAAATATGAAAAACTTGCAAATTATTATTATATATTAGTATATATATTATTAGTTTTATACATTGCAAAACATTGCACTGTCAATTAATTATATGCGAACGTAAAACAAAATTACTACGATTCCAATTTCAAATTGTACACTGAAATCACTTTAAAAAAAAAAATTTGAGAGGCATGGCTTTATTTTTCAGTCAAATTTGTTTTTTTTCCAAATTCAATGATTTGTCATTCTTCTGAATTGCTTGGAATGCTTTTAAACTCTTTCAAATCCTTTTTAAATCTTTTAACTTCCTTGAAATCTTCTAGATTCCTCAGAATTCCCATGTATGCCTGAATTCATCTAAATTCTCTGAAATCCTTGAATTCGTGGAATTCCCTGCATTCTGAGAACTCCCTGAATTTTAAGGACTTCAAAATAATGAAAATAAGAATTCGAAGAAATCCAGAAGAATTGAAGGAATTCAAGAAATTCTATGAATTTAGGGAATTCAAAGAATTTTGAAATATTCAGGGAATTCCGAGTATTCAAGAATTTCAGAAAATTTCGGGAATTCAGAGACTCATCGAGGAAATTAAAAAAATTTAGAGAATTCAAAATATTCCAAGAATTCATGGAATTGAGAGAATTCATGGAATTTACGGAATTCGTAGAATTCACGGAATTCATAGAATTCGCAGAATTCAGAGAATTCAGGTAATTCTGAAAATTCCAGAAGATTCTAGGAATTCAGAGAGTTCGTGGAATTCAGAGAATTCAGGTAATTCAAAATAAACAAAAATTCCAGAAATGCAGAGAATTCATGGAATTCAGAGAATTCATGTTATTCAGAAAATTAATGAAATTCGGAGATTTGAAGAAAATCAAGGTTTTCGGAGACTTTAGGGATTTCATAGGGCTTAGGTAATTCAAAGAATTTCCGGAATTCAGAATATGTAAGAATTTCAGGGAATTCAGAGAAATTAAGAATTTTAGAGAATTTAAAGAACTAAGAGATTTTCAGGAATTCAGGGTATCAGAAAAATTTTCATTGCTCTAAATATAAAACTCTTAATTTCGAAAAAAGAAATGCAAATTTTTAATTTTGAAAGCTTTGAATTTCGAATTTTAATGAATTAAGAGAATTCAAAGAATTTCAAGAATGCAGAACATTGAAGGAATTCAAGAAATTTAGAAAATTTAAGGATTTCAGGGATTTCATAGAATTCAAGGAATTCAGAGATTTTAAGGAATATAGAGAAAATTAAAGAAACATAGCAAGTTAAACGTCAAATATATATTTATTTCAAAAATATTAGTTTCCAATTATCAATTTCATTTTGCTGTACAATTTCAAAGATTTAAAATTGATCCCAAATAATTTCATATTTTATCAGTTGAAAACTATTATTTTCCTTTTACGCTTATGTGCTTCTAAACTTTAAGCAATTAAACGAACCAACCCGTGTAGAAATAGCCCAGTTTGACCCGGCCAGAAGAAGGTTTCTGGCCGGAATCTGACCAGGTCAAACCGGGATACTATGTTGTTAATTGCACGGCCGGGATCTGACCGGATTCTCACCGGGACCCGGTCGGGCCAAACCTTGCCACACCTGATTTAGCCCGGTTTACTATTCCTTAATTGCCCGGTCAAGATCTGGCCGGGTTCCCACGGGAACCCGGTCGGGACAAACCACGCCACACCTGATTTAGCCCGGTTTACTATTTCTTAATTGCGTGGCCTGTATCCGACTAGATTCCGGTCAGGATCTAGTCAGGACAAATCGGACAAAAATAATTTAACCTGGTCTACTGTTTGTAATTTAGCTCGTCGGCGTCCGACCAGATTCCGGTTAGGACAAAGCAGGCTTTAATCTGGTTTAGCCCGGCCAAATATTTATTTAATCGGCTGACTGGTATCCGACTAGATTCCAATCGGGATTTGCTAGGTTTCGGAAATGTTGAAGAAATTGTCCTACTGAATAAAACGACTTTTCCGAAAAAAGTAGTTTTAACTTTAAGTTCCGAAAACAGAATGTATAAATTATACTCTGCTTCATTAAAATGTCGTATCACTATATATTAGTGTATGAAGATAAAACATTCTAGTGAAGTAGAATAGAATTAATACATTTAGTTTTCGTAGATTTGAGTTAAGACTATTTTCATCGGACAGTCGAAAAATTATTTTGATTAAAAACTGTATGACATTAATTTTAAGAATATATTGAATGATTCATTTTTGCTAATTTAAATTAAAATTTTCCCCATACGTTAAAAAAAAACTTTCGATCACTAAAGACCAAATTTCAAATACGTGCGCCAGAAAATTTGTGACGTGTGGACCAATATACACCGCGCCGTATGAATGGACAGACAGTAATCAATATTAGCAGACGACAAAAATGGTGCATAATAGAAGTATCATAACCTTAAAATCATCTAAAGAAAAGAATGGACCAGGAGAAAAAGAACTTAGTCCGCGATCAAAATCGTTTGCGAGCGAAAAAGCGTAGACTAGTTCTAAAATTCAGAGAAAAAACTGAAACTAATAATGATGATTCTGATCATTCGGATCATTCTAATGGAGATTATGACACCGAAAATATCGGAGCACTAAACATAGAATCACTGAATGACATTGGAGGTAAGTTTTGATAGGTTCAAATATTGTATTTCTTAACTTTCTTAATAAATTTTATGGACTTTCTTTGTGAAAATTTTAATTTCATGAAGAAAAATAAATGTGTTTATTGAAGTATTAATTTCTGATATATTTTTCAGTATTGGGGAGGTGCCAGAAATAAAAAGGGATCCAATCGAGACCGCGAAGAAAGAATCGATGATGAACACGATGTACCTGCCAAATAAAAATATTGTTGATAATCTATGTTGGCCTTATTTTTTTTTAAATTCCTTATTGACAATGTTTTCTTGCAGCCCGACCAGCATCCGATCGAGGAGCCCAGTCAAAAACCGGTCGGATCCCGACCGGGTTAACCTATTTGTATCCGGGATCCAACCGGGTAACCCAGCCGGGATCCGACCGGATAACCCGGCCGGGATCAGACCAGCGCAGCGTGACGAAACCAACCAGAATCCGACAGGGCAGCCTGGCCAGATTCCGGATACAAGCAGGGCAACCCTGCCGGAATCCGGCCCGAACCCGGTCATAATTTCTACACGGGAATTAAAAAAAAAAATAAATAAACAAAAGCACCTCTGCGAACGAACATCATGCTGTGAACGGTGGATGTAGATTATTATTATTAATGACAGTTTTCTAATATTTTTACCTAAAAGTTTATTTTTTATCCGAAGATGAAGAGGCATATTGTACCTATAACAATACTAGTAAAAACCCTGTTAGGACAGGTACATATCGACCCTTCTTCGCTAAGATGATGAGTTGTTGAATAATACAGCATTCATGTTGCTACAATCGATGCACATAAGTTAGTAATACATAGTACAATCGAGCACAGAGTACAGACTGCAGACGAAAGAAACCTGAATCCAACTATTATTCTTCAGTTCAAGTCGTCCACAACAAAAGACTCTTATCTGAATACTCAATATTCTCCGAGGCTTTTACTTTTACTATAATATGGAATATACATCGCAATCTCTATTCAGCAATTTCTGCACGGGACTCTACATCTTTTTAAGAAATTATTCTGTCGTTCTCGGGCAGTGCTTTGATGAATTTGCCTTGGCTATTCGAGAAATGAACTATAAAGTATGTCTGTGAGTGAGATCCGGAGATGTTTATATACCAGATAATCTGGCGCCAACATTAAAAGAAGAGGATATGGAGAGTGTCCAGCTCGAGGAACTGATTGATATAAACAAGATTTTGGGCTTTGGCACCGAAGCTTTCTCAAGCTCTCTGCACTCAAGAGAATCATTCATACGAGTATATTGATTTGCTTGCAATTAGTAATGCAGTTTATAATAAAGCTGTCATTATTTTTTTTTAATTGATGTTTACAATATGACGATCACTATATAGAAACTGATGATCTCATGTTGCTGAATCTGGAGAGGCACGTGGGCAAAATTGCCGAATCAATTCTTTTGAGCCACATTTTTGAGTCAATTATTTTGAGCTGGAAACGAATTCTTCGAGTGCTTTCACATCAACCAAAGAGTCTGATATTTTAATCTAATCATATTATTTGCTCTTGAGAACATTCTGGTAATTGTCTGTTTTATTGTATGAAGCGCCTACTCCGAATAGATCAATCCCACGAAACATAGGGATATTTTTTCTCTGGGAAGTAGACCGCAAAAATGATATTTTTGAGGGTTTTTCTGCGGAATTATGGCAATACTTTAAAGAAAATGAGTATCTAGTCTAGTCCAAGTACAGCAGGGAGTGTGCCCCAGAGTAGAGCACGAATTTTAAATTACTATAATGTACTTTAAAAATTGTGGCAGCATGGTGTAAAGTGGTACTGCACTGTTAAAAAAATCTGATCGAAATTTAATATACATGTGAGTAAAGTCATTTGCACATACCGTACATTAATTTTAATATACCATCATGTTGTAAAATTAATATACATCTATATTAAAGTCGGTAAAACAGAATGCGTGAAAACAACAAGTCCTTTGATACCTTCAGATCTTGTCAAATTTAAAAAAATAAAGCAATAACCTTACATTCGTCGACTAAATTCTTACTTACAATTAAAGTGCAACGTACGGGTGGAATTATTCCTAAAATTCGCTGCGAATGTTAGAATTTTAACGTGAGTACAGGTGCTTGGAGGTTAGGTTTCTTAATTATTTGTTTAATTGAACTTGTCTCTGAAAAACCAGTGTAGTTTACATTCATCTACGAGAAAATATTCTTTTTGATCATTTATAATTGAAAATTGCTGCCAGAATTGTTTTTAATTTTTGTAAAGTGCAAATATCGGACTTTTCTGATAAATGATCAATATGCGGTATATGAAATTTAATAACATAGTCTCTTAATGGCGATTCCGTATACCTAGGTTTTAGATTTAATATACAAATGTATATTAAATGTATATTAAAATTGCAAACATTTTTAACAGTGTGTTTAATTGGAAACTTAAAATAAATAACAACTTTAAATTTAGGGTTGCTACAGTAACACAATATCTGAATGTCAGTAATAAGACTAAGTTGAATTTCAGATGAAACCAAAAGGATCGCTTTAGACACATCAAATTAAATGTTTAGGTTAATTTAAGACAAAAAGATTGCTGACATCCCGGTCATTTGGTATAGTATCAAATGATCCTATTATCAACAGCAAAATTTGAGGTCTGGAAGTCAAGTAATTTTTTATCTTTTCAATTCTCAGTGGTTACATAGGGATATGAAACTTTTTTGGCTATCTTCGAACAATTAAAACGAATTTTTTCTTGATTGGCCTTTTCTAAACGTTGCATACTTCAGCGAGGTTTAAACTTTAGACTACTACCATAGATTGTCTAGATTGTCTATAAAATGTTGTCTATGACGCTTTTCCCGTTTTCTCTTTGAAATAATGCGCGATTACAGAGTAGCACTGACGCATGGAAGTTTATGATCGCCAGTCAGTCCAGTCCGACTTTTTGCCAACGTCGCTGACCGAGCGCAAAAACGCGGTGAGAGGAACTACACAGTACAAAGCCGGCATCGACCGATGCCGCTCCATGCCGTGCCGTGCCGGGGGCATAAGGCAAGGATAATGGTATTAAGGCTTAAAGAGACCTTAACCTAACCGTTAGTTTATTGGCGTGAAGGAGTCGCAGAGCGTGTCTACATCAAAGTGCCGCTTCCGAGTCGCTTTCCCTTCCCTTCTATTCTGCCAGTGCCAACGTACCCATACCGACCGCTTTACCCCACCAGCCCAAACAACCCCTGCCATGTACGACGTTGTACGCTGTACACTGTACGAGTGTACGCCACTGACTCGCCCTCTTTGCTCCCTCCATTTACATCCCTCGTGATCTTTCCTTCATACTTTCTACTTTGTAGTCCTACGACCTGCAGACACCTATTAATATTTCCCCCCACAATTTCGTATTGCACGGGATTACGGATTCCCCCATTCAACAGTATAATCTCTTTTTATCAGTCTGCGATTTGACACTTTCATAAAGGTTTCATTCTGAAAGTAAAGATGAGTCTGAAGTTCGCACCGTTTACGAAATAAAGCAAGAATTTTTTGTTGTTTAAAGACGAAATATTTCCACTGATGATAGCAGCATTAGACGCCTAAAACACCCCAACAAAGTTGAATTCCTCTAGCTTCTCGCGAGTCTAGTGGATGTGGAAATCATCCCAAATCTTTCCCTAAAGTTACTAAAGCTTTGTAAAAAGACACTAACTGTAAAAGACGAAATATTTTCACTGATAATGACAGAATTGCATGACACAAGCACCCCAAAAAAGTTTCATCCCTCTAGAGTCTAGAGCATGTGGAACCCATCCCGAATGAACCACTAATGTTTTTAAAATTCTGTAAAAAGACTCTAGCGAATGTGGAACCCATCCCAAATTACATGCTACAAGAATCCTCACAGAGTTTCATCCCTCTAGCTCTCTAGCAAATGTCGAACCAATCCAAAATCAACCCCTAAAGTTTCTACATTTTTTTGTAAAAAGACACTAATTTGAAAAGACGGAATGTTTTTACAGATAATGACAGAATTACATGTCATGAGAATCCCCAAAAATGGGTCAACCCTCTAACGCATGTGGAACCGATCCCAAATCAACCCCTAATATTTCGACAATAGTATAAAAAGACACTAACTTGAAAAAACGGAATGTGTTTGATGATAATGACAGAATTACATACCACAGGAATTCTAAAAGAGTTTCATCCCTCTAACGCATGTGGAACACATCCCAAATCAACCCCTAAAGTTTAAAAAATTCTGTAAAAAGACACTAATCTGAAAAGACGAAATATTTTCACTGTTAATGACAGAATT
>CAKNYM010050532.1:57370-68260 GCA_932195095.1 Andricus curvator | reverse complement strand
GGTCGAAAATCGAATTTTCAACCCTAGGGAAGAAAGTGACTCTTTCTTCCCTCGGGTTGAAAATTCGATTTTCGACCTGCTCCACTGGCATCTGAAGTCGAATTTTCGATTATCGATATGATGAAAAATTGTATGCAATATACACAATATACAACAATATAAAAATATACAATATCAAATATATACAATATACAATATCACGCAATATACTATTGTCCATTAACATTGGTTGAGCCATTTTCGAGAAAAACAACTTTTTCATACTCCTTTCCCCCATCATAACTTAAAAGAATGCGATTTCAAGGTTAATGTTTTGGAAAATTTCATGTAATATAGGCACTAACTTAGGCATTAATTTTGGTTTTATATGGACGCAACTTTTAAATTATTATTATTAATGTCAAAAAGCGCTTAGCAGGATGAGCAATGAGCATATCTAAACGTTGCGCCCGTATCAGACCCAAATTAATCCCGTAAATTGGTATCTATATGACATAAAATTTCCGAAAATAATTACCTTCAAATCACATATTTTTAGAAATTATGGATGGGGAAAGGGAAATCAAAGAAGTAGTTTTTCTCGAAAACAGTTCAACCTATGTGAGTAGACAAATATATGTCATTCTGACCAAAAACACTGGTGAAATTTTGTTTAACCATAACGTCCTTTTCCAATTAATTTAGGGGCAAATATGTTTAATAAGGAAACTTAAGGATATTTCTTTTTAAGAAATTGGAGGTGTCACTCTAAAACATAATCACAAAAAAAATGAAAAATTCTAAAAAAAAATTCCCTGAAAATATAGGCTTAATACGTACAGGGGCAATTTTTACAGGCTTATTGCTTACCTCGTAGCCACTTGAAGTGACTGATTTGTCTGTTATAATGAAATAGTAAAATGATTAAATAATTAAAAAATTTTGTTAAATTCCTACATTCTAATAAATAATTCAAATTAACCATAATTGACTGGTGAACATATTGAAAGTTGTGGACTAGATCAATCAAAATGATCAATTTAATTACTGAAAGTTACTGATTCAGTTGAACATTCAACTACATGGCCAAAAGTTGAATTATATTTAAAAAAATTAATTTTTGTTGCTGAAAATTCATCATTTTAATTGAAAACTCATCTCTATGGTTGAAAATTGAACTTTTTTCTTGAAAATTCGTTGTTTTTTTGTCGAAAATTAATTTTTTAACTGAAAATTTAATTATTGAATTTCTGGATGAAAAGTCATCTTTTTAAGTTGAAAATTATTCCTGTTTTGTATTTAAAATTAAAATATTTTTTTGTTTAAATACCAGCTTTTACATTTTTTATACTTTATTAATAATTTTTTATTATACATTTTACTACTTGGTTGAATGTTGAAAGTATGAAAACTTGAGTTAAAATTTAAACTAATTTGTTGAAAATTGTTTTTTTTTCTTGAAAATTAATTTTTTAACTGAAAATTTAAGTGTTCTTTTTTTATTTGAAACTTGATCTTTTTTAGTTGCGAATTTAACTATTTGGCTACAAATTCATGTATCTTATTGAAAATTCGTCTTGTTTGGTACAAAATTAATGTTCTTGGCAGAAAATGCTATTTTTTGTTTGAAAATTTAATTACTTGGTTCAAAGCTGAACTGCTTTATTTTTTGCTTTTTATTTTTTGTTTCAGCATTCATCATTTTAGTTGAAAATTAATCTCTCGGTTGAAAATGTAACTATTTTATTGAAAATTCGTTTTTCTTTGTCGAAAATTTTTGGTTGTTAGTTGAAAATTAAACGTTTTGGATGAAAATTTATCTTTTTTGGTTGAAAATTCAACTACTTGGTTAGAAGTTGAACTACTTTTTGATTGAACTACTTTGTAAAAATTTAATTCTTTTGGTCAAAAACCCATTCTTTTAGTTGAAAACTTATCTTTATGGTTGAAAATATATTTTGTTAAAAATTCATCTTAATTGGTAGAAAATAAAATTTATTTAAATATTCTTCTTTTTTGATTGAATTCAACTATTTTTGATTTAGAATGAAATCTTTTTGGTTGAAATATCAACTGATTTTTATTTAAAATTGAAATCTTTTTGCACGAAACATTAACTATTAACTATTTTGTTTAGAATTCATCTTTTTCATTGAAAATTTTACTACTCGATTGAAAATTTAAAACTTTAAGTTGAAAATTTAAATGTTTTGTTGAAAATTATTTTTTTTTCATTAATTTTTTTCACTGAAATTTTAAGTGTTCCATTTTTAGTTGAAATTTGATCTTCTTTAGTTGCAAATTCAATCATTTGGTTAAAAATTGAAGTATTTTTTTGAAAATTTGTCTTTTTTGGTAGAAATTTAATATTTTTCGCGGAAAATTCCTATTTTTTTGTTTGAAAATTCCACTACTTGGTAGAAAGTTAAAGGTCAGTTTTGACCGATTTGTCAGACAATGAATCCGCACTATTCGAAACAGTCAAAATAATTTTGACTGTTTCGAATAGTGCGGAATAGTGCATCCGTGACTGATTCTAAGTCAATTATTGACTTAGAATCAGTCACGGATGCATCAACTTTAGTTTCAATTAATCTAAGATAAGTTTTATTTCAGAATTTCAAAAAATAAAAAATAGATTTATAGAAAAATAAAGACCAAACAATAAGCATTTTTGAGAAATCTATAACTTTTACAAAAAAAAAATGTCAGCGAAATTCGGTGGTCTAGTATTACACTGGTCTCTTGTTTAATAATAATCCAAATGTCCAGTAATAAACTTGATTTATCGAAAGCTAATAACTCGGCGCTTATAAAACGCGCTGCCAACGTTTTGAAAAACAAGTTTGTGGATCTTCTATGTGGCTCTTTCATAACCAGGAAATACCTCACATACCAGAAAATCACTGGATCACATCGAGTGTAAAATAATTGCTTTCTGTATGAACAAGAAAAAACAGACATCAACTAGTACAAGTTGGATCACGGGGATTTCAAGTGAACAACAAACTAAAATTCGACTCGTCAAGAGTACTTCATGAAAAAAATAGTCCCACTTTTCACGAATAGGTTACAGTAAAAAATATTCGCTGATTGCGCCACACGAGATTTCGACTCTTGGTCTCGCTCTTGGTGGCCTTTTCTACTTGTTATGCTGACGCATATTTTACTTATATGAATCGATTTTTAACGTAAGTTAAAAGGAGAATAATTTCTTTTTAACGAAATTAACGTAGGTAATATTAAATTAAATATGAAACACTTTAAATTCATAAGATTGCAAGTCTACTTTCAACCAAATAGTGGAATTTAAAAAAAATATATATATTTTTCAACGAATCATTTGCATTTACAACAAAATGGTTGAACTTTCAAGCCAGAAAGATCAATTTTTAATAAAAAAGTTGAATTTTTAACCAAATAGTTCAATTTTCTACCAACCTGTTCAACTCCAAGCCAAAAAAATGATTTTTCTACAAAACAGTTGAATTGTTGAACAGTAAATATGAATTTTTAACGAAAAAGTTGAATTTTCGGGATGACATAATTTTTCCGAATTTCCAAAGTCCCGAATGTGGAAGAATACCAAAAAATAATTACCGAATCAGAAATTTTCCGAAAAATGAAAATTCCCGAGAGACAAATTCTCGAAAGGATATAAAACTACCGAAAATGTTTTTTGCCCGAAATTTTAAATTCCTGAAATTTTAAAACCTGAATTTTGAAATTCCCGAAAATACTACATTTCAGAACTTTCGAATTCCCCCCCCCCCCCAAAAAAAAAGATTCAATCGTACAGTTGAGAATAAAAACCCTATATAAAATGAAAGATTATTCCAACAGAAAAAGAAACTATTAAATATTTATTTTTTTCTAAGAATCTGAAAATTTGACCACACATTATTTTCGGGAATTTGAAAATTCTGAAATTTGCTATTTTCAGGAATTTGAAAATTTTCCGGAAATTTGAAAAATCGTGTTTAAAAATTTCGGGAATAAACATTTTCAGTAGTTTTATTTTCTATCCGGAATTCTAAAATTCGAGAATTTTCATTTTCAGGGAATTTTCTGTTCCAGTAAATATTTTGTCGATATTCATATCATATCCGAAATTTTTGAAATTCGACACAATTATAATGTGGTTTCGAATTTTCTTTTCAAAAACCTGAATTGTTAACCAAGGATAATTATTTTCTACTAAAAAGGCGAGTTTTCTACGAAAGACATGAATTTTCAACCAAATAGTTGAATTTTTAACTACAAAAGATCAATTTTTAACCCAGAATGGAATAGTTAAATTTGTATCTAAATAATTAATTTTCAAAACAAAAATAAAAATTTCAACCAAAGTGATATATCAGTTGCATTTTCAACCAACAGGGATGCATTTTTAAACCAAAAGAGAATATATAACTAAGAAAGATTTTTCTGTGATAAAAAAAATCGACCAAATTGCGGAATTTTCGAACCACAAAGGCAAATTTTCTATAAAGTTGTTTGATATTTCAAGCCGGAAACATAAATTTTCCAACAAAGAAGTTAATTTTCAATAAAACAGATACATTTTCAAGTAAAGAGATGAATCGCCAACAAAAAAATGAAATTTTTCACAAAGTAGTTTAACTTTCAACCATGTTGTTGAATTCTCAAGCTCATACATGTGTTACGATTCATTTTGTATTTTATTTATTTATAAATAATTTATTCATTGCTTCAATATTATAAAAATGCTATTTATTATTGTAGCTGCATTATAGATGTAACAAAAAATTTAATTTAAATATAAAAATTATTAAATAACAACATCCAAGTATTATTTTAACTGAGGGTTGATACAACTCCTTTCTTAAACATTCTGTAATTTAAGAAAAATATTAAACTCAATTACACGCGGTAGCATATCCTTGTTTTGAATTGGATATTTTTAGCGTAATTCAAGTATTGTATTTTCAAATATCGCACTTTTAAAGAGAAAAGGGAAAAAAAGGAAAAGTTTGCCAAAAATAAGGGAAAAGGGGAATTTAAAAAAGGTAAAACGTAGAAAAATAGGGGAAAGTCTGTGATCCCAGCGTATTTATCCGAATGGCTTCCAACTTTCATATACCTGCTGAAAAGCGAGATGAAAAAATAATATAGTCTGCATAAACATAGGCACAGAAATTGGCAAAACAAATCAAGATCTAAAATTAAATCCTTTCAATCTTGATTTTTCAAAGGTTGAGGATTGAATGTTTTAAAGTTTAAGTCTATTTTTGATCCATTCATAGCTTTCGCCGTATCAGCAGGGAGATGTTTTGAAAGAAGAAGCGATGCACGTGGCATAGCGTAAAATTAAAATGTATCTTTTTGTTTGTGCCGTGCGATGGCAAAAAATTAGATTTTTTAATTCAATTTATATATCTAGCCTCTTGATGATAATTACCTCAGGTCTATGATCTGCTGCGAAAGTGCACGAGGAAGATAATCTTTTGGCACTCATACAAAGCTGAAGTGGTTATACTTTTCATTTATTAAAGCTAAAATCTCTATGAATTATTTTTGCAGTACTTACAGCTGTAGTATCTTGATAACAGCAATCTGGATTCTGTACTCACCTGCAAAAAAAAATTGTTTTATAAGTCTCAGTGTATATATCATTTTACACATTTAACCCTTAAGTATGGACGTGCGGTCTAACAGACCACACCATGGTTCTGATATGTGCCCCCCTACTGCCGTTTACATTTCTCTTTCAATTTGTTTCAAGGTATTTAAAACGCAGGATGTCACATACAAGCCAAAGTACGAAATGCACCCGTCCAAGAAAAAGTTTACGTCCCGATTATCCCTCATTTGAGCAAAAGGTGACAAATTAGTATGGACGTATGGACGTACGGTCTCCTAGTCCGCACCATTTTTCTTATATGTGAGTCCCTCCCCCCACTGATGTAAAAGATTATTAATGATAAAAGTTCATAAAATTAGTTAATTTCTTCTTATTCCAATGTCCCTTCATATACTTGTATAAGTTAGATAACAACAACTTCTTTACTTATTTAATTAGATATAAATATATACAACGGTCTGCGAGACCTCAGGTCCATGTTAGTGCAAAAATGATATCACGTCCATACTTCGAGGTGAACATTATTTTATACTAGCGATCATAAATATTTCAGGGTGTCCTTTATACAAAAAACAATTTTATTGTAATTTCCCAGTTACTGAAAATTTGTCCATTATTAATAAAAATTAACAAATCAAAACTTTCATAACTGAAAGAATGATCAATTTCAATACTAAATACTTATCTGTAAAATCAATGTATTCAAAGCATTAGGACGCTTCTATTTGAAGTATTTACAATTAAAATAAAATAATTTTTAGTTTCATCAATTCATTAAACAAGTTGATCAGACTTTTTTCGGACTTAGGGTTTTTTTTTATCGCCTGAAAAAAGCCTAGGTTCTTTCATATAATATTTTCAGGTTAAAAAATGAATATATTGTTATTGTTTCGTAAAAATTTTATTCAGAAGCGGACTGTCATTCACCACCATCAATTCTTCCCAATTTTTTTGAAAGATTTCCAGGGTTTTGAAAAAATTTCAACAAATTTCAAGGGGTTTAAAGGATTGCAAAATGATTTCAACAGCTTCCAAGAAAATTCGTAGAATTTATAAGGATTTTTATTATTTTAAGGAATGTTTAGAGCTTTTAAAAGTTTTAAGGAATTTAAAAAGATTACAAAGATTTTACGCCCAAAATTTATGGGATTGCAAATAATTTCCTAAACTCCATGAGAATTTTGAAAGATTTCATAGGATGCAAAAGATTATGAGGTATTTTTAATGATTCTAAAGGACTTCAGATAATGTTAAAGATTTCAAAGGATTCTTTGTATCGGATGATTTTAAGTGATTTGTAACATATTTCAATAAATATATAAAAATTCTAAACATTTTATAATATTTTTCTAAATTGCAAAGAATTTCACTAGAATTAAGAGATTTCGTAGGATTTCAAAGATTTGAGTATAATTTCATATATTTCGGGTAATATGCGGTTTTAAAGAATTTTCATAAACTCAAATAATTTGAAAGGATTTCATAGGATTTCCAAGATTTAGAAATATTTCAGAGGAGTTTTAAGGGGTTTTCGATGATTTTAGACGATTTCAGTAATTTTAAGGGATTTTAAAGGCGTCCGATAAGGTATTTTAATCAATTTCCCAGGATCTCGAAGGATTTCATAGTACATCAAATTTTTAAGATATATCCAGAAATATCAGATTTCATGTAATTTCACGAGATTTCAACGGATTTTATTATATTTTTTTGGATTTTAAAGAATTTATTCACAAGAATTAAGGGATTTAAACGGATTTCAAAGATTGAAATATTTTAAAGAGATTTTAATAACTTCATGAGATTTTAATAAGGGGTTTAAAAATATTTGATGGTACTTGAAAAACAATATCTTTGGCCGGGCCGTTTTTGAAAAGATCCATTTTTAATTTTTAAAAAATCAAATTTTCCAATTTTTCTCGAAAGCGAAGTGAGATATGAAAAAAATTCGAGAGGGCAATGTTTTTCATCAGAAAAATTGCAACAAAAATACCACCTTACTATTTTTGCATCTCACTCCATGTTTTTTAAGTTTATTTTTCTATTTTAAGAGGTAAAAATGGTGTTTTCACAGTTTTATACGAGAGAAAAGATTAGAATAGATAAGAATTGATTTAAGTAACCCTAGGATAGTTTGTTATCCTTAAAAAATCTTATTATTTACATCTGTCTATGGTTAAAAAAGGTTTTCAACGAAGTGTATAATAATTTCTGATTTTATAACACCTTTTATCATAATAATTCTATGATTGAAGATTTTAAAAATCAGAAATAATTCTACATTTAACAAACAAACTCTTTGTAAGCATAGAAGGAAATAAACAATAACATTTTTCAGGAAGAAAAATCTCTTCTCCGATTTTTTAAATCAAACCTTATCGGTTTTGATTTCGTTATCGCATAAAACTATGAAAAACACATTTTTACCCTTTAAAATCGAAAAAGCAAGTTTCACAAAAAAAGAAGTGAGATTAAGGATAGTAAAGGGAAAATTTTGTTTCAATTTTTTAAAATTATAATTTAGCTCTATACTTTTTTCATATCTCGCTTCTTTTTCAAGACAACAGAAAATTTCGATTTTTAAAAATTAGAAATTTGCTTTTTCAAAAACGACCATGCTGAAGATACAAGATCAAGAAAAAATTTTCTGGTGTTCGCAATTTGGGTTTAATTTATTTCAACCCAACCGTAGCCTTGGAACAATGCCAAGGTTATTAATATAATAATTACAAATGAAAACATTATCTACATCACAGTGATTTTTATATAAGTGTTGTAAATAAATATTTGTTTTCTTTGTTATGGTTTCAATAGTATTTAGTAATATAAAAAAGTTTTCAAATAATCATCACATTTCATAATTAAGTAATCAAATGAATCATCCTCAACTAACCCAGGCGGAAATATTATATATAGTTTATATATAGTGTGAAGTATTATATATAATATTCATTTGTTTTATATAAAAAATGTATAAAACAAATGAATATTATATATAAAACTTCACACTATATATAAACTATATATAATATTTCCACCTGGGAAAAAATCAAACGCCTCTGGTTTTTAATCATTTCCGTTGTTTATTGTCATGTTTATGTACTTTATGATAATGAGGTGTGAACAGAAGTTTCAGATATAAACCTGAAAAATAGTTTTTACTTTACAAGTTTGTAGATATAAGCTTCTTTGAAGAAAAACAGCTTTTAGCGCTAGGAGAAGCATTTTTAAATTTATAATGGCGATAATTATAATTATTCTCTAATTAGAGAACGGTTTCATTGGTTGATATGAAACATTCAGAAAACTTATCGACGGTGCATTATAACTTAAATATGAAGCCCTCAGAGGAAAAATGTGACTCAGAGTGTTTTGAGGAAAAACAGTAAAGAAAAAGTTCCGAGGAAAAATAGTAACCGAAAAAGTCCAGAGGAAAAAAGGTAAACAGAATTGCGAGGTAAAAATGTTACTCGGAAATATCCGAGAAAAAACGTTATAGAAACTTTGAGAGATAAAATGTGATAGAAAAAGTTGCGAGGAAAAACGTTTCTTTTGATATTATAAGTTGTGCACGAAAACACTTTAAGAAAACAAGAACGTCAATATGATCAGGTCCATTAAGCTAGCACCTCCACAATCGAATTTTGCGATTTTTCATAGCTCAGAATTTCGGGCTTCTTTGGGGCTCTTGGAATCCGCAAACAAATTTCCCCCGAAACAACCCTTAAGTTCAAAAATCAACCCCCTTCAAAAAATTTGATTTTTCACAAATTTATGCCCGGCATATTTTTGGGCTTTTTTCAGGCCCTCGAAAATACCCACTCCGATTTTTTGGCTCCAACCCTTAACTCTGAAAATCAACCTCTTTCTCCCACGCAGATATGACTTTGTCAAGAGATAATCTTTTTGAGAATTTCACAATGTGGATGAAGTCTCAGATTTTTGGGCTTCTCAAAACTATCCATCCCGATTCTTGGGCTCCAACCCTTAACGATAAAAATCAACCCCTTTCTACAACGCAGACATGACATTGTCAAAAGATAATGTTTTCAAGAATTTTAAAGTAACAGTAGAGTCTCTGATTTTTGGGCTCCTCGAAAATACCCACTCCGATTTTCGGGCTCCAACCCTCGACGTTAAAAATCAACCCCTTGGTACCACGCAGAAATGACTTTGTCAAAAAATAATGTTTTCAAGAATTTTAAAGTATCAATAGGGTCTCTGATTTTTGGGCTCCTCGAAAACACCCACTCCGATTTTTGGGCTCCGACCCTTAACGTTAAAAATCAACCCCTTTCTCCCACGCAGATATGACTTTGTCAAAAAATAATCTTTTTTAGAATTTTACATTGTGGCTAGAGTCTCTGATTTTTGGGCTTCTCGGAGATACCCACTCCAAATTTTTGGGCTCCAACCCTTAAAGTTAAAAACCAACCCCTCAGTACCACACAGATATTATTTTGTTAAAAAATAATCTTTTTTAGAATTTTACAGTGTCGATAGAGACTTTGATTCTTGGGCTTCTCCAAAATACCCATGCTGATTTTTGGGCTCCAACCCTTAACGATAAAAATCAACCCCTTGGTGCCACGCAGATATGACTTTGTCAAAAAATAATCTTTTTCAGAATTTTACAGTGTGGATAGAGACTTTGATTTTTGGGCTCTTTGAAAATACCCACGCTGAATTCTTGCACCAACCTTTAAAGTTAAAAATCAACCCCTTTGCACCACGCAGATATGACTTTGCCAAAAAATAATCTTTTCGATAATTTTACAGTGTAGATAAGGTCTTTGATTTTTGTGCTTCTCGGAAATACCCACTCTGATTTTTGGGCTCCAACCCGTATTGTTCACCCTCATCGTGGCTACAGTCTCTGATTTTTGGGCTCCTTGAAAATACACACGCTCAAAAACCAGAGGCTCTAGCCACATTGTAAAATTCTCAAAAATATAATTTTTTGATAATGTCATATCTCCGTGGTACCAAGGGGATGATTTTTAACGTTAAATATTAGAGTCGAAAATCGAAGTGGGTATTTTCGAGGAGCCCAAAAATCAGAGACTCTATTGTTACTTCAAAATTCTTAAAAACATTATTTTTTGACAAAGTCGTATCTGCGTGGTAACAAGGGGTTGATTTTTACCGTTGAGGGTTGGAGCCCATGAATTAGAGTAGGTATCTTCGAGGAGCCCAAAAATCATAGACTTTATTGATACTTTAAAATTCTTAAAAACATTATTTTTTGACAAATTCATGTCTGCGTGGTACCAAGGGGTTGATTTTTAACTTCAAGGGTTGGAGCC
>CAKNYM010050532.1:46662-57360 GCA_932195095.1 Andricus curvator | reverse complement strand
GTACCAAGGGGTTGATTTTTAACTTCAAGGGTTGGAGCCCAAAAATCAGAGTGGTTATTTTTGAGGAGCCCAAAAATCAAGGTCTCTATCCACACTGTGAAATTCTGAAAAAGATTTTTTTTTGGCAAAGTCATATCTGCGTGGTACCAAGGGGTTGATTTTTAACTCGAAGGGTTGGAGCCCAAAAATCGGAGTGAGTATCTTCGAGGAGCCCAAACATCAGAGACTCTAGCCACATTGTAAAATTCTCAAAAAGATTATTTTTGGACAATGCCATATCTGCGTGGTACCAAGGGGTTGATTTTTAACGTTGAGGGTTGGAGCTCAAAAATCAGAGTGGTTATTTTCGTGGAGCCCAAAAATCAAAGTCTCTATCCACACTGTAAAATTCTAAAAAATATTATTTGTTGACAAAATAATATCTGCGTGGTACCAAGGGGTTGATTTTTAACGTCAAAGGTTGGAGCCCGAAAATCGGAGTGGGTATTTTCGAGGAGCCCAAAAATCAGAGACTCTATTGTTACTTTAAAATTCTTGAAAACATTATCTTTTGACAATGTCATGTCTGCGTTGTAGAAAGGGGTTGATTTTTATCGTTAAGGGTTGGAGCCCGAGAATCGGGATGGATAGTTTTGAGAAGCCCAAAAATCTGAGACTTCATCCACATTGTGAAATTCTCAAAAAGATTATCTCCTGACAAAGTCATATCTGCCTGGGAGAAAGGGGTTGATTTTCAAAGTTAAGGGTTGGAGCCAAAAAATCGGAGTGGGTATTTTCGAGGGCCTGAAAAAAGCCCAAAAATATGCCGGGCATAAATTTGTGAAAAATCAAATTTTTTGAAGGGGGTTGATTTTTGAACTTAAGGTTTGTTTCGGGGGAAATTTGTTTGTGGATTCCAAAAGCCCCAAAGAAGCCCGAAATTCTGAGCTATGAAAAATCGCAAAATTCGATTGTGGAGGTGCTAGCTTAATGGACCTGATCATATTGACGTTCCTGTTTTCTTAAAGTGTTTTCGTGCTCATCTTATAATATCAAAAGAAACGTTTTTCCTCGGAACTTTTTCTAACACATTTTATCTCTCAAAGTTTTCTATGACGTTTTTTCTCGGATATTTTCGAGTAACATTTTTACCTCGCGATTCTGTTTACCTTTTTTCCTCTGGACTTTTTCGGTTACTATTTTTCCTCGGAACTTTTTCTTTACTGTTTTTCCTCAAAACTCTCTGAGTCACATTTTTCCTCTGAGGGCTTCATATATAGTTAGGAAAATTTTACAAAATTATTACTGAATGGAAGTCTCTATTACAAAAAGGCTATAATTTTCAATTGCCTATAGACGTCAAAAACTCACATGGAAAATTTGTTTCAATTTTTTTCTTATAATTCTGATAGATGTCCTAAATGATCGTCCCAATAATTTTTGATTTATTTGTTGCTATAAATAAAAACATTCATTCAATTATGAAGATCATTGTTCCAATTTTCTTTAGTTTTTAACTTAAACATTTTTGAGTTAGTACTTCAAATTATCACAGGAGAAATTGAAGGTAAGAAATTTTTTAGATAATCAGTTAAACAGGGTAAATGCGATGTGGCTACACCAAACTGAGGTAAACTTTCCGTGGTGAATCGCAGATATCTCCGGCGGTCTCCACTAGAGGCAGTACGTTACAGGCCTATGACCGCGGTAAGTTTACCTCAGTTTGGTGTAAAAACAGCTGACTATTACCCTACTTGAAACATTACCTGAAACAATTTATATACTTAGTTTGTTCCGTGATTTGATCGAGTTCTTCCAGGATTCAAACGTCATTAATTGACTTATATTTTGAAAAAATCTAAAAGCGTTTCCACTCTTCAAGAAAAGCCTTTTTTTAACCACCCTAATGTATATTATAATTACGAAGATTTCTCCCAGCATATCGTTATAGAAAAATGTTCTCCTTAGAAGGAGCGATTTAATCAACTGACATGAATCATGCGATCGCGGACCACCAATCAATCTTTGCTTAGACATAATAGAACTTTTAATATCGAGGATGTGGGTGGAGTAACAAATTTTAATCGACGCTTAATCTTCATCTGTCTATATGGTTCCGACTTTCTGTTCCATTTTCAATCTTGTGATAATACGTCTATGGTGTCAAATAGCAAAAATCAATTTTTGCAAGGCTCAATTTCTCCTAAAGAAACACGTGACTTTTAAATGGTAGGTTTTCATTTTTATATCCACGATTTTATCAAAAATCAATACATAATTTGTAGTTACCAATTTGAGAACTTAGATAACATTTTGTACGTTTAGTACGTTTCCTGACGATAAATTTGAAAAAAGTATGCCAATTTTGAGAAAGATGAGTTGCCCTGCAACGGTAAAGTTCAATAATAACTTAATAAGTTTGGAAATTCAATTTCATAATTCAGACTTCACATTCTTTATGGTGATAGCATATGTGATAAAAATAAGTTAAATATTGGCTTCAAAATAGAAATTACTCTAGGAACAATTAATAATTCAAAATTTCTTGAAAAACTGCACTAAAGTTCTATGCAGTCAAATAAGCCTAATTTTTTAGACAATTCGATTGAATACTGTAGGCTTCAGGTCAACTAAACTGATAAAAGATCGAATTAGGAGCATAAAAAGTGAAATGACTGTAAATAATTATTAAATCAAAATTTCGTGAAAAATGGCACTAGAATCAATTCATCGTAAAATTTTCAGACGAATCGGTTGAGTATTCTAGCTTAGAGTAAAGATAGTTTTTGAAAAATCAAAAGTGTGTCGATTACTTGTACAGTAATCACTGGCTGAAAATCCAACTATTCTTGGTTAAAAGTTTTTTGTTGTTGTTGCAAAGTCTGCCATTTTATTTTTGGTTTGGAATTCATCTCGTTTGATTACAAATTCTACTGTTGTATTGAAATTATTTTATTGAAAATGCAAGCACTTTATTAAAAAGTCATCTTTTGTGGTCAAAATTTAACTCCATGGTTGAAAGCTGAACTACTTTCTTAAAAATTCATTTTTTTGTTGAAAATTTGTCATTTTATTTCAAAATTCAACCATTTGATTAAAAATTTAACTATTTTGTTGAAAATTAGTTCCTTTTTTGGCTAAGAATTGTTTAAACTGAAAATTGAACCATTTCACATTCAGTTCAAAAATGATCGTTTTAATTACAAATGAATCTTTCCTAGTAGGTAATTAATCTTTTCTATTTGAAAATTGACCTTTACTAGTTGAAAATTCATCATTTTGGTAGAAAAGTCATCTTTCTTGATTAAAAATGAATGTTTTTTATTTTAAATTCAACTTTTCGAGTTTAAAATACAGCTGTCTTAGAAAATTGCATCTTTTTGATATATTTTGAATCTGATAAAATCCGTTAGAATTCTTTAAAAATACTTTGGAATCTTTTAAAATATCCTAATTTCTTGATATCTTTAATAATGCCCTAAAACCTCATAAATCCTCTGAAATATATTTAATTTATTGAAATCTATTCGAAATTCCTAGGAGTCTTTTAAGATTCCCTAAAATATTTCAAGTCCTTTGAAATATTTTGAAATCCCTTGAAATTTGTCAAAGCCTTTGAAAATTCCTTGGAGCTAATACATTCCTTAAATTCTTTAAAATCATTTGAAATCCTTTAATTATGTTCATTCTACTGAAAATTCCTTAAAATCATTTGAAATATCGTGAAATCTTCGGAAATATCTTGAAATATTACCAAAATTCTTTAAATTTTGGAAATCCTATGAAATCCCTCAATTCATGTAAATAAATTCTTTAAAATCCATTATGAAGTCCGATGAAATCCTTTGAGATCCTCGGAGATTCGTTGAAAACCTTATTGAGACCCTTTAAAATCCCTTAAAAAGATTGAAATCTTCGTTTATCTTATAAAGTCCCTTAAAATTCCTTAAAAATCCTTTGAAATATTTGGAAATCTTAGAAATTTTCTGAACGCGATTTGAATATTTTAATCTATCCTACAACTTATAAATTCTGTATGAAATCGTTCCAAATCTCCCGAATTTCAAGGAAGTTCTTTAAAGCCACATAGAATTTTCGAAATCCTGTGAAATGTTGAGAAATATCTTTGAATCTTTGAAATGCTACAAAAAACCTAATTCTTGTGAAATGCTTTGAAGTTTATAGAAATATTATAAAATGTTTAGAAAACGTTAATATCTATTGAAATCCCGTTAAAATTCTTTAAAATTTTATAAAGTTCCTGGGAATCATTAAAAATACCCTAAAACCTTCTAAATCCTATGAAATCCTTTAAACTCCTTATAAATTTTGGGAAATTTTTTGAAGTCCAATTACATTTTTTTAATTTCTTGAAAAATCTTGAAATCTTTGAAATAATATTTAATCCCAGACCGCTTCTGCAAATATTATATACAAAACTATGGAAGCGAAGAAATCAGTTAAACAAGAATATTATTGTGGTAATTATTCGTTGAATTAATTGTATTGTAAAGAATAATAATGAAATTTTAATTCTTCTATTGTATGTATCGAGAAGAAGATCTAATTGATGTTTTGACACCTATTGTAATTAATGTACATAGAAAAAAGATATTTTATTTTGATCAGAAATGCGTTTTTCCATTCAATTAAAAATCGAATGACTCCAAATTTTTTATTTTCACCTATATATTAGATATTGGTTATTGCGTATCAAGTCTAAATGAGTTGGATTAGGTATTCATGATAAATTAAATAAATTAGTCTCCAAAATATGACAATTTCGAAATTATAATTCAGTAACTCTTCACTCGAAGAGAATTTCTTCAAGGATATCTTAATAATATTTATAGTATTTCAATCAATATTTGTTGATACAGTGTGCGTAAAATGCGTTTTTACACACCTATATGAGTGCGTACAACGACTTATTTTTACGCACTCATATGCACATTTTACGCACTCATATGGGTGTGTAAAGCCGCATTTTACGCACATTTTGCATAATATACTAGTATGTACACAATTTATATCAGCTATAAAACTTGTTTGCTTCATCAGAAAAAAATTACTAAATGTGTCCCACGATCAAACATTCAATTAATTTCTTAAGAGATGCTCAGGCAGAATTAATAATTTGAAATTATTGATTGCGTCGATTTATTTAATTAAACGTTCGGGATGAAAATTTACGTTGGATAAATAATTAGTAAAGCCCTATAATTACGTGCCGTTTCGTCAGTCACTGGAAAGAAAAAGTTCACGGCTTAGATTGGCCATTCATTGTAAATTTAAAGGTCACTAAATAAAATATACTTTCTTTACCTGATATATAACCCATGTTAAATTTCCAGTAAACAATCTGTTGAGAAATTCTGTATCTACTGAATCTGAACAAAATAGGTTCATAATGTAACATGGTTATCGATCTTGAAGTTTCCATAAACATTTATAAAACCTTTTCAATATATAGAGCTACGTATCTAAAATTCAAAAATACTGTTATTTATAGATAGTTAGTCACTTTAAAATATCAAGTCAAATTTTTATTTCTATCTGACAATATTCCCTGAGGTATGTTTAGCTGACACAACATTATCCAGGTATATTTAGGGCTCATTTTTTTGTAAAAAATGGTGTTTTGCGCTAGCCTAACGTTAAACTGACACAAAACAGTGCTATGAAACATACTAAAAATTAATTAAACAAATTCTTCTTTATACAATAATTTAAAATCGGAAGACTTCCAGTCCATTTTTAGTCTTTTTATTTACTGGCACAACACCAAATATTACAATAAAAATGGAAAAAGAAAAATCTGAAGCCTTCGGTCAGCGATATTTGAGGCGCCCTAAATAAACCTGAAATTATGTTAGGGAAATAAATTGGTAAAATTAATATTTGGTGAATATGTTTGAACAATTGTTTTTTTAAACTTGAATGATCAAATCCAGACAACCTTAAATGAGCCATAAATTTTGTGAGGAGAAAGAGTGGGTTTTATGATTTTGTTCACGTATTTTTATAACGTTAAGCTGGCACAACAACGAAGACGAAAAATCGGACGGTTTTCGGTCCACAATATTTGAGGAACCCTACATGAGCTTGAAATTATCTTAGGAAAATAAATTTGAAAATTAGTATTTGGTAAATTTGCTTAACAATTTTTTTTAAAAACTTTATCATATTCAGAAAGCCTTAAATGAGCCTGAAATTGTGTGGGAGAAATTATGGGTTTTATGATTTTGTTTACGTTTTTTTTAAAAGCTGTTACAAAACCGAATATTGCACAAAAAAATCGAGGGAAGTTGAAAAATCAGACGATTTCCGGTCCACCATATTTGAAGAGCCCTAAACGAGCCTGAAGTTATGTTAGGAAAATTAATTTCTAAAATTAATATTTTCTCAATTTGTTTAAACATTTAAAAACCATTAGTTATCATGTAAAGAGATCCCTAAATGAGCCCTAAATTATGTGAGAAGAAAAAATCGAAAGAATTCCGGTCCACGATATTTAACGAGCCCTAAATGAGCCTGAAATTACGTTAGGGAAATAAATTTGTAAAATTAATATTTGGTAAATTTGTTTGAACAATTTAAAAAAACAATAATTATTATAGAAAAAGAGCCCTAAATGAGCCCTTACTTATGTGAAAAGAAAGAATAGGTTTTATGATTTTGTTGTAATGTTAACCTGGCACAACACCAAATATAACCAAAAAAAATGCAAAAGGCAAAATCGTAAGACTTTTGATCCAATATATTTGAGGAGACCTAAATGAGCCTGAAATTATGTTCGGGAAATAAATCTCAAAAATTAATATTTTGTCAATTTCTTTGAGCAATTTTTCAAAAACATTAATTATCATATAAAGAGATCCCTAAATACGCCCTAATGTGTCTCTGTCAGATCCACATCAACTGATCAGCACAGGCGAGCATAGAGAGTGTGGTGTTGCTACGTTTTGACGAATGGTTAGCAGACCCGAATTGTGTTTTGGATCTGGCTGAGTTCAAACTTTTGGACGAATATATTACACGTGAACTACCTTCACGGTAAAAAATTGGATCTGAAGACTTTATAATAGTGACATTAGTGATTCAGAGTGATATATCGCAATACATTGTTTCATTTAACGATCTATCAATTTAATCTTGATGACGGGTAATTGACCTGACCTCGTTGCAAATTGCTTTATTCACCTAAAGCACCCCATATGGCGCCAACGGTAAGCATGGCAGATATTAAATTACCAGTTATCGTATCTGTGTATGATAGCCATAGCCATACGTCTTGCGCATACGTATCTTTAAGAAATTAATGTGAAAGCACTTGATCGAAATATATGATTGATTGCATATTATGCATAAATCTAACTCTCATTTTATTATTTTTGACAATTAAACGAAATCCAATATATTTTCAAATAAGAGAAATGTCTTCAAACAAAAGTCGAATCAGGTCGCATCTTTAACAAAAATCACAATTGCACCTTTAGAAAAAAACTAGAAAATTTCTTGAAAAACATTCATCCTCGCATCCATCATCATTTCTACAGCTGAGTCTATTATTTTCTCACACAATTCAACCGGAAACTTGTCTTTGACGTGAAATGATAATGTGGAAAGGATAATTTGTTGTCTTTTCTGCATCAACGCACTAACGCCTACGCGTAACATTGTAGCCTTGGCCGACTCCTTGCAAATTTGTTTTTTTATCTATATCTATCTGAAAACACCCTAGGGGCCTAGGGCACCTTAGACACCCCACTGAATAATTTATAAAGCACAAACCGATCAGATGAAATAGTAAATACATATACTTGAGGGTTCAGCATAATTTCCATTTTATACGCTAATAATTACTTTGACTTTCATTTTCCTTTTGCGCCGCAACGATTGCAACGTTATTATTTCGTGCCGATGATCTGCAACTATGATTTATAATTTTCCACATACTATATTTGTTGTATAATTACTCAATTTGAATCGTTTTAAAGATAATTGTCAGATTCGCTTCTTTTATTCTAGTAAAAAATGTATTTTATGCTCATTAAATAGTAATTGACTTCCTATGAGAATTAAATGGTTTTTTTCAATCATTTTTTTCTGTGAATGCCATAATAAGCAATTTTATTCCAATGTAATGGGATTCTGGAAATGATCACTCTATTAATAAAGGAACCTGCTTAGAAAAAATTTTGAAGCATTCATTATCTCACCAAAAACATCTAAGATGCAACAAGTTCTGCCAAGCGACATTTATCATTACAATCAACATATTTTGTGAAGTATCAATGTTTGCCAATTAATTTTAAAAGATATCTAAATTTTTAAACTGATTAAATTGGACAAAAATTAGAAATTTTTTTTTAATGTATTAGAAGGGGGAAAAATGATAACTTTGCGAGATTATCTCTCTTTTTTATAATAATAATAATCAAGCCAAGTTTTTAATTTATTGCTTTCAATACATTTTCAAAATTTCTGTAATTTTTTCAGTTCAATCAAAAATTTAGATATCATTTAAAATTACTTGGCAAACTTTGATATTTCACAAACTACGTTGATTGTATCGTACTGATAAATTTCACTGGGCGGAATTTTTTGCAGTGCAGATGTTTTTGGTGAGATTTCACTTCCTTTAAATAAAAAATGTTTATGGAATAAAATACTTGTTTTAGGATAAAAAATTTTGATAATTAACACTATTTAGTGCAGATAATTGGTATTGTTATTATAAATTAAAATATAATTAGAAACCGTTTTTACATTAAAATTTTTTCTAGATATTCATCCAACGCAGTTATTTTGGAAATGTTGTATAAATCGGGTTAATAGTGTAAGCGCCAGGTCGTCTGAATTACTGAAAAATCTTACAAAATAATGATTGATTCAAAATTTCACGATACACATCTTTCGATATTCATCTAAGCGATTTATGATGAAAACTTAGTATAAATCGGTTAAATAGTTTAATCTTTAGGTCAACTGAATTACTTAAAATATTACATTTTTCATGTTTTCAGAATCTGCTAAATTCACTTAATAAAGTATGGATAATATACATGATAGCATATATGATGATAATCATTAAATATTGGCTGAAAAATTGAAATAACTCTAGAAATAAAATAATAACTCGAAATTCCCTGAAAAACTATACTAAATTTGTATGTAGTCAAATAATCTTAAAGTTTTTAGACAAATCGGTTGAATATTGTAGGCCACAGGTGTTACAATTTTTTTTTTTGACAATTGTACTGTTTTATTGAAAATGTTACTTTTTCATTTTAAAAAGTCATCTTTCCTGATTGAAAAATGATCTCTCTTTGCTGGAAATGAACTTTGTTCTCGAAAATTCTAAAAATTCGTCTTTTTGGCTTGAAAATTAAACTCGTGGGGTGGGGCAGACCCCCACCCACTTCAAAGTGTCACGTAATATGTGGACGCTCGCTGAGTGCAATTTTTCTGATTTTGTTTTTTAACTTAACGGTTGATGGTAGCAGAGTTTTTTGCGCATTTTACGAGCAAGTTCGCAATGCAGGATCATGGTGGAAGCTGATAGACCGTATAGGGCGAACGGACAGTAAATCCTCGGGTTTGACGCGTGAACCAGACATAACCGATCCTGGTTCGCGTGTACGAATATACGAACCCAAAGCATCAGAGAAAGCAAAAAGACTATCGTACTCAAGAGGGAAGCGACGTCTCACAAAGAAACTGCAATACTCGTAAATTTTGTATTACGAGTGCATGGCGCGGGCGCGCTTCACTAAAAGGGCGTACATCTGCAAATCGAGTGTGAAATGTCTTCCAGGTAGGTCATGTTAAAAGTAAAGTCGTTCTATCTACGGCGTGAAACACAGCGTGAAGAAGCTTCTATAAATCATTAAAAAAAAAAGGAAAAAATAGGTTGGAAGTTTATTTTACAAGGTTTTAAGGTACTAGAGTGTCAATAAAATAATAATTTTACATGAGATCTGACAGAAGCAACTTGGTCTGTAATAATATGACTCAATAATAATGATCTTTCATCGGCACTTAAATAAAAATCATTTAAATTCAAAAAAAGTTGATGTGTAGACATCTTAGACCGCGATATGGAGGTTAAAGCCTCTACCAGAGCGTTGAAAGATATTGATCTTGACTTTACAGTGGTAGTAAACAATCTCGAGAAGTCGAGAGAATCTTAAAAAACTATGGGGATTTATGTTTAAATTGACATAATTTGTAAGTTCAAATATATAATTTCAACATTTATAGGGTTTCCTAGCCCGGGAAGAAATTCTTATGGAAGTAAGAGGAAATGAGGGGCGGGAAAGTAGGGGAAATTAAGGGAGGTAAAGTAGAGAAAGTGAGAGGAAATGAGGAAGGGGAGGGAGGGGAACTACAGGGAAATAAGGGGAGGAAGAGAAGGGGAATTGAGGGGAAATGAGAAAGGGAAATTGCGGGGAAATGAGGGAGTGGAAATAGAGGAAGCGATGGGAAATGAGTGGAGGAAAGTAGTGGAAGTGAGGTGTGGGAAATTAGGGGAAGTGATGGAAAATGAGGGGAAATGAGGAGAGAGGGAGTAGGAAAAACGAGGTAAGTGAGGCGAAATGACTGGTGGGGAATTAGTGTAAGTGAGAGGAATTGAGTGTAGGGAAATTAGGGGAAGTGAAGTAAAATGAGGGGAGGAAAAGTAGGGGAAGTAAGAGGAAATGAGGGAAAAGAGGT
>CAKNYM010050532.1:34777-46652 GCA_932195095.1 Andricus curvator | reverse complement strand
GCAGTGCGTGAAATGATGCAGAGAAAGTAAAGGAAGTGATGGGAAATGAGTGGAAGGGAAGTATTGGATGTGAGGGGAGTGAAAGTAGGGTAAGTATTGGTAAATGAAGGGAACTGAGGAGAGGGTGAGTAGGAAAAACAAGGGAAGTGAGGCGAAATGAGAGGAGAGGAAGTAGTGGTAGTGAGGAGATAGAAAGTAGAGAAAGTGAGAGGAAATAAGGGGAGAGTAGGTAGAGGAACTGCAGGGAAATGAAGGAGGAGAATTAGGAGGAGTGATGGAAAAAGAGTGGATGGCAAGTAGTGGAAATGAGGGGAAATGAGGGAAGGAAATGTAGGTGAGGTGAGGTGAAGCAAATGAGGTGAAGCGAATGAGGTGAAGTGCGGGGAAATGAGGAAGGGAAAGCAGAGGAAGTGATGGTAAATGAGTGCAGGGGAAGAAGTTGAAGTGAGGGCAGGGAAAATAAGGAGAGGGTGAGTGTAGGAACTGAGGTAAGAGAAGTCAGAGGAAGTGAGGGGCAATGAGGTGAAGGGAAGTAGAGGAAGCGAGAGGAAATTAGAGGAGGGGAGGTAGAGGAACTGCAGGGAAATGAAGGAGGGGAAGTGGTAGAACTGATGGAAAATAAGTGAAGGGTATTAGCGGAAGTGCGGGGAAATGAGGGAAGGGAAAGTAGGCAAAGTGAGAGGAAATGAGTGAGGTGAAGTGCGGAGAAATGAGAAAGGGGAAGTAGAGGAAGTAATGGCACAAGAATGGTGAGGACGTATTGGAAGTGAGGGGAGGGCAAGTAGAGAAATCAAGAGAAGTTAGGCAAAATTAGTAAAGGGGAAGTAGTGGAAGTGAGGGGAAATGAGTGAAGGAAAAGTAGGAAAGGTTTGGGTAAATAAGGGGAAGTGGAGGGAGGTAAAGTAGAGGAAATATGGAATGGGTTGAGGAAGTAATGCGGGGAGGGAAAATTGGATAGGGGAAGTAGGGCAAATGATTAGAAATGAGGGTGAGTAGGGTAGAGGAAGTGAGGGCTGGGGAAGGGAAGTAGGGGAAGAAGAGTCTTATCTGGCGAATTGAGGAGAAGGGGAAGTTGAGGAGGAAGAAGTTGGGTAAGGGGAGATGAAGAGTGAAGTGAAGAGAGGGTAAGTCGGGGAATGAAGGGGGAGTAGGAGAGGGAAAGTATGGGAGGGGGAGGTTTAAATGACTTAATTAATATGTTAACAGGCTACGAAACCCTTTTTTTAGGCGCGCGGCACCTACTTTGACGAATTTTTTTAATTTATGTTGCCTTGTCCTACATTATCAGAGGAGAGAGAATCGAAGAGTTTGAACCTTTTGTGCAGGGAAAGTGCAGATTCAGACTTCAGTTTTTTTTCTTTTTGCGTGGGCGACGATTACACATATATTTTAAGATATTGGGATATAAAATGGGATATTCAAAAACTACCTTAATGCAGAATGTGACATCACACATAGAAACTATAAGTGTGAATAACAATTTTTGGAATGCTTGAAAAAGATGAAAATTAATTATTTTATTTTACAAGTGAAGCATCTTAATGCAGACCTTACGCTCTTTCCCCTATTCCTCACTTTTCACCCTTTTAAAAGAATTCCTCTTCTTCTCCTGCTTTCAAAAAACTTCCCGTTTCTAGAATTTTTTTGCATAAATGTGATCTGAATTAATAGATCCCAATAAGAAAATCCTACTATTTTTCGTTGAATGTAAATTCTTCTTAATTAAAAAATCTATTATATTTTTGGTTCAGAATACATCTCCTTTGGTTAAAAATTCTACTATTTGGTTAAAGGTTTAACTATTTTGTTAAAAAATCCTCTTTCTTTTAGTTGAGAAATAATTTCCGTAAATTTAAGTAATCCATTTTTGGCTGAACATTTTCAACTGCTTGGTTGAAAGTTATTTCATTGGTTTACGATTTCACATTTTTGTTTAAAATTCATCGTTCTTAGTTAAAAACTCAACTAATAAATTTTTCATTGAAAATTCATATTTTTTGGTTAAAAATTGAACTACTTGGTTGAAAGTTGAACTAATTTGTTAAAGATTAATTTTCTTGGTTAAAGATTGAACTATTTGATTGAAATATTGTTTTTAAATTAATATTTTTAACCAAAAATCTAGCTATTCCATTTTTGGTAGAAAATTGATCGTTTTAGTTGAAAATTCAACAATTTATTCGAAAATGTATGTATTATGGTCTACACTCGTTTTTTTTTTACAAAATTAATCTTTATGATTAAAAATTGAACTGCTTAGCGAAAAGTTCAACAACTTTGTTCAAAATTCATTTTATTAGTTGAAGGTCCATCTCTTTGGTTGAAAATGTAACTCTCTTGTTGTAAATTCGTTTTTTATTGTTTCAAAATGAACTTTTTTAACTGAAAATTTAACTATTCCACTTTAGGTCGAAAATTTACCATTTTTACATTAAAATTTAACTATTTGGTTGAAAATGACACTTTTTTTTGAAAATTCATATGTTCGGGTTGAAAACTCAAATGTTTTGTAGAAAAATCGTCTCTTTGACATACAAATTTAACTGTTTTTTTTAAATTCGTTGTTTTTTAATGAAAATTCGAATGTATTATGAAAAATTCATCTTCTTGCCTTGAAAATTCAACGAATTTGTTGAGAATTCATCCCTTTCGCTTGAAAATTCAACTACTTGATTATAAATGCAACCGTTTAATTGATCATCGAATTTTTTTGTCGAAAATTTAATTATTTTGTTGAAAATTCAACTATTTTGTTAAAACGTCATCTTTTCTTCGAAAAATCCTTTTTTTTGTTGATAATTCAACTGTCTTCTGAAAAGTTCACCTTTTTGGCCTAAAGATTCAACTATTTGTTTGAAAATGCAACTGTTTTTGGTTGAAGTTCAATCATTTTCTCTTTCGAAATTCAACTATTTGGTTAAAAATTCAACTATATTGTTGAATATTCATCTTTTCGGACTTGAAAGTCAACTTTTTTCTAAAATATTCAGCTTTTTAGCATAAAAACTCCACTCTTTTGGTAGAAAATTAATATTTTTTGGTTGAAAATTCAACTATTTCCTTGAAAATGCAATATATTTCGACTTGAAATCTTAAGCATTTCACATTGAATTCAAAATAGTGTGACGCAGTTTTTGAACGGCCCTTAGTCATATACAATTTTATTTTAAGTTAATTATCTTCATTAATTATTAACTTAACTTTTTCTCGCCATGCATGGAACAGTTTAAGGCTCATACTTCAATCATCGAAGTTAAGCAGTTCTTGAGTCGTTTATACTCGGATGGGGGTTGACGTGCCAAATAGGGTTTATTTATATCAGCTTTCATGCTGCCTTCACTCTAGAACTAATACTAATACTAATGGACTCTACTACTTTTTTTTGAGCAAGAGAAAGAGACAGAGAAATTTAAAAGTAAATATCTTTCATAGATAATATTGATGTTCAACATTGCACTGATGTAAACAGATTTTAATGCATCATTAAAATCGCAATTTTTTAGTTCATCTCTCCTCGAAAGTTGCCAAAAAAGACAGAGACTGGAGCGAAAATTTATCTACGGGTAAAGCCCTCCTCGACAAGAGGTTAATAATAGCCAATGGAGAACATCGAACTCGCTACCGGCGACAAGAAGTTCTTCGGAAGCCCTTTACGCTGCTCCAGTGCCAACAGGATTTATGTTCTACCAAAGATTAAGTCATTTTTAACTTCTCAAAATAAACGAACATAAATTCGCTTAAGTAAGAAAATACAATCCTTTGACTTTTCATTCGCTAATAAACATTTATTTTTATCTATCTTTATTATAGAAATTTAAGAACTATTTTTAAAATATTCTTTATAGTCCGAGATATATATTTATTTTTGATTTTGTTTTCAAATTAAAATCGTTCACTTTAGTTTACTTTTTATAAGATTTGAATTTAAATATTATTTTAAGATTGTTGATGCTATAATGGAATGGTTAAATTGTTAAATATACATTGAAGTTAAATTGTACAACATCAAAAATTTGAAAATTTTAATCCTAAATTTACATACTGTAATTCCAACTATTACGAATTGCAATTCTTAAAAGCATTTAATTTAAAATTGTCAAATTTCGAGCTTTTAAAAGAAATTTATCAAGTATTTAGAAATTGGTTCATTTTCAAAGCTTGATTTTGAAATTCGTATCATTGGGAAATTTTAAAATATTTAAGTTTTTTCAATTTTGAAAGACTTTCTATTTGAAAGATACAATTTTCAAAAGATTTTAATTGGAAACATGGAAATGAATTTCAAATTAGAAACGTTGGAAATTCAACAATTTGAATTTAAAGGTAGTTGTCGTACCAAACATCAGGTCTCTCGGAAAAAAAGTTTTCTATGATTTCAATAATTAAAATCATATTATCAGTCATGTCTTATAAAAGAATAACCATCATTTTGTATGAAAAAGTTTAAAACTTGCGAAAAATATTTATTTTAACAATAATTTTTGGAATTTAATGTTTTCTTCCTGTCGCTTCTTACCAATATTTTTAAAATGTTTGAATTTAAATAAATCATGGCTTTTTTTTGGGGTAAAATATTCCCTACAACTGAACTGTTTCCAATTTTAAAAATAAGTAAATAATATTTAAATATAATCATTTCTTTAAAAAATGTTTTTGTTACAAAAATTTTGCAACGAATATTTTTGCAAATTCCCCCCCCCCCAAAATAAGACAACAAATAAAGTTTAACTCAATTGTAAAAAGCATTGTAAAATACATTTTTTATGTGAAGTTTGAAAGTCATCGAAAATAATATTTTTTATTTAGAATGACATTCTCAATAAGATTATTTTAATCCTTAAAATCATAGAAAAACTTTTTCTTTCATACATCTGATTTTAGGCAGGCAATTTTCAGATTAAGGACAGCATTTCAGAATGGAACGATTTCTAACATTAATCTAGAAAATTGAGTAATTTTTACAGTTTCAAATAAAATCTCTTCGTGTACTTTTAAGTTGCATGCCTTCATTTTTTTAACCTGACGCCTATTAATATTAAACAATTTTAAATCGAAAGTATGAAAATTGAAAAAATCCATATTATTCAAATTCGAATTGTACTTTATACTAATTAAAATTTAAATCATTTTATTGAAGCAATCAAAGTTAAAAAAAAATTGGTACTGTTCAAAATTAATTAAACCATAACTGAAGTAAATTGGTTTCTGGACTATTGGATGCGCATTATTGCATATTGATTTACCTTTTATTATTAAAAATAATAAAGTGAATGATTAATTTATTAACGTTAAAATCTGGATCAGGTGCAAATTACGTTTGCAAATTAAAGAAATAATGCAATTAGGTATGTTAATTTGATGAACTATATTGATAAGTTAATCTAAATTACATGAAACTATAATTTATTAGACAAACGAAATAGACAGTTCAAGAGCTCATTGACTCATAAGGGCTTTCGAAATGATTTCGTTTTATATTTTTGAGACCTGAAAAATTTATTTTTTAATTTATAAATTAATTTATAAGAAAAACGGGATCCCAAAATTTAATTTCTTTTTATGAAAAAATTTATGAAAAAAAAATTAATATATTGATGTCCATTATTGGCCTTAGTATACAAAAATATATGATTAAACCACAATTAAAAAGCCAAAATGACCCATAAACATTGACAATAGTTGATTTCTTTGGATTTTGGATTTCCTGGGAATTTGTTTTCAATAATTTATTATTATTCAGTGTTACGGTTTCTGCACTAATTATGAAATTCTATCCTCTTTTTCCATCAAAAAAAATGTTTAGGGGTCATTGTGGCACTGGAATTGTGGTTAAATCATATATTTTTGTACATTAAGGCCAATAATGGACATCAATATTAATTTTTTTTCTGTAAAATGTATGGCTCATCCTCCTATAAAACTGAAGTAATTTCAGATACTAAAAGAATTTTTATTTATTGTAATTACGATTAAAAAAATGTCAAAGTCAGTTACATCAATGTCTGGGGTGAAAAAATTCGTCGCGACCTCTGAATCTTTTTTAAAAAATCTAGAAAAAATAGCGGATTTTTTTTCATAAAAAGAAATTACCCTCGCGTTTAAAAAAATCGAAAATTTGATTTTTTATTTGGACACCCAATAATGTTAATAATATTAATAATAATAAAGTCGTCTCTGCATTGAGCAGATTTTCTCCGAAAGAAAAAAAATCAATTTGTTTTCGCCGCTCACCAATCTATTCCTGTAATCCATTTGGGTCCCGGCGTTCGGAGTAGACAAGCTGTGTCGAAATTGTCTGACACCACGAGGTGGCGTCGAAGTTCGCATGGTGTTCGTAGACATCCTGCTTCCTCTATTAAATTTTCACTTTTTCAAACACAAATTAATTGACTCCGTATTTATTTAAATTTATATTTGGATTCAATATTTCCAGATTGTTTTGAATAACATTTTTTTTTATTCCAAGAACGCATGCCAACAATAATACTCAAGAATTTTTTATTTTTTCAAAAGAATATGGTTTTATATTTTGAGGATAAGGTATAAAATATTCTAATAAGGATATTTTCTTTGTTCTGAAAAGTTTTGAATATGTAAAATACATATAATTAAAAAAAAAATTAATTTTTCCCGAGAATTATATTAGATTGTTTGTTAATTCAATCTGGCAATATTGTATTCAACAATAAATTGATAGTACATTAGGAGACTTACTCTCTCGTCATTTATTTATTTCGGTACAGATTTCGATGTGAATCGGCACTATAATCCACAATTTTTCATTTGATCACTGATTTTCAAGAACAAAACAAACCCACGTGTTTGTCAGATAATTTTTTGGAACTTCTATTTAACAATAAACAATATTTAGTAATATTATTAAAAAAAAAAGATTCACCAATTTAGTTGTAGACTTATTTTTAATTTGAATTACAATTTATATCCAATATTAAAAAAGAAACTGTTAATCTAGTTGAAAATGACCATTTACTTTTATTGAATTTGGATTTGTCACATCTGATTGCTCACACGTAAACAAAACTCATTAAAAACCTTGACATGACACCCACGAATTGTTTAAATATTTTGTCACTTGGATGGGGCCAATTTCACCAATTTCACTTTCTCTCTTTGTTTTTTGATGGAAAATTGATATTAAAAAGCTCACATCCGTCGCGGCTTGCAACTGCGGTAGTGTCGAGCTTCAGAACTCGAGTTGCGAAAAATAATCGCGGAAAATAGTACCAGAAACTAACATCAAGGTGAGAGTAGGCGAACCAGAATCCGGCATGGCGGCGCGAACAGAATGCATCAGCGACTCCGGCGAGTAGCGCTACAGAAAGTAAAGCAGTGGGAGAAAAAAACATTAAACCACCAACAAGAAACTGACGAAGAAAGGCATTGATAGTTCGTTCGAGATCAAAGCTTTGGAAAATTTAAATCGACGCACAGTGTCGCAAAAATCACTTTTTGTGGAGAAAGGTCTGTCTACAAGCCAGTTAAAAAAAAATTGATTTTTATGTTGTTTTTTTAATGATCGTAAGGCTTCTAGGTATAACAAATGAGCTGTAGAAAATCCACTTTACCAAACACAAATTTCCAATTTAACAACAAGGTACAAATATTTTTTTCTTAACTTTTCAGATGTAGGGGAGAGGGGTACGGTGCCGCGCTTTGACTCAAATGCCCTATAAATTACGGTTGAAATGTGATTTTGCTGTGTGTATTTTTTTAGATGAACCTTTAATTATCAGAGAACATATGTTATTAATTGATGGATGTTGCATTTCAGCCAGCGTACCCCATACACTAGGGTACGGTGACCCTCATATTCCATGGCGTTTATTTAAACAATATGAACATTGTGAAATAAAAATTATATACTATAATGATTCTGAAAAGTGTAAAGTAACGAAGAAAAATTATTCCAGACATTTTCAGCACTAATTTAATGTTTTCCTATTAATGAAAGTAAAGTATGTGGCAAGAGTGGTTATAACCTCTTACTCCTTGCTGAAATACATAGGGCGCGCTGCGGCGTCAAGGAATATGTGACGGCGCAAGATTTAATTAATTTTAATATATTTAAAGCGCTTGTAGAAAAAATCAGGATACCAGAAGTTAAATAAAATATTTCCCTGATTAAAACCTAACTTTTTCATGCTCTAATTATTTCAAAATATGCTGTAAGTGCTTCATTTCAGCCAGACTTTTTCATCGGTTACCGCCAAAACAGTTTTTTCTTCATTACTCTCCTGACGCGTATTTTAAATCAGAAATTGCATCAAATTACTACTTTTCCAAATAAAGAAAACTATTTTATGTAAAAAAATAATATATATATATATATATATACCATTAAACCATTTCCCTTTCAGGGTAGGCGTGACACTACCCGATTCGGGTAGTGTTTCTAGGTTTTTCTTGTAGTTATAAATAACTACAAGTATGGGCTCACCACACCCACGATGTGCCAACAGCACTCATGTCAGTATTCTTGAATGGTCACCCATCCAAGTACTAACCGCGTCCAACGCTGCTTAACTTCAGTGATCTGACGAGAACTGGGTTTTTCAGCGTGGTATGGCCGTTGGCCATATGAAAATCAAAAAACACGGGCGTTATTTGTAATTGTCACCGAGACCCGCAAATATGAAATTTCAATCAAAAAGTTAATATTCGGCCAAATAGTTGAATTTTCCACCCCGAAAAGACGAATTTCCCGTACCTTTTTTTAAGATCTTCAAATTGACTAAAGAAGAGCTTAAGTCATATTATTCTTAAACAATATTATTTTAAACAAAATAGTTAAATTTTAAAGTTAAACCAAAGAAATGAATTTTCAACAATATACATGAATTTTCAACTAAAGAAGATAAATTTTCAATCTAAAATGAAATAGTCAAATTTATAGTTGAAAAACTTAAATGGTGACTATAACAAACGATTTTTCAACAATATAGTCAAATTTTCAACCAAAGAAATGAATTGTCAATAAAAAAGATGAATTTTTCACCGAGAAGATTAATACTCTACCACAAAAGATGAATCTTTAATAAAAAAATGAATTTTAACCAAATAGTTTAATTTTCGACCGAAAAGGTGAATTTTCAATCATAAAGATTAATTTTCTATTAAAAAATTTGAATAAAAAATGGAACAGTTAAAAATTGCAGGTAAAAATTTTAACCAAAGAAATTTATTCTTAACTGAAAATGAAATAGTTAAATTCTTAAAAAAAAGTATCTGAATTAAAATGATGAATTATCATCCAAAAAAGACGAATTTTCAACGAAATAGTTAGAAACCCTCGATCAAAAAGAGTAGTTTTCAACCAAGCAGTTGCATTTTTAGCAAAAAAATATCAAAAAGTTAATATTCGACCAAATAGTTGAATTTTCAACCCAAAAAGACGAATCTCCCGTACCTTTTTTTAAGATCTTCAAATTGACTAAAGAAGAGCTTAAGTCATTGTAATAACTGTCAGTCAACAATTTTCAGTAGGTTAGAGTAAGAAAAAAATTTATTATAATGTTTTAAACAAATTAATGAAAAAAGCCATGTTCTCATGATTTGCAAGCATTAGCTGTTTGAAATTCATAGTTTTTATATAAAATACGAGATAAATAATTGCCTTACTGCTATTAGTTAAGAATAGCTGCTTTTTGACAATTCTTTAAACAATTTTTATAAACAAATACATAGTTTTCGTATGTCACAATGAATACGCTCAATTTTTTTTGCAGAATTAACCAAAAATGTCTTAATAATGGCTCCTTGCTTTTATTTTATTTTAAATTTTCTGTTGATTCTACAAATAATTGAGCCTATTCATTGTTACATACGTAAACTGTGTATTTGTTTATAAAAATTATTTAAATAATTGTCGAACAGCAGCTATTTTTAATTAGTAGCAGTCAGGCATTAATTAATCTCATATTTTATATAAAAACTATGAATTTAAAAAACTAATCCTTACGATTCATGAGGAAATGGCTTTTGTTCATTAATTTGTTCAAAACCTTATAAAAAAAATTTTTCGTACTCTAACCTACTGAAAATTGTGGCTAGATAGTTATTACATTGACTTAAGCTCTTCTTTAGTCAATTTGAAGGTCTTAAAAAAGCTACATCTGAAAAGTTAAAAAAAATATATTGCTTACTTTGTTGTTAAATACAAAATTTTTGTTTGGTCGAAGTGTATTTCCTGCACCGATTTATTATACCCAGAAGCCTTCCGGTCATTAAAAAAAAATCAAAATGCATTGACTTTTTTTGGTTCAAATTATCGTATAGCTCACAAATATTGACCCATTTGGACATAAAAACTTTGAAAAAACGCTGATGAAATGTCTCAAAGATATTTCAAGCCTGATTCTTAATTTATATTTAAATTTTTTATAACTAAATAAATTGCCATTTTTTCTATTTGACGTTCCCGGTGCTCATCAGTAATATGAAAATTGTTGCAATCACCTACGTTTCATAGAGTAAAATTAATTAAAGATGTTTCATCATGATATAATAAACGAAAAAAAATTATGATCGAATTATTTGTTGAAAGTGTGTTTTCTATAATTTTCAATAACAGAGCTCCACAAAAAAGTAGGAGTTCCGACGGACCAGACAAGTACATTTTTACTTATTTTGGGTCGCTGAATCCGAATCCGAATTCAAAATTCCTAAGTATTGTTTTCTTCCTATCTTCAAAATTTTCGAACCTCAAAAAACTTTTTCGTACATTTCACAGCCCCACAAAAAAGTAGGAGTTTCGACGGACCAAACTAGTACATTCTTACGTATCTTCGGTCGCTGAATCCAAATCCGAAGTGGAAATTCCGAAGTTAGCTCTTGTTTTCTTTCTAGCCTCAAAATTTCCTAGCCTTCAAAAACACTTTTTTCGTACATTTCACAGCCCCCCCAAAAAGTAGGTATCCCGACGGACCAGACTAGTCAATTCTTACGTATTTTGGGTCGCTGAATCCAATCCAAAGTCGGGATTCCAAAATTAGCTATTGTTTTCTTCCTAACCTCAAAAACACTTTTTTCGTCCATTTCACAGTCCCAAAAAAAAGTGGGGGTTCCAACGGACCAGACTAGTAACTTATTATTACGTATTTTTGGTCGCTGAATCTGAAGCCGAAGTGGGAATTCCGTGGTTAGCTCTTGTTTCATTTTTAGACTCCAAATTTCCTAGCCCTAAATAACACTTTTTTCGTATATTTCACAGCCCCGCGAAAAATTGGGAGTTCCGATGGACCAGACTAGTAAATTCTTACGTATTTTAGGCCGCTGAATATGAATCCGAAGTGAAAATTCCGAAGTAAGCTATTAGTTTCTTCCTATCCTCAAAACTTTCGAACCTCAAAAAATACTTTTTTCGTACATTTCACAGCTCAAAAAAAAAAAAGAAAGAAAAGTAGATTTTCTGACGGACTGCTAGTTAATTCTTAAGTAGTTAGAGTCTCTGAATCCGATTTCGTAAGAATTTGTCTAGACTGGTCCGTCGGAACTCCTACTTTGTTGTGGATCTGTGTAATTTTACGTTATTTAAAAAGTTTTATTGCCAGAAATCTGGATGGAAACAATATTATAATGGAGAAAATTTATCTTAAGATTATTCTTCTCAATAATATAAGCAAATTTAATAAATAAATGCATTATTCAGGCATTGGTCGACAACATTTTTTTTTCAATGTCAGGATATTTTTACTCTTGAAGTCGGTGGTAATATTATCAACACTCATACATAGTTGATAAATTGTATGATTTTTGTTAAATTTTCAATTGCGAACTTTATGATAATTTCAGCAACATTCATGATAAGGGGTCGTACATAAATTACGTAAGAAGATTTTTCGACTCTTTTGCCCCC
>CAKNYM010050532.1:0-34677 GCA_932195095.1 Andricus curvator | reverse complement strand
GAAATCTTACGTAAAATTTTTGAGCTGAGAAAAAGATGTATAAAACATAATTTACATATATCTCATCCTGTATTAAATTTTAGCAGACTACATTTTTTCAATTAGAATATATCCCTGGTGAAAGTTTCGGAATGAAATTGAGTCCGTTTGAGTCATTTTCTAACTCTAAGATTGAAATGAAAAGAAATGATGTATCCATCTTTATCTCGTGTCTATCCCTTGGATCCTTTTCTATCTTTCTTTCAATCTACAATCAATCTATTCTTTTCGATCACAATCTTCCCATCCATGTCTATCCACCACTTATCCATACGTATCCTATTCTAGTGTTTCTATTCAACTGAATCCTTCGCTTATCCACGGCTATCTTTTTCTATCCGTTAGGCAATCCAAAACCTTGTCTTTTTCAATCCCTATTTTCTTATCTAATTGAATCCTTTTCTATTTTTTTTTTGAAATATAAGATAGCCCTATCTTCTTGAATCCCAGTCTTTCTATCAAAATATATCCACAGCTTATCCACCTTTGTCCTTTTCTATCCATTATGCAATACAATATATTTGGTATATCTTTTTCAATCTCTATCTTCCTATCCAATTTAAACCTTTTCTATCTTTTTTCAAATATAAGTCAGCCCTAACCTTCTGAATCCCAGCCTTTCTATTGACATGAATCCTTCACTTATCCATCTCTATCCTTTTCTATCCATTAGGCAATCCAAAATTTTGTCTTTCTTTTTTAATCCCTATCTTCCTATCCAAGTCTAATACCTTAGCAATTGTTAGAAAATTGATTGAATTTGTTATAAACAAACAAGCGAGTGAAAATGGATTCATGGTGATTAGCAGTAATTCGTCAATTGATTCGCACTAAATTTGAACAATTTATAGACAAAAACAAAAAATGTCTAAGATGATAAAAAATGGTTTAAACAATTGTTTCTAACAATGAGAATTGTTGATTATTATGTTAGCTCCCTAAAATTCTAGAAATTAGTTATTTACACTTCATTACGTTGAAACCCCCAAGCAAGTTTTTACATCTAAAAATAACCAGACAGTGCATTTGTTAAACAAAGTTTAAACAATCATCAGTTGTTGTTGGATGACAAAATCAAATAAGTAAGTGACATTTTCATATGATTTTTGGCCGATTCAGTAGAAAAAACAAATTATTTATTATCTTTAATGATTTTAATTAAAAAACGGCTTTTTCTATAAATATTAACATTTAGTGTAAATCAACTGTATATGTTAGTATGGCCAACGGCCATGCCACGCTGAAAAAACCAGTTCTCGTCAGATCACTGAAGTTAAGCAGCGTTGGGCGCGGTTAGTACTTGGATGGGTGACCATTCGAGAATACTGTGTGCTGTTGGCATATTATGGGTGTGGTAAGCCCAAACTTGTAGTTATTTATAACTACAAGAAAACTATCCACCTAGAAACACTACACGAATTGGGTAGTGTCACGCCTACCCTGAAAGGGAAATGGCTTAATGGTATACATACATACATACAACTGACGAATCACTGCTCATCTCCATAAATCTATTTTCACATACTTATTTGTGCGTGACAAATTCAATAGTTTTTTAAACAATCGCTAAGCTATTAGACAAATTTTCTGGATAGTTACTGATTTTGTTTTACAATTCAGTTTTTTGGTTGGAAATTCATTTTTTTTTGTTAAAGATTCCTCATTTTATTTGAAAACTCATTTCTTTGGTTAAAAATTTATCTATTTTGTTAAAAATTCATGTATTTTGTTAAAAAAAATTATCTTTTTTTGTAAAAAGTTAATCTTTTTGGTGGAAGATTAATTTCTTTCTTTGCAAATTTACCCTGAAAGAAAAATTTATAATGGACAGGCAAAAATCAGGAAATGTTAGGGAATTTTGAAATTGGTATTTTGTAGCAACCCTTTTTTTCAAATAACGCATCTTAAGTTAAATTGTATTTGGGGTGGGGGAAATTATAGGTTGAAGGTGGTAACAAGTGGGATAATGTCCTGATTTTCCGATCATGTCATCTGGTCACCATATGACCCTATGACCATATGACATTCAAATTTTTCTAGAATTACGAAAAAATCATAAAAAATTAATTATCGGAAAATTATTATAGACCTATACTGAATTTCCTATAATATTTTCACGTAAGAGGAGATTGCAAGGGATTGTAAAAGATTACATGGGTTTACACGAAATTGTATAGAAGTCGCTCGAGATTTTATAGAGATTACCTGGGATTACATGGGATTACAAGGGATTCCAAAGGATTACATGGGATTACAAGAGATTTTAAAGGATTGCATGCACGGAGAAAAATGGATGTTTAAACGTAACATCTAGATCTTCAGGGTTAACATATTTTATGTTTAACTATAGGACAGCAATCTAGATGTTCAAAGTTAGTATCTGTAGATATTAAAGAGTGAGATGTTACTCTGTAACATCCAAAATGTTCAACCTGAAATATCCGAAATATTACATGTATGGTTATGTCAACTAACTGCTGTAAACATTTGAGGAATTTACTTATTTCTGAGCATTTAAGGAATTAATTGATAACTTATTTGTGAATTTAAAACTAAAGTTGAATGTTCGTACATGAACGAAAAACAGATTAAGGGTATGAAATGTCGATCAGATGATACATTCAGACTAGTTGAGTTTATGTTTAATATTTTTAATTCAAAATAAAAAATAAAAACGGGGTAAGCAAGCTGAGAACGAATGATCTGTAATCTGCATTTAACATTATATCTATTTGAGGTTACTTAAACTCATATTTTATTATAAATTTACAAACATTTTGTCAAATGTTTAAATGTGTTCGAGTCAATATAACCTCAAACTTAAGAACATTGTTCCGTCGTGTAGACATACAAAAGTTGTTATACAATTTTAATTAGGGATTGATAATTTTGATTCTTTGAAAATGTTCAAAAATTGTTATATTCCATAATTGTAATATCGAAATTATACAGCCGTCAAATATAGTCGTGAAATTCCAATGTGCGATACGCATGCGCTCAGACGATTTTAACATCTGAATGTGTTTCAGTTTAACATGAAAGTATTTTTACGCCTAACATCTCAAAAAGATATTAGATGTTTGGCATGAATATCTGCATGTTAGGCGGTACAATCTTACCCTTTGAACATCTACATTTAAACATACATTTTTCTCCGTGTAGGATTGCATGGGATTGCACAGGATTGTCACAGGTCACATGTGAGAGGTCGTGGGGGTCAAAGATGACAGTTATATGTGAAAATTCAAAGATGAAAGGTCATAGGTCAGAGGTTATAGGTCAGAGGTCATATGGCATATGTCACAAGTCAGAGATCAACTGTGTGCGGTGATAAGTCAGAGGTCAAAGGTTAGAGTTCAAGGGTCAAACATCGAAGGTAAAAGGTGAGAGGTCAAAGATGGTAGTCGGAAGTCGGTAATCAAATATGAAATATCATAGTCAGAGATTATATGTCACAAGTCAAATGTGAGAGGTCGCAGAGATCAAAGATAACAATTATAAGTCAGAAGTCAAAGGTGAAAAGTCATATGTCAGAGGTAATAGGACATATAAGGCTAGGGTTCAACTGTGTGAGGTTATAAGTCAGAGGCCAAAGATGACAGTCATGAGTCAGAAGTCAAAGTTGAAAGGTCATAGGTCAGAGATTATATGCCAAAGGTTATAGGTCAACTACGCCAGGTCATAATTCAAGGGGCAAAGCTTTGAAGTTGAAGATTATTGACCATACGTCATAAGGCCAAACCTAGGAGGCTTGGAGTCAAACGTGAAAGGTCAAAGGTGTGAGGTCACAGGAAAGTGCTCTATTTCTCGACCCTCACCAAAATATTTTTTTCTGGGTGTGTATTTATGTCGAATTTTAATAAATGGAGACTTTCTTGATTTTTCTTGAGTGAAAAATTATGAAGCCAAGGCGGTGTAATCGTGTATCGCGTTTTCCACTCTATAAATTTTTAATGCGAGCTTAGTCCAGATTTTACGACTCTGTAAACAAAACCAGAGAAAAACGATAAAATGCAAAAACAAACGAAGCAGCAAGATCGAGCGCGTCGCGATGTAGTCAAGATATGCAAATTTTTCATGGCTTGGTACCCGATTTCACAATCTGTCCGTGCAAACGAAGAGATGCTGCATTCTCGTCACACGTCACAGTGGTTGGTTATTGTTGCTGTTACGCGGTTACGCCCACTCGTATTCATAAAGTATAATTGTGCCATAATATACCACATAATATAATGTAACAAGGAATCGTACATCGCATGCTGACAGTAGAGCCTTCGTATGCGGCACATAATTTCTCTCTCTCTGTCTCCCTCTCTGGAAAATTTGCATACGTTATAAGAAGGATAAGCAGGAAATGCCTGGACCAAGAACCCACAAGATGGCATGTTTAAATGTTTCCTGTTTTCGCATTTTTCTCTCATGTGTTACCATTCTGTTGACTGTTGATTTGAAGTGACTTTATGCGAGTTTAACTTTAATAAAATATTGCCAACATCGGTTAAAAAAATAAGATTTCTGTCGAGAATAAGGCCACGTCGAGGGGCAAACTACTTCGGTTATCCTCTCAACCATTCGGTTATCTGAACTGGTAATCCGATGTAATCCGGAGTAATTCCAGTTTTCCGGAGTAATCCAGATGTAATACGCGGTAATACACATATGATCCATATATGTTATTCGTTCTCATCCACATGCAAATCAGAGTAATCCACCTATAATGCAGATGTAATCCATTTGTAATTCGTTCTAAAGTTGTAATCCAGAGTAATCCAGTTAATTCGAAATCATTTACACAGGTGTTCCAAATAGTTATGAACTATTTTGATGAATTAAAAAAAAATTAATTTACTTCACTGAAAATCTAATTATTCAATTTTTTTATTGATCTTTCATAGTTGAACATTTTATGTGCGTTGTTCAAAATTTGTCTTTTCCGATAAAAAATTAATTTTCTTGATTGAAAATTCATATTTTTGGTTAACGATTCCACTATTTGATGAAACATTAATCTAATTGGAAGAAAATTTAACTATATTGTTGAAAGTTCTTTTTTTTCTTGGAAATTAATTTATTTAACTGAAGATTTGACTATTCATTTTTCAGTTAATAATTTATATTTTTATTTAAAAATGCAAATATATGGTTAAAAATGAATGTATTTTGATAAAAAGTCGTCATTTTGGCAGAAAATCAATCTTCTGCTTGAAAATGTATTTTCTTGCTTGAAAATTCATCTTTTTGGTTAAATACTCGTTTTTTAAAATTATTTTCTTTGACTGAAAATTTAAATATTTATTTTTTGTTTGTAATTTAATCTTCTTAGTTGAAAATGCATGTATGATTAATCTTCTCGGTTGAAATATCAAGTTTTTGGTTCAAAATTCTACTATTTGGTATAACATTAGTCTACTTTGTGGAAAAGTTAACTATATTGTTGAAAGTTCTCTTCTTTCATAAAAATAAATTTTTAAAACTGAAAATTTAACTATTATCTTTTGTTGAAAATTCTTTTCTTTTTAAATTAATTTTTTTAACTAAAAATTTTACTATTCCATTTTTGACTCTAAAATTATTATTTTTTAGTTGAAAATGTATGTATTTTTGGTAGAAAAATTAATTTTCTTACTTGAAAATTCATCTTTTTAGTTAAATATTCGTTTTATTTAAAACTATTGTCTTTAACTGAAAATGTAACTATTCAATCTTTGATTCTAATTTAATTTTCTCTATTAGTTGAAAATTCCACTATTTGATATTAAAATTTTACTATTTTGTTAAAAATGTATCTCTTTTGGTGAAAAAGTAATCATCTTGGTTAAAATTCATTTTCCATTGGTTGAAAATTTATCCTTTGGTTGAAGATATATTATTTTAGTTAAAAATTCATCTTCCTGGTTGAAAATTTTACTATTTTGTTGAAAATTACTTTTTTTTGTTGTTGGAAAAATTGTTTTCTTCAATTAAAAATAAAATTATTCCATTCTCAGTTGAAAATGTTTCTTTTTTGTTAAAAATGAATGTTTTTTGTTAAAAAATTCGTCTTTTTTTTGGAGAAAATTAATCTTCCTAATTGAAAATTCATTTTTAATTTTTGAGAATTCAAGGCATTGATTGAAAGTTGAATTACTTTGTTCATGTCTGGCTAAAAATTCAACGTGACAGGTGTCAGGAGAGAGGTCAAAGGTTAAAATTTCATCTCTTTTGATTAAAAATTAATTTCTGTGTGAAAATTAAACAATTTTTGTTGAAAAGTAATCCTTTTTGGTTAAAAATTAGCGTGAGTCTAGTTAAGGCGGGGTAATCCACCATAATTTTATGTAATCCAAAATAATCCCAGGCAATCCGGAGTAATCTCAGGTAATCCAGAGTAATCCGGTGTAATCCTGAGTAATCCACCTTCGATGGACTGGGCTTCCAGTTTCAATTGAATTTTAGGTATTTTTAAGGATTTTCCAATCATTAAAAGGTACATGATGCAATTTTTGATTAACATATCGAAACTATCTCGGAATTGATGTTGTCGGGAAACCCGTGTTTGTGATTGGTTGGAGGTGTCATTCTGTTCCGTTTTTTCAAAGGAAAGATTACAAAGTTTAGAAATTTTGGTTTCTTTCTTGGTTCTTGTGATGACTTCATTATGTTTTGTAAACGAACGAAAAATTTGATTGTGGAATAATCTCTTAAAACGATTGTTGTCGGGAAACCCATGTTTATGATTGGATCAAGCTGTCGTTTTTTTGCAGTTTGAAATGAAAAGTCTAAAAACTTGAGAATCATGAGAAATGTAAGGTTATCTAAATAATATATTGAATAATTTATTAATAATAATAGTCAATGGAAAAAAAGGTCTTCGAGCACTTCTAATTTTAAAATTTAATGCTAATGAATTTATGACGTTGGTTTGGCCATGAAAAATATGTTTTTTATAAGGCTGTGCCTTATTTTTTGGGGAAAACTTAGACTTTTTAGTTCAAAATTCAACTATTTGTTTGAAAATTCGTCTTTTGTGGTCGAATTCATTGAAATTCCCTAAAGTCTTAGATATTTAGTATGCAAGGAAAATTATGAAACATTTGAAATCATCACAAATAATAGTTTTATTATGTGAATTACCTCTATTTCAGGTTGGAAAGTTTAACATTCTTGTCAAGTGACGTATTTTAAATTCAGGGAAGTACAAATATTTTATTTCATCGAAGTAGATAAAAATATGTTTTCTTATTCTTCTGGACAACGTGCGTTATGGACATTGTTCCTTTCCTACTTCTTGGATAGCTGAAATAGTTATGATTATTTATTATAATGTGAATGATCATACGTTTTTTTATATCTGATACTGTTAAGAAAAAGGCATGTTTTAATATTTGGACTGTAAATAAATTTTCCAAATTAAATTATATAGCATTACATCCTTCAAATTTAAATAAAAGCAGTTTGAAAGCGCTTGATGTCGATAAATTGAAAATCATAAGCGTCTAAAAGTAAACAATTTAAAAAATCGGTATTTTAAGATTTAAAAAAAATTATTCCTGAGAATATAAGGAAATGTCTCTCCACACAACTAACCTAGTCTGCATACTTTGAGGCAGTCAAGTCTCCCTCTACCCATCCTTTCATGACGATTCTTAAAAAGTGTGCAAACTATATCCGTTCCAGGGGTCTGAAAACATAATTTTCTTTAGTTCATAATTTTGAGGAAAACCGCAATCGCTTTCCTGTATGAGCAAATATGTATCAAATTTTTTTACTCACCGGGCAGTTTCTTGTACACGAATCCTACAAGAAATGACATTTTAATTAGTAAAAGTACTATTCATAAAAGTTTGCATGGTTTGACCATTTCAAATTGCTAACAAATTCTACATAATTCAAATTTTTTGCTAATTTTTAAAGATACGCATTGACAAAAGTAAAAGCAGCACTTTCAGTGAGCGAGTAATTTTACTATAATCACGATACTTTCATGCATTTTTCAGTTTTTCTTCTAATAATTGCATTGTTACTAGATTAAGAAAAAAAACGAATGTTTAATAACCGAAATATAAAAAATAAAGAAATCTTGTATAATATGTAATATAGGAATTTTAAATAACTTTTCGAGTAAAGTGAAGCTCACCGTATCTTCTGCAGCCACAAGAACTGCGAAGAAGGCCAAGAATAAAGTTGCGATGGCTTTAAAAATAAAAAGGCATTTATTTATTAATTCCAAATTTAATTTTAGAAAAAGGGCAGTATTTCTTAACTGCCCCAACTTTTTAAAGCCATGTCTTTCGATCACTCACGTATTTTTAGAATTTGTTTACCTGCTCGATAATTGTTCGTAGACAAATTTACAGAATTTTACAAAATCTCCTCACGGGATTTTGTTGTAAAAAATGAAGATTTCTTTTAAAAGTAGTTTCAAAAAATATTATGCTTGTCCGAATGACAAAAAATTTAATAAACTTTTCAATGGGTAACTTGTTTAAAAAAAAATAAAACAATATATTTAACATAATGAAAGGACGCGAGGAACCCCTTTGAAATCACTCATGCCCGTGTAGAAATAGCCCAGTTTGACCTGGCCAGAAGAAGGTTTCTGGCCGGAATCTGACCAGGTCAAACCGGGATACTATTTTGTTAATTGCACGGCCGGGATCTGACCGGATTCTCACCGGGACCTGGTCGGGCCAAACCTTGCCACACCTGATTTAGCCCGGTTTACTATTCCTTAATTGCCCGGTCAAGATCTGGCCGGGTTCCCACTGGAACCCGGTCGGGACAAACCACGCCACACCTGATTTAGCCCGGTTTACTATTTCTTAATTGCGTGGCCTGTATCCGACTAGATTCCGGTCAGGATCTAGTCAGAACAAATCGGAAAAAAATAATTCAACCTGGTCTACTGTTTGTAATTTACCTCGTCGGCGTCCGACCAGATTCCGGTTAGGACAAAGCAGGCTTTAATCTGGTTTAGCCCGGCCAAATATTTATTTAATCGGCTGACTGGTATCCGTCTAGATTCCAATCGGGATTTGCTAGGTTTCGGAAATGTTGAAGAAATTGTCCTACTGAATAAAACGACTTTTCCGAAAAAAGTAGTTTTAACTTTAAGTTCCGAAAACAGAATGTATAAATTATACTCTGCTTCATTAAAATGTCGTATCACTATATATTAGGGTATGAAGATAAAACATTCTAGTGAAGTAGAATAGAATTAATACATTTAGTTTTCGTAGATGTGAGTTAAGACTATTTTCATCGGACAGTCGAAAAATTATTTTGATTAAAAACGGTATGACATTAATTTTAAGAATATATTGAATGATTCATTTTTGCTAATTTAAATTAAAATTTTCCCCATACGTTAAAAACAAACTTTCGATCACTAAAGACCAAATTTCAAATACGTGCGCCAAAAAATTTGTGACGTGTGGACCAATACACCGCGCCGTATGAATGGACAGACAGTAATCAATATTAGCAGACGACAAAAATGGTGCATAATAGAAGTATCATAACCTTAAAATCATCTAAAGAAAAGAATGGACCAGGAGAAAAAGAACTTAGTCCGCGATCAAAATCGTTTGCGAGCGAAAAAGCGTAGACTAGTTCTAAAATTCAGAGAAAAAACTGAAAATAATAATAATGATTCTGATCATTCGGATCATTCTAATGGAGATTATGACACCGAAAATATCAGAGCACCAAACATAGAATCACTGAATGACATTGGAGGTAAGTTTTGATAGGTTCAAATATTGTATTTCTTAACTTTCTTAATAAATTTTATGGACTTTCTTTGTGAAATTTTTAATTTCGTGAAAAAAAAATGTGTTTATTGAAGTATTAATTTCTGATATATTTTTTAGTATTGGGGAGGTGCCAGAAATAAAAAGGGATCCAATCGAGACCGCGAAGAAAGAATCGATGATGAACACGATGTACCTGCCAAATAAAAATATTGTTGATAATCTATGTTGGCCTTATTTTTTTTTAAATTCCTTATTGACAATTTTTTCTTGCAGCCCGACCAGCATCCGATCGAGGAGCCCAGTCAAAAACCGGTCGGATCCCGACCGGGTTACCCTATTTGTATCCGGGATCCAACCGGGTAACCCAGCCGGGATCCGACCGGATAAACCGGCCGGGATCAGACCAGCGCAGCGTGACGAAACCAACCAGAATCCGACAGGGCAGCCTGGCCAGATTCCGGATACAAGCAGGGTAACCCTGCCGGAATCCGGCCCGAACCCGGTCATAATTTCTACACGGGTGAAGAATTAAATTGCATTATTAGAAAGAAAGTTATGGCGCTTTTATAATAACGGCATGAATGTTTTTTATGGTATTTAGAGCTCCCGCAAGCCCCATAAAGCTTAACACGTATTTCCCATAAGAAAAAAAAAACACATTTTTGTCAACTTCTTTCAGAATTGTCAATATCAGGTGTACAGAGTTGACCCTTAACATCATAATACGAATCATGAATTACTCCCAAAAAAACCCATAACTAAAAAAATAGGTTTTGCGAAATTTTGTCGCTAATTATTATTTTTTGCTATTTATTTTAGTACAAATTGTTTCAAATATACAAAATATTATTTTCTTCTGAAAAATAGATGTTTAAATAAATTGTTAAACAGTTCACTACTGTTTATAGCAATTTTCTCTTAGAATAGAGTTATAAATTCGCTGTTTGTCCTGCTTTTTTCATCTTGCTTTCAACTTTTTAGTTACAGCGATGCAATAATCAATTAAAGTTAACAAAAATAATTGTCTTAACAATGTGTTATTATTCATAACAATATACTTCTACAATAATGCAAGAAAGTTGCAGTTGTTCTGAAATAACAAACATAATTGTCCAAACAAATTATTATAGTTTATAATTACGTCCTCCTAAATTAATGCTAGACAGTTGTGGTTTTTTCTGAAATTTATAACTTTTTGTCCACTTTTTACTTAGTGAGGTGATAATTAATGCAAGTTAACAAACATAGTTGCTTAGAAAGTTTATTATTGTTTATAAGTATCTTCTCCCAAACTAATGCTAGAAAGTATTTGTATTCATTTAGTCGTATAATATATAAACATCTGCAAGAATTATTTTTTAAATAGTATTCCAATTTTTTCGGAATGAAGTATTTTACTTTTTTGCTAATGTTTTTAAAATAATAATTGAAACAAAAAGGCTATATTACAGTAGAGATAAAAACAAAGGATGGAATAATTAGTAGTAGTTGGGAGGAGTAGGCTTGTAAATAACCTGTAAATTTTTTTTTTTATTTCAACACGAAGTTTATTGCCGAGTCTGAAATAAAAAATTTGTAACTTCACTCTCAGCGTCCCCTCCACCCCTTGCCCTGTAGAAAAAAGTTGTTGTCGATGATAATATACATATATAAATCAATTTAAAAGGTCTTATTTAAATGATCAATTGGTATAAAGTCTAGTCTGAAATGAGAGGTAAGTGAATAATGTTTAAGTTTTTATTTCAGAAAAAAATATCCGCAAGAGAAAGATATTCCTTGAAAAATAATTTTCTTTGGCGTTTATTTATTATTTGTTCATAACTGAAAAGGCGAAGAAAATTTGGAAATTTAAAAGAAAATAGAAAATTTTCTAGCGTTACTCTATGAAAACATACTGATAAACAATAATAAATTATTTTTAAAATACTTTATGAATTTGTATTAATTATTACCTCACTCTAACTGAAAAGTTGACAAAATGTTGAAAATTTCAGAGTAAACCACAAATTTCTAGCATTACTATAAGAAAATGTAGTTACAACAATAATAAATTGTTGACACGATTGTTTGTGTTAACCTTGATTGATTATTACCTCACTCTAAGTGAAAAAGCAGGACAAAAATTTTTAATTGAACAAAAAACCGCAACTTTCTAGCATTACTCTAAGAGAAGACAGTTAGAAACAATATTAAATCATCTAAACAATTATTTTTGCTAAATTGCAATTATTATTACTTCACTAAGTAAAAAGTCGACAAAATGTTAAAAATTTCGAATAAAACCGCAACTATCTAGCATTAATATATGAGAAGATAGTTATAAACAATAATAATTTGATTAATCAATAATTTTTGTTAAATTGCACATTTTTACCTGACTCTAAGAAAAAAGTGGACAAAAGTTGAAAATATCTCGAAAAACGAAACTTTCTAGCATTATTCTAAGAAAATATTGTTATAAATAATAATAAATGTTTTAAACAGTCATTTTTGTTAACTGTAATTGATTATTGCCTCGCTCTAACCGAAACCGCAACAAAAATAATTATTAGCGCCCGAAACTCGCAAAAACCAATTTTTCACATATAAGGTTTTTTTGGAATCCTATAAAATAGACTTATGGGGGTATAATATAAAAGTAATGTTTGATTCGTATTATATGGCTAATTGTGATAAGGAATGTTGACAGTTAACTCGATACACCTGATATTGACGATTCTGAATAAAATTGACAAAAACCTCTTTATGGGAAATACGTGTTAAGCTTCATGGGGCTTCCGGGACCTCTAAATATATTTTCTTTCAACAAAAAAACGGATTCTTTTTTGTCGCTTCGAAAAAATTTGGGTTTTAATTTGATATGCATGTAAATTCGGAAATAAAATTTTTCGATGCATTTTTAGACCACCATATTGGAGAGGTATATGAGAGCAGTTTGTTGGAATAAACTACTATCGATTAGACAAAGAAATTCTTACAAATTTTAAAAATTGGTCAGCTTAAAAATAATGTCTCGTGAGTTATAAAAAAAGTTCTTTACGAATCCAGATTTTATACAGTGGAGAGTCAGCGATGGTGGCGCACAGCGGGGCAAAACAATTTTCTGTGGACAAATAAATTTTTAGCCTACACTATTCATACGCTTTGGACGTTCTTTTAAAATTAAAGATTATTACATTTTTAAAGATTTGTGTATTTGGATTTTTGATAGAATAATTTGTTATTCTTATTCAAAAACAAATCTTATATCTATGCTTAAGCTATCTGGAAATAATTTCTAATGGTGGAGAATAATTTTGGAAAGATTGTTTTTTACGTTATAATCAAATTGATGAACAAAAGTTATTTTCTGAGACTGGCAATGTTAAGCTCATTAAAATCCAGATTTTTGGTATAAAATGTGAAAAAGGGCAACGTTTCATTACGATAATTTGAAAGAGATGCTATTTTTAAATTTTTCACATCATTTTTGTAAACAACTTAACATTTTGATTATTTGTCAACGAATGGCCTCAATTTTTTTTTACGGATTGAACTGTTTGTAAGAATGTATTTCCGGTGACTCTTTGCTATGATACTTCACGATATTTCAAGAATTATTAATTATTTGATCAATTTTTATAAGCAAATTCAGAGTGTGGCTATTTTTTTATGAACACGCGCAATTTTTGTCTGCGGAATCGACTGATAATGTCTTTCTGATAACTTCTTGCTATGATACTTTTGTTGTTTATAGAATTTCTTTAAAATAATTAATAATTTTTGTCATTTTGAAAAGTATTATTGCAAAGAGTCGATTTAGTAAACAGAAATTGAGCGTATTTGTTGAAAAATAGCTATACTCTGAATTTGTTGATGAATATTGTTTAAGTAATCAATAATCGTTTTTAATTGGGAAAGTATCATATCAAAAAGTCATCGTAAATACATTTTTGGTTCATTTCACGAAAAAATGATTATATTCGTTGAAAAATATCTAATCTGTGCATTCTTTATAAGAATTATTTATAAAGTTTCTCACAAGTCCCCTCGTCACACTTTACAATCCCCACTACCAAAACTTCTTCCTCGTCTACTCAGCCTCACTTCTGATCATTTTGACTACTTCCCCACCCTCATTACTCCTTACTTCTCATGATTTCCTACCCCTCACATCCCCTACTCCACCTCCCATAATTCCCCCTTACTTATCCTACTTACGCATCCCTCATTTCCCCCCTCGCGACCCCACTACTTCCCACATTTCCCTTTTTTTACCATCACTTCCTCTACTTCCGCTCCCCTTATTACCCCTTACTTCCCATGATTTCCTACCCCTCACTTCCCCCCATAATTCCCCTTTATTTCTCCTACTCACCCTTCCCTCATTTACCCCTCATGACCCCACTACTCCCCACATTTCCCTTTATTTCCCATAACTTGCTCTTCTTCTCCTCCCGCATTTCCCGCACTTTTCCTGCTACTCTTCCTCTCATTTCTCCTCCTCCCCCCATTTACCCTCATCACCCCTGCTTTCTCTCTCCACACTTACCCTACTTCACCTTTCCTCATTCGCTCTACTTTCCCACCCCTTATTGTCAATCATTTACCCTAATTTCCTTCCCCACACTTACCCTGCTTACCTTCCACTGATTTCTTAACAATTCCCCTTCTTACTTTACACTCATTTCCCATCACTCCTCCTACTTCCCTTGCATCATTTGACTTCCTTTCCCTACTGTCCCGCCACTTATTTCCCCTCACTCGCCGCCCCACAGTTTTCCTCACTTTCCCTCCCCTCATTTTTCATCACTTCCAATGCTTCCCCTTCCTCATTTCCCCTCACTTCTACTTTTTGAAAAAAAGTTCGACGGACAAATCACGGATGGACGGATATCGGACAGAAACTATAATATCTGCCGGGGACTAGCAAACCCTAAAAATGTCAGTTTTGTTCTTGAATAAAAAACTAACCAAATTTTTTATTAAAAGTCCAAATACACAAATCTTTTCGAAATGTAAAAATCTTTCATAAAAAAGTCGAAATCGAATAAGTAGTGTAGGCTGGAGATTGATTTGTCTACAGAAACTCTTTTTGCCCCTCTGTGTGACGATGCGGAACACGGTAGATATTTGAAATAACGCCCGTGTTTTTTTGACTTTTTATATTAGTTTTTCACATAAAATAGTTTTTTTTTTATTTGATAAATTAGTACTGTAATTCAACTTTTGTTTCAAAATACTTATCAGACGAGTAATAATGAATAACAATTTGGACGGAAATGATGGAAAAATCTTTAGCAGAAATTAAGCACTTATAGCATATTTTAGAAGACATGAAAAAAAAAAAAAAAATTGATTAGCAGTTTGAACTCGAAAGTTCATTGCCTCACTACCCGATTCGGGTAGTGAGCGGGTCGTGACCCACGACGGGCCAACAGCAACGCAGTATTCCTGGATGGTCACCCATCCAAGTACTAACCGCGCCCAACAATGCTTAACTTCAGTGATCTTACGAGAACTGGTGTTTCCAGAGTGGCATCGCCGTTGGCAGAAGACATGAAGCATAACAATATTATGATTCAATAGGTGAAGTATTTTTTCAAACTTCTGATATCATAAATTATTTCTTTAAACGTTTGAAATGTATTAAAATTAATTAAATCTTGCAACGTCACGTAAGAGGACGACGCGACGCGACGGCGCGCCATATGTACTTCCGCAGTGAGTCAGAGGTTATAACTGGGGTTTGCCGCATACTTTACCTTGATTTAGTGATGGGATATCGATATCGAAATATCGAAAATATCGATATTCAGAGTCCGATATATCGATATTTCATATCGATATTTAGAAACCGATATATCAAAGTCAATATCGATATTTTGTCATAATTTCGATATCGATATCCCATCACTATTATGTTACTTGACAGAATGTGCTTTTTAGTTGAAAAGTGAGTGAAAACCCAAACAAAAACTAAATACAAGAAATCGTAAGTAGAAATATTTTTCATTCATTATTTACCTTTGTATACTTTCTAATCTGTATAATGCAAATATTTCTAAATAACATAAGTCTCGGGACAGAGTTAAAAAATCATCTTTTGGGTTGAAATATTTTGCTGAAAATTCATTTTTCTAAAAATTCATCATTTTAGTTGAAAATTCATCTCTTTACTTGAAAATGTAACTATTTTGTTGAGAATTCTTTTTTTTTTGTCAAAAAATAATTTTTTTTATCTAATATTGCAACTATTCCATGTTTGGTTAATAATTTATATTTTTTATTAACAATTGACCTTTTCTGGTTGAAAATTCATGTATTTTGTTAAAAATTCGCATTTTTTTGGTTGAGAATTAATTTTTTTAACTAACAATGTAAATATTCCATTTTTGGTTGAAAATTTATCTTTTTGGTTGAAAATGCATGTATTTTGATAAAAATTCGTCTTTTTTGGTCGAAAATTAATCTTCTTGGTTGAAGATTCATCCTTTTAGATTAAAAAAGCATCTATTTGGTTCTAAATTAATCTGGTTCTGTTAAAAATTAACTGTTTTTTTTAAATTCATATTTTTTATTTAAATTTAACTATTTGGTTAAAAATTAAACTATTTTCATGAGAATTTGACTTTTTGGTGGAAAATGAACTTTTTTGTTGAAAAATCATATTTTCGGGATGAAAATTCAACTTTTTTGTAGGTAATTCTTTCTTTTGGTTTTAAAATTCAACAATTTTGCTGAAATTTGATGTACTTTGTTGAAAATATGTGTTTTTTTGCTAAAACATTGATCTGTTTGCTAGAAAATTCATCTTTTTGATTGAAAATTTAACTTTTTTGTGAAAAATTTGTTTTTGTGTTGTTAAACATGTATTTTTTATCTGAAAATTTCACTATTCTATTTTTGGTTAAAAATTCATGTATTTTGTTGAAAATGAAATATACATTTCGACTTAAAATCTTACGAATTTAAAGTGTTTCATATTGCATTCAATATCGTATTTACATTAATTTTATTTGAAAGAATTTTGTCCTGCATTATTACCCTATTTTCGTGAAAAATCACTTTTTGTCCTATGTTTTTATACAGTTCTTGGGCTACATTACTTTTCGGGGAGGGGGGGGGGGATTGTCTAAAATTGATAACGTAGTTTATGGACAGCCCCTTATATACAATACCCTTTTTTCATAAGAAAACAGTCATTACATGCCAATGGAATTACTTCCACGCAGTTACTGCTGCCTAACGCAGGAGACTTATTTGAAATATAGTTACTGTTTTTAAAAAACAAGGGTACAATTTCTTTCGATTGATTATCTTACAACCATTAAACCCAATTTATTTTGTTTAATTAGGCAAATAAACACTCGCAGAAATCAACCAAAGATATGGAATTTAAAACCAAAGCAACAAATTCCGAAGGTTGTGTTGCAGAAGTTAACAAATTACAATGCAACACATAGCAACGCTATGTGTTATTCTAAGATATTTTTGTTTTTCTACAAACTTACTTTCTGTGGAAGGTTGGAAGAGAAGAATCAAGATACACAAATTTTATGAAACCACTTTGTTGCTTTAATACATTTTCTTTAATAATAATGTGTTTATACTCATTATAATTAATTTTATATTTAAAATAAAAAATATCGAAAATATCGATAATATCGATATTTTTTATCCGATATATCGATTTTTTCGATATGTAGTTTCCGATTTATCGATATTTAAAATATCGATATTTTTTTTTCGATATCCCATCACTACCTTGATTGATAAGTAAAAAATTTATTTATTGTTGGAAATATCTCCAGTAATTTTTCTTCGTTACACTACACTCTTTAGAATTATTATATTGCATAATGTGTATTCTATAATATTCTTATTGTTTAAATAAATGACAGTAATATAACGTCCGCCGTACCTCAATGTGTGGCGCACGCCGGTAAAAATGCAACACCCATGAAATAATTAAATAATAAATAATGACCTACTTAAGGAACTGGTGTGAGTAATAATATTTTTTTCTGATAATGTGCGCTTCACCTTAAAAAATTCACACATAAAAATCTACATTAATAATTAAATCTTAAATAAAATCTCTTTCCTGCAAAAATGTATTTTCTTTATACATAGATAATTACTTACTCAGTAAGAAAGCGAATGTTACTTTACTCGTCATCTTAAAAATTGAATTTCAAGACAATATTTCTTCAATCCAGATTTTTTTCCAAAAGAAACGTCAAAATACGAGGTTTGGTAAGAAAATGAGTACTTGGGAAATGATATCAGTCGTTTTTACAATTGCCTTATCTATTATTTATGTAGACTTCACGAGCATGTTTTAAGGTTAAAGGCAAGTGAAAATATTTTATGACCTCGCATCTGTAATAACATATTTTCTGAAGAAAAAAACAGTTTGCGAGAAAAACGTGAAATAACAATAAAAAGTTTTAACTGTATTGCGATTAAACACATAGTTTTACTGGTGTGAAAAAGTCATTCATTCTATGTATTAAATGAAGAAATGGAACATTTTCACTTAATTTATATTTTTACGCTACCGACGTGACGATAGTATCGCACCATTAACCGGGTAACCTATTAAAAATTAGCCTTGACTTTGAAAAGTAATAACGCTGTTCAGATTGTAGATACAAATATTTTTAGGCTATTCGAAAGCTTATACAATTCTTTGTTAAATGAGTCTTAGTTGAAGTAATTTGGCCTTGTGGGTATCGAATTATCACGTGAGAAAGGCAAAATTAAAATTCCGATTTTCAAGGAATTTTGTACTTCAACTCCAACTATTGGCAGGAGCTAGAAAAATTAACTTATTAATTAGATATTTCACAAAAGTGATCGTTAGAAATGTACCTTTCAATTGAGCAATTAAACATGGAAAAATCTTCATGGATTCATTAAATAACAATTTGTATGTGCGAGCATGACCGTTTTTTTTCACGTGATAATTCAATACCCACAGGGCTAAGTTACTTCAACTAGTGCTCATTTTACGTTACATTTAATAAACTTTCGAAAAGTTTAAAGAACTATTTTGATCGGTATTTTATACGGCGCTAATATGTTTTGAAGTCAAGGCTAATTTTTAATATGTCACATGCTTAGTGGTCCGATACTATCGGTATCATGGTATCAAATGGTATCATTACGTGAAATATTGACAATTTCAAATAATTTTAGTATTGAATTTTAAAGGATATTAGGAATTTTAATTAATGGACATATTTCAGATAATGTCCAAAATTAACGAAAAATTGATTATACTCATGTACGTTTCTTAAATCCGAAGTTAAAGCATCATATACATGTGTTTACACAATTTGTGACATTCGTGTCCTATAGAATTTTTTGGATATGTATTTTCAAACTGATTTTTTATAGTATCACACGCCGCGTGTGACATTGTCCGACACCATACTTTATACATCTTTTTAATATTTAAGAATCATAAAAAATACATTCTCAAGGTATTTCCGGAAGAATTATTGATAAAAGTAGAATTAAACTCGATTATTTGAATTTCATTTGAATTTTCTATAAGATTCCATTTATCACGTTTTTTGGACTTATTGGTCACAAAAATGTATTAAATCATTTTATTTTTATATCGAAATTTTAGTTTCCAAGTTAAAAGGTAAGAAAAATGTAAGGGGCAATGAAACTGAGAAAAATTCAAGATCTATACAATGCCAGTGTAGATCAGTATTTTGATTTATATTTAACAGCAGCAAATCATTGTTAAATAATAGTCAAAAATGGTATTTTTACAATAAATGAAAAATAATCATATTTAGGGTTGCGTCGAGCCAGGAAAAACCACTTATAGTATCGGTACCCAGGCGGAAATATTATATATAGTTTATATATAGTGTGAAGTATTATATATAATATTCGTTTGTTTTATATAAAAAATGTATAAAACAAATGAATATTATATATAAAACTTCACACTATATATAAACTATATATAATATTTCCGCCTGGGTAGGGTGTCTGTTCGTCCTTTTCTCCCACCAAAACCAAAGGTTTAGTACCGCAAAAGGGCATAAACGCCAACATTTGGCTAACATTCTCACCCTAATGAGAAGGTATTAGTTTTGTGTAAAATTTGACTGGATAACTTTTTTTAATCAAATTTTTCTGAATTTAATTCAGCAACACTTTAGATTAGAAGTGGACTTTTGTTTAATCTTTGATTAGTGTTTTTGATTTGACAGAATGCTTTTTCGATCTCCTGAACAATTTCCATTTTGTTTGTTATCTAGTTCTGCACTGCCACCCATCAGTTACAGATTCATATTCGTTGATGAGTTTCAGATAGACGAATATTGGTTTTTACTAGTATACACAATATTACGAATTTCCGCGTTCAAATCATATATTTTTTTACAAAAAAATGGAATTTTCCCCATTTTATTTAGATGGGGCACTTCATATGCGTAGAACTTTTAATATTATATTAAATAATTTTTCTCACAAATTTCACGATATAATTTTATATCGGACCAATAACTTTGTGGGATCTAATGCAAAAAATGCTATAAGGATAGCTACAAATGGTAAACAAAATTTGAAATCTGATATGTGTTTTGTGTTTCACATGGTCGTATATGTATACCTTCCTTAAATCCCTTGAAAGTTAGTGATATCTTTGAAATCTTAGTATGCAAGGAAAATTATGAAACATTTGAAATGATCATAAATGAGAGTCTTATTGCGAGAATCACATATATTTCACGTTAAAAGGTATAACATTGTCGTCAAGTGACGTAAATTAAATTCAGGGAAGTACAAAAATTTTATTTCACTGAAGTGGGTGAAAATATGTTTCCTTATTCTTCTGGACCATCTGCCTTATGGAACATATAAGATTCTCTCGCATTCTGCCATATTTATTTCTTTGATATCTGAAATAGTTATTAATATTTATTATGATGCAAATATTCATATCTCTTTAAAAATCTGATCCTTCTAAGAAAATGGTTTGTTCTAATATTTGGACTGTAAATCAGTTTTCTGAATGAAATTATATTGCATTGAACCTTTTAAATTTAAATAAATTCAGTTTTAAAGCTTTCGAGGTTGATCAATTTCAAATGATAAGCGTTTTAAATTGAACAATTTGAAAAATCGATATTTTAAGATTTTACATAAATAAATCTTCAGAATATATAAGAAAATGTCTTTCGACGCAACTAACGTAGTTTGCATTCTTTGAGGCAGTCAAGTCTCTTTCTACCCATCCTGTTATGAGTATCACGAAAAAGTGTGCAAACCATGTCCGTTCCAGGAGTCTAAAAACATATTTTTCTTTAGTTCACAATTTTGGGGAAAACCGCAATTGTTTTCCCATATGAAGAGTCTATATCAATTTTTTTCACTTACCGGGCATTTATCTGTACACGTATCCTACAAGAAATAACATTATAATTCGTAGAAGTACTATTTATCAAAGTTATTATAGTTTGATAATTTAAAATTGTACAGAAATTCCATATAATTTAAAGTTTTGGTAAATTTTATAGATACGGATTGACAAAATTAAGAGCAGCACTTTCAGTGGGCGAGTAATTTTACTATTATCAAGATACTTGTATGTATTTTTCAGTCTTTCTTCTAATAATTTAATTATTACTAAGTTAAGGAAAAAGAAGTCTGTTTAACATCCTGAATGTAAAAAATAAAGGAATCTTATATTATATGTACTATAAGAATTTTAAATAACTCTTCTGAGTAAAGTAAAACTCACAAAATCGTCTGCAACTACAGGAACTGCAAAGGAGGCCAAGAATAAAGTTGTGATGGCTTAAAAAATAAAAAATGCATTTATTTATTTTTTCTAACTCATAATTCTTAAAAAGGGCATTATTTTTCAACTTTTCCATTTTTTTAAAGTCATGTCTTTCAATAACTTACATATTTTTAGAATTTGTTTGCCTACTCGACAATAGTTCATCTCCAAATATCACCCTACTACATCTTCGATACTATTAGGAACTCCTTATCGTCCTTATGGGATTTTGTTGTGAAAAAATCAAGCTTTCTTTCAAAAGTAGTTGAAAAAGAATTAAACTTGTTTAAATGACAACAAAAACTTGATAAACTTTTCATTGGGTAACTTGTTAAAAAAAATAAAATAAATAATGGATTTAACAGAATGAAAGACCGCAAGGAATCCCTTTGAAATCGCTCAGGAAAAATTAAATTGTCCAAAAAATTTGGTTCTAAATCTTAATCCACATCCTCCAGAATACGTTAGAATCCACGAAAACAAATAAATATTGTAACCCAAGTCAAAAACTTCGATTTAAACACATGATGGACTACAGTCATAAATTGAAACTAAAATTGTTTTTCAATTTCTGTTTTCTACGACTGTTCTCAAAGTGCCTGCGGCTTTTACTATTAGATCCTCATTGCCACACTCGCGCTTCGCGCTTGACAATTAAGTTATACGGACGGTTCTTTCAAAAAAATAAAACGATGTAGACAAGATCGAGATTAAAACTCTCAAATTTCTCAAAAACAACAATTGCATAATTTTTAAAATAATCTAATTTTTTGAATTTTGGCCCAATCGAAAAATTTTATTTGGATAGTTTCGAAATATATTTGATATCTAATGCAAATTTGAATTGAAATTTTGTAATCTAACAGAAAAAAGGTTTTTTCTATATATGAGTAAAAAAATATTTTGAAATCGGTTAATATCTTTTGTTCTATTTTTTGATTTGAAAATTCAAATTTTCGAAAATTCCGAAAAATTTCCCTATTGCTTCAAAAATTATCGCGATTTTTTTCTATGTACAGTTTTTTCTAGTGAATGATAATGAAAAAATATGAATAAAAAAAAATTTTTTTGCTCAATTAAGAATTTTTTGGAAATAATTAAAAAAACAAGTTTTTTGGTATTGAATCCTCTGCAAACATTTTAAAAAACGTTGAATATGTCGATCCTGAAATTTCTTCAGCTTGAATCAAAGAAACACGCTATTATTTTGCTTAAAAAAAAAGAAAATTTTAGTCTTAGCAAGTCGTCAAAATCGCTCGAAAAAACGTAAAATTGACCATTATTGTAACTATTGAAACATCACTGAAAAAATGTGTTGTTGAAAAAACAAAATAACAGCATGTTTCTTTGATTCAAGCTAAAGAAATTTCAGGTTCGATATACTTAACTTTTTTCAAAATGTGTGCACAATTTTTTTTTTAATGTATAATATTTTATTATTATTCACTACCAAAAACTGTAGATACAAAAAATTCGCCATAATTTTCGAAGCAATAGGGCAATTTTTCGGAATTTAAAAAATTTGAATTTTCAAATAAAAAAAGAGAACAGAAAATATTATCAAACGATTCGACTAATTTGACTTTCGGACTTTGTCGATCAGTGTTATATATTGTGCGCAGAGGTTTCATGCCAATCGCGTTAATTTTACTCCTATCCTTTTCTTGACAGGTCCATGTCTCGCTACCGTATAGTTCAGTCGGTACGAATATAGAATTATGTATGGCCATTTTAGCTTTTTTTGATATGTTTTTATTTCTGAGAATGGACCCTGCTCTACCGATAACCTGCTTACCCTTGTTTATGCGCCTATCTAACTCCCCATCTATCTTTCCGTCGCTAGTGAATAGGCTACCCAGATATACATACTTGTCAACTTGTTCTAATCTGTCATCATTTAGAATAATGTTGCACATTGTTTTCTCATTTTTTTCCTCAAACACTATGATTTTTGTTTTATTTAAACGTTAATTTTTTAATACAATAATTAAATCTTCAATAAAATCTCTTTACTGCAAGTATGCATTTTATGTGTACATAAATAATAACTTACTTAGTAAGAAAGCGAATTTCACTTTACTCGTCATCTTGAAAAACTATATTTCAAGCTAATGTTTTTTCAATCCAGATTTTTATCCAACAGAAATATCGTCAAAATACGAGGTTTGGTAAGAAACTGAATATTTGGACAATGATATTAGTCGTTTTCACAATTGCCTTATCTAGTATTTATTTTGACTTGACGAGCACGTCTTCAGGGTTACGGGCAAATGTAAATATCAAGATTCGCGATAGCGAATCGCCGCCAAGTAAAAAATTATTTCAGATAAAGATTCTTATCTGAAATAATCATGTATTTTGGACACGCAATTCTCAACAGATTTTAATCAAACTTGGCAGCTGACTAATCAATCATTAAAAAATAAGTGCAGGCTTGATTTCATGTTAATATTTCAGAAACTATGAGATTAAAACAAACAAAAAAATTAAAAACAACTAATTCTCTACCGATGTTAAACTGTACATCCTAATCTATCAAACCGATTGGTACCAAATTTTAACGAGAAGACAGTAGCAAAATATAATCGATAAGATCTTACAGGAATCGCCTATATCTCGAATAGTTTACAAAATTTTCGTATTTAGTGTAAAAAATGAAAATTCAGAGATGACGAAAATAGTACAAATTTTTTAACTGTTCAAGATATCAGAAATTCTTAAAATATGTTTTTAGAATATGTTTCTACAGACTTTTTATTAAAATTTGATGTAGACCTAGACCTAGAAATCTATGGTAACTTGTTATAGATATTTCAAAAGATTTTAAATTAAATTAGGAGGTGTACGATTTTAAAACATTAATTTCTTTATTATTTATTATATAATTGATCCTAAAGTTTATTTTTTATAAGTCAAATAAAATTTTTTTTTTTAATATAATGATTATGAAATTACTTGTTTACCTATGATGATTCGATTTTTTATTTTATTTTTGCCTAGAATTTTCTCTTTTTTCTTCTTTACACTTTTAGTTTGCCTCAATACTTATTTGGACTAATTTAGTTTCATCCATTATATAGTTTCAGTAGCTGGCTGAAATAATGTTATAAATTTGTCTAACCAATCTAAATATAGAATAATTGGTTTAAGGGAAAAAAGGAAAAATTATTTCTTCTTCGATCATTGTTCCAATATGATAAAGGAAAAAGTTTCATCTATCGGATGTATCGGTTAAGTTTGGTGAACCTAGCCGCACTTTCCAAAGAATAAATCAACTAATTTAATTCTGTATATGAATTATTTAATTGAAATGAAATTATATAAGCTTACCTAACGTGAAATCCCACCAAAAGCATCTGCGATGCAAAAAAATCTGCCAATCTGCCATTAGCATAATTCAAAGTTCATGTAAGAATAGAAAATGCTTCTTGATTCGAAAACTTTTTATTGCCCTATTTAGATTTTTTTATTTTGACTTCCTCTATAAAGAGACATCTATATTTGCTAAATATTTATTCACAATGAATTAATTTTTCGCAGTTTATTAAAAATTATTACAAGAACGGTTACAGCTTTTGTAAAAACATGATGATATTGAAGTTCTGCGTTAAAGGGACATAAATTATCTGAATTGCGTCCAAAAATTTTTCTTTTTGACCGCGAAAAATGTGAATTGCAAATATCTCTTAAATTAACCCTGGGAGTCGATTAAGATTCTCTTCTCTCTCATTCCACATTTTATATTTCACATTCCACATTTTTTTCATTTATTCACAATGATTATATTTTACTCTGTACAAAATTGATAAAAAAAGTGGAATATGAGAAAAAAGCATAAATGATTTTGTACTAATTATAATCTAAAATGTTAGCAAGGAAAATAATTAAACATTTGAAATTATGATACTTGACTGTTTTATCACGCGGATGACATTTACATACTTTTTCACTAAAAAGTATACAATTGAAGTCAAGCTACTTCGTTTATAATTCGGAGAACTGCAAAAATTTTATTCCATCACAGTAGATACAAACAACTTTTCTTCTTATTTTGAGTTGCCTCAACTTCATATATGCATCATGAATCATCAAAATTCTCATATATGCTTATCCTATTCAAAAATTTGTATCAGCACCTCCCATCCAGGATATTTAAATTATTTTCTAGATTTCTTAGATATCCAAGAGAATTTCGTAGGGCGAGAGATAGAGGCAGAAGTGTGATGCAAAAAACAGAGGGTAAAATTCATGCAGAAGACGGTATTTTTTTTCATTTTTTCAACATGAATTATTTTTATTCGATAAGTTTCAAGTTTTCACGCATTTTTTAATTAATTTTAATTTTTTAACAAATTATTATTTATTTAAACAATTTTTGTCTTCCTTTTTCTTCCGGGATAAATGATACAGTTGATGGATTTCATTAGGAATTTCAATTCAAATTTCTTTTTCAACATATTTGATAATTATTAAAATAATTTTTATTTGCTTAAAAAATTTTTTCCCTTAAGTCGTGAAAAGTTATTACTTTCCGGAATTAATGACAAAACTAACGAATCCTGAGAGTAATATATTTTGAACGATATTTGGCAATTATCTAAACAATTTTCATTTTGTTAAAGAATTTTTTCCTTTTATAAATCTTAAAAAGTTATCATTACTAAAATTAATGACGTAGTTAATGAATGTTCAGAGTGGTATTTTTTGCAGAAGACAATTTGCTATTATTTAAACCGCTTTTAAAATATAAAATAAGAAATTTCTTTTCGTGAAAAACTACCAAATTGGGGTGGGGGGCGAATGCCAAAAGTCAAAAGTCGATTTTTTGGATCACGCTATTGTATATAATAATAAAGGAATAATATAGGATAAAAAAACATATTTATTTATCAATTTGTTTATTCCCCATTTTATTTCGTATAAGCGAATTAGGTTTCACTATAAAGCGACATAAAATATTTATATCTAAGTTATCTTAATTTTTTTGCCTGTGCTTGTTTGAATAGTGCAATTTTATTAATGTTTGTTGTTTCTTAAGCGAAACTCATCTAAAGTGGTTCGGATGGCTTTTTATTGAAGGGACCCCCTAATATGAACAAAATCATTAAATACGATTTTATTCATTTACAGTAACATAGATATAACACATGGTGTACTGATTTGATTTATTTTTAATAATTTATCTCGTCATCTTGAACACTGAGTTTCAAGAAAAATTTTTCTTTCAATCCAGACTTTTTCTCAATGTAATATCGTGAAATAACGAGGTTTGATGAAAAACTAAATATGTGGAGAATGATATTAATCGTTTTTGCAATGGCCTACTTAGTAAGTAGGTTTCAATTTATAAATGGCTATCAATTCTAGAAAAACACAAATTCAGTATAAATTGTTTTATATGGAAACACTTACAAGCCTATCCAGAGTTCTCACATTTTTAATTTTGAAAAAAATAAAACTGGTAAAAACTCAGAAAGTTGTATAGGCTTAGTATATGAAATTCGCATAATAACCTCTGAACGCGATAGGTGGGATGTTTTTTTGTTATCAAATATTGAAAAATAAGAAAAATAAGGAAATTTCTTTTTTTTAAAAGACCACTATACCTGTATATTGGAAGCTTTTATATTAGTCCGATTTTTTCAGAGTATCATTTTTTTGTTATCAGCATTTTAGAAATATAATAAATGGGGAAATTTAATTTTTTAAACCACTGTGCTGGCAATTTTACTTTTAATTCAGGAATGGTTCCAACTGAACGTCTTAAAACGTAGATGTTCATGACAAAATAAATAAATATCGAAAACATATCCTATCAGCAAAAGTTCTTGAATTTATTTCAAGGGTTCTTTCAACATCCCTTAAAGATTCAAGCCAGGAAATCGACATTTCCTATCAAGCAAAATCACGAATTATTTTTTGATTGTATTATTATGGTTCGAAATAACTTTACAATTAATCTTAAAAACAATCCGTGAATAGACCAAGTGAGAAGAATCTCGATTTTTAAATAGCAAATAAGCACAGAAAATTACTTTTGTTACACATATCATCTGAAAACTACTCATTTAACCGAATGTCCTTAAACCTTTTTTAATGGTGCTATTTTTAATCTTTGATAGGCCATTTTCTCTAAAGTGAAATCGTCATTTTCATGATTTATCAAATCGTGGTCGACAATACGTACGACAATATTTAATTTACGTTTCTATTTTATTGAAGTAGATATTATACTTATTGCATTACAACAAGATATTGTTACTTTTTTAAAATGCGTACAATTTTTATTAAAAAAGAATTTGAAGCGTTACTTTGACTTCACTTTTTCAAGATTTCCTTGACTTTCAAAATTTTTATTGAAATAATATTGTCAATCGCCAACTTTATAATTCATAGTCATTCATTTTTCGAGATAGCCACACTAAATTAAGGCAAATTAAAATAGTAATAATTAGTTTTATATGCTTAAACTTTCTGAGAGTTATTGAAAATCGAATTTGAATTAAGTCATGCATTCCGAATTTTAAGGTGCAGGATTGGTATTGATCCTTTTTAGTAAATGATGGCTAAACAACAAAATCTAAAATACGAATTCCACAGTAGGAAAAAGTTATTAATCAATCAGTGAATTTCTTTCGATGGTTTTCCTGATAGATTGATGGTTAATAAAGTAATGTGAAGTAAATTAGGTCTAAATAATATTTGTGTTTTCATTTTAAAATGGGAACTTGTTAAAACGTTGTCTTAGTGAAGGTGACGAAGTATGATCCACGATCAGATGACGAGGCCTTTATTGACAAGTTTTACAATGTTGTTTTCATATTGTTGAAACTATTGCACAATCATCTTTTATTGAACTCTTCTGTTTTTTACGTTTCCCGTTTCTTTAAGCTTCTTTCAATTAATATTATATGTACAACCCTGAATAAATTAATATATTTTCACGAGAAATTTTGTACTTTCCCACTATCCAAATTGCAAGATTGCAAAAAGGCATGGAATTGCAAAAGGTTACATATATGTGTGATTGATAAATGTTTCAGGACATTATTAAATATCTCATGGATTTTATGAATTTCTATAGTTTCATAGAGATTTTATGAGATTGCATGGCTCTTAGGAAAACAAATTATAGGAAAATCATTATAGAAAATTAATGTAGAGAAAACTTTTATAAGAAAATCAGTTTTGGAATAAGGAATAGAGAAATATTGAAAGAATTAATGTAAAAACTAGAGAAACTACTGAAAAACGTTTTATTTTGTATCACTCATAATCTCATATGGAATTACACAAAACAGCGATTCTGCTGAAATAAAGTTTGAGCAGCAAAAATTGGCGAATACCCTTGATATCTTTAAAATCGTTTAAAATTTCACTGAAGTCCATGAAAATCCGTTTTATTCACTGTAAATTCATAAAATTCTTTGTAATCTGTTAAAATCCGTTTAAAATGCTTGAAATCTTTTAATATGTTTTAAATTCCTTTGAAATCTTTAAAATATTAAGAAATCTGTAGAAATAATTAAAAAGTCTTTGAAAATAAAATTAATATCATTCATTCCCCAAAAGTTCACTAAAAATCCGGTAAAATCCCTTGAAATTTGTAAAATCCCCTAAAATCTTCGAAATATTATAAGTCCTATCAAATCCCTTAAATGTTGAGAAATTCTTTGAAATTCTTTAAACTGTTAAAATCCGCAGAAGTCCCTTGAAATAAAATTTAATTTATTCTTTAAAGTTCTCTATAAATCGTAAAAATACCTTCAAATCCTTTGAAATCTTTGGAATCACTAAAAATCCCTCGAAATTTAATTTAAGTTCAATTATTTTCCAAGTTTCTTTAAAAATTCCTTAAAATCTTTGGAAATCCTAGCAAATTCTTCTAAATTCATTGATTTTTTTTAATCTCTTGAAATCCTTTGGAATACCTTAAAATCTCTTGAAATCTTTGGTTTGAAAATCGTAAAAATCCATTAAACAAGTAAAAATCATACGAAATCTCTTAAAAATAAATTAAATTAAACTTAATCATTTAAGTCCCCCCCCCCCCACTTCTTTTTTTAATTTATCTAAAAATCCTTTAAAATCTTTGGAAATCCTAAGAAATTCTTTTAAATTGATTGAAATTTTTGAAACCACTTGAGATCCTTTTGAATACCTCAAAATCCCTTGAACTCTTTTTTTTTTGTATACCATTAAGCCATTTCCCTTTCAGGGTAGGCGTGACGCTACCCGATTCGGGTAGTGTTTCTAGGTGGATAGTTTTCTTGTAGTTATAAATAACTACAAGTGTGGGCTCACCACACCAAATTTTTTTTTGTTTTGTTTGAAGTCATAATAATCCATTTAAATAAATAGTAGTAATTTGAAATAGTATATTTAAATTATATTAAACTTATTTATTGAAGGTCTCTAAAAAAACCGTTTAAATCCCATAAAATCTATGAAATCACTTAAAATCTTTGAAATCGCTACATTTACATTTTTGTAATCTCTTGAAATTGTTTTAAATTCCTTAAAATGTAAAATTACTTTTACAAAGTAAAAAGAAATCTTCCGACCAAATGAAAACTTCTCTCCGTGAATTATTATTTAAAAATTGGTTTTTTAAAGAGGAAATCGTCTAGAATTTTAATTTGTTAATAAAAAAATATCCAGGTCAACCAGTGTCATAATTTTCCATAAAATTGCTTTGAAACCTATACTTACCATTGATAACATTCCTTATTGTTCATAACTTTCTTGCTTCATTTTTTTAACAATCATCATAGATAAAAAACCCCTCAATGAACAGAATTGATTTGAAAAAATATTATTAGTCTTTGACACAAACTAAAAATAATTACTCTCGTGACATTTTCTAGTACGACGAGCCATTACTTATTCACAGTTTATGAAAATGGAAAAAGTAATGAATAGAAAAATTTAAGAAAATAAAGCCATGGTATAACATTTTTAACTCTTATTGAAATAATAATAAGGCCCTATTCTGAAATTGTAAACGTGACCTAGCCTGTTTCCATTTTCAAAATATTGCCTTCTGATTGTTCGGAAAAAGAAAAAAAAAAAGATTTTTTTTCAATTGCAATGGATCAATGGACTATAAATTAATTATGCATATTCAGGGTCCTCATGCGCTACTCTTTAAAAAGAATTCTATTTCTGGTTTTCAAAATTTGTTACGGTTATACATTTTTCTATTTTTCATGTATCACAATTGTTATACACAATGAAGCAAGAGAGTTTATGAAAAATAGACAATATTATTAATGGTATATTTCGGCGTTGCGAAAGTTTTAGGGAAAATTATGGCACTCATTGGCCTAATTATGTATAATTTTATATCAGGGAGACCACCATACAGCGCGCGTATAATTTAATAATATGGGAAGAGTATTTCAGAACCTTTTGGCGATAATAGCCACCAGAAAACTAGAGATAGTTTGTTTTTTTAACAAATGAAAATATAATGATATCACTAAAAATTTAAATTTCCAAAATTTCAACAGGTTCTCGACCAGTGGCGGATTTCCCATATAGGCTACGTAGGCTGCAGCCTAGGGCGGCAGAATTTTTCGGATTTTTTCTACACAGATTTCCTACATTTTTGACAAATCAACTAATTTCTTTCATCAAGACATGACAAATATTCATGTGCATTTTTTAATGATCATGATATTGAAACTTTCAAAATTGGAAATTTGGAAAAGGGTTAAGGGAAAAATATTGAGCCGCAATCTGTTGAATGTTGATTAGAATAGATCATTTTTTCTCTAAAATAAAGAATATTTTCACCCTTATATCCCTTTACTTTTAAAAACATTCTTTCTATGTAAAGTCTTCGCATTTTTAACAACCGTTAACGAAAAGCAGCACACCAACAGAGAAAATTCTATTTTTTAATGCACATCTACATGCTGTAACCTTTAATTTCACCCATATTTGTAAGCAATCAAACCACTAAAAAAGAATTCAGAATAGTGGTCCAAAAATTGGATTCTCCTCATTTTTTAAATGTTTTACCCACTGATAAAGAAAAAGTAGAACTGAAATAGCAAATTTTATTTTTCAATGCACATTAAAATTGGAAGGCCTTCAATTTGAAACATTTCCGAAAATATCGGACTAATATAAAAGCTTACAACCTTACAAAAGCCAAAGCTTACAAAAAGTGGTCTAGAAACGAAATTGCATTTTTTTTCTTATTTTTCAATCTTTGAAAACAAGGAACACCAGTAAAAAATAGCAAATTTTATTTTTTTACTCACATCCATATACAAAAATGTTAAATTATAGACATCACCGAAGAAAATTTGACTACAACAAAAACTTCTAGCACAGTGAGCTAAAAATCAAAATTTCATGATGTATCTAATTTTTATCAACTGATATAAAAACATAATACTATGGTATAGCAAATTTTATTTTGTAATGCACATCTACATTTCAAGACTCGATTTTCGACAGACATTTTAAAATATATATCGTCTGAGTTACCTTACAATGAAAAGCTACAACCCTGTCTTCAGACATTCTTCCCTATCTCTCGTTGTTATGCTGAAAATAGGATTTTTGTTTTCACAGCATTTTTTATGGATAAAACATAAACTCCAACAAGTCTTCTTTTATACTTTTCACGTTTTCGCGTCTTTTGGCGAAATATTGGAATTTCTGATTTTTGCCTATCAACTTCAATAAATGAATTAAAAACGACAAGTTCTGTCAAAAAATGGTTCAAAGAAATGTTGTAGGAATTTTTAAACTTCGAATTTCCTCCAAAAACTTTTCCTCATATTTCACGACGTTTGGCTCAAAACTCGAATGTTTGATTGCTTTCATAGTATTTCGGATAGATGAAGCCAAAATGATGAGTCCTATCAAAAAATGGTTTAAATACATTTTTTTTTACTTTTTAAAAGCTGCAATTTCTCGCTCGAATTGTGTTCGGTATCTCGCGGCCCACCGTTTGGTTCAAAATTTAAAATTTCGATTTTTTGCATATTATATTTGATAAATGAAACCAAAATGACAAGTCCTATCAAAAAATGGTTAAAAGAAATTTTGTAGGAATTATTAAAAGCTATAATCGTTCCCTAAGCCTTTTTCCCGCATTTTTCGTCATTTGGTTTAAAATTTCAATTTTTGATTTTTCCATAGTATTTTCGATATTTAAAACCGGGTACCGGACAACTTTGCACGTAGCAAGAATCAAATAATTAAACATACACAATAATCGTTGCTGAAATAATAAGAATACTTAATTTAGAAAAAAAATAATGATGGAATACTTTTTAAATAATGGTTCTTGTTGGTGTTTAGTTATTATTTGTTCATAACTAACAAACTGAAGAAAAGTTCTGTATTGAAAAAAAACCGCAAGTTTCTGGATTAATTCTCAAAAAAATATAATAGTAGACAATAATATACAGTTTGAAAAAGGATGATGTTCTAATCGGTCAATCGGTTTCAGTAGATTACACAGCCACACAAAGAAAACAGTTTGACGTCCGAAAGATTAATCCCCTACAGCTTTTTCTGCGTTAAAAATGAATTTTTTAAACTGAAAATTTAACAATTCTATTTTTGATTGTAAGATTATTTTTTTGAAAATTTATGTATTTTTGGTACAAAATTAATTCGACTATTTGGTTTGAAAATTGATCTATTTTGTTAAAAATTTGTCTTTTTTGGTAGAAAATTAATTTTCTTTATTTAAAAATCATCTTGTTAACTGAAAATTCATGTGTGTTGTTAAAAAGTCGTTTTTCAGTAGAAAATTAATTTTCTGGCTTGAAATATCAAGTTTTTGGTTTAAAATTCAACTATTTGGTGAAAAAATAATCCACTTTGTAGAAAATTTAACAAGGGTTAAATGACTCTTCTGAGAAAAGTAAAACGCGATCAAAATTTGAATTTTCGTTTTTTCAAGGAAATTCAAAAAGTTGTTATGATAATCTTGTAGGTCTTTCAAAAAGCAACATTTGTCTTTCTTTGACTTTTTTCATCTCGTTCGTTGTTTGGCTTAAAATTTTCATTTTCGATTCATTTTTTAAATTTTGTAAATGCTATAACTGATAATTTTTTTTTATCGAAAAAAGTCATGAGTATGAATTGTTCGGCTTTCTAACTACTACAAGCAGCCGTACATAAAATTTCTAGATCTTGAAAAAACTGGTCTCTAAATTTTTGAAAATGCTTTAACTTTTTGAATTTATATCCAAAATGGCTAGTTAACAAACTTCTTCTTTCTTTTGGGACCTAAAAAGAGTGTGCCAAAGCTATATTCGATCCGTTCATTTTTTCGAGAGTTATCGTTTTTACGGACAGACAGACAGACGCCATCGTCAAAACTTGATTTTTGGCTACAGGGGGTCTTAAAACCTAGAGATCCGTTAAAAAAACTTTTATGTCAAATTTTAGACAATTCTAATACTTTCTCAATCATAAATGATGAGAATGTAAAAAATGCATTTATTTATTTGTTCTAAATTGAAATTCGTAAAAGGGTAATTATTTTTCAACTGTCCCAACTTTTTAAAGACATTTCTTTCGATCACTTACATATTTTTAGAATTTGTTTGCCTACTCGATAATATAGTTCATCTCCAAATATCAACCTGCTATATCTTCGATACTATTAGGAAATCCTTATCGTCCTTATGGGATTTTGTTGTAAAAAAATCAAGCTTTCTTTTAAAAGTAGTTTTAAAAAGAATTAAACTTGTTTGAATGACAAAAAAATACTTAATAAACTTTTCACTGGATAAATTGTTTAAAAAAGTAAAAAAATAAAAAATGGATTCAACAGAATGAAAGACCGCAAGGATTTCCTTTGAAATCACTAATGAAAAATTAAATTACCATGACATGTTATGATCGTTTTAAAATACCGGTGCAAACGTTAGGGGTGAAAATTCCACCCTTTGTAGTTTAGAGAGTATAGGGTGGTCCAACATTTTTCTTTAAATTTTAATCCATATCCTCGAGAATATGTCAGAATCCACGAAAAAAAAATCATAAACATTGTAACCTAAATCGAAAATTTCGATTTAAACCTATGATCAAATACAACGCTGCTGAAGGCTGGTAACCTTCTCAGAATAAATC